>CM059791.1:87016971-87575004 GCA_030435695.1 Brachymystax lenok tsinlingensis
ACAGACATGTGACTAACAGAAATTGAATAATGTGTCCCTGAACAAAGGTGGGGTCAAAATAAAAAGTAACAGTCAGTATCTGGTGTGGCCACCAGCTGCATTAAGTACTTCAGTACTCCTCCTCATGGACTGCACCAGATTTGCCAGTTCTTGCTGTGAGATGTTATCCCACTCTTCCACCAAGGCACCTGCAAGTTCCCAGACATTTCTGGGGGGGAATGGCCCTTGCCCTCACCCTCCGATCCAACAGGTCCCAGACGTGCTCAATGGGATTGAGATCCGGGCTCTTCACTGGTCATAGCAGAACACTGACATTCCTGTCTTGCAGGAAATCACGCACAGAACGAGCAGTATGGCTGGTGGCATTGTCATGCTGGAGGGTCATGTCAAGATGAGCCTGCAGGAAGGGTACCACATGAGGGAGGAGGATGTCTTCCCTGTAACGCACAGCGTTGAAATTGCCTGCAATGACAATAAGCTCAGTCCGATGATGCTGTGACACACCGCCCCAGACCATGACGGACCCTCCACCTCCAAATCGATCCCGCTCCAGAGTACAGGCCTCGGTGTAACGCTCAATCCTTCGATGATAAACGCGAATCCGACCATCACCCCTGGTGAGACAAAACTGCGACTCGTCAGTGAAGAGCACTTTTTGCCAGTCCTGTCTGGTCCAGCGACGGTGGGTTTGTGCCCATAGGCGACGTTGTTGCCGGTGATGTCTGGTGAGGACCTGCCTTACAGGCCAACAGGCCTACAAGCCCTCAGCCCAGCCTCTCTCAGCTTATTGCGGACAATCTGAGCACTGATGGAGGGATTGTGCGTTCCTGGTGTAACTCAGGCAGTTGGTGTTGCCATCCTGTACCTGTCCCGAAGGTGTGCTGTTCGGATGTACCGATCCTGTCGTTACACGTGGTCTGCCACTACGAGGGCGATCAGCTGTCCATCCTGTCTACCTGTCTTAGGAATCTCACAGTATGGACATGCAATTTATTGCGCTGGCCACATCTGCAGTCCTCATGCCTCCTTGCAGCATGCCTAAGGCATGTTCACGCAGATGAGCAGGGACCCTGGGCATCTTTCTTTTGGTGTTTTTCAGAGTCAGTAGAAAGGCCTCTTTAGTGTCCTAAGTTTTCATAACTGTGACCTTAATTGCCTACCGTCTGTAAGCTGTTCATTAATTGTTCATGGTTCATTGAACAAGCATATGAAACAGTGTTTAAACCCTTTACAATGAAAATCTGTGAAGTTATTATTTTTTTTCGATGGTAGGCTAAATAGGCCTATTTGTTTTCTCATCTGCTGCTTTGATGGCCTCCAGCAATTATGATTTGAGATCTTAAAATGTGTGATTTATGCCAGTTGCTTTCAAATAATCTGAAATAAAAGATAGGCTTTCCATGCCAATGGTTGACCTGCAGGTCAGGGATGGATGTGTATGGAGCTACCATTTCCATCCGCATGTGGGTTTATCCAAGAAAGTCACTATTTAAGATCAGGTGGTAAAGGCAACAATAGGGTGGACAAATATAACATGAACCAATGTATGTCTACTTGCCATATGGGCTAAGCTAACAGCTCTATAAAACACTCTTAGAAAAAAAAAGTTCCAAAAGGGTTCTTTGGCTGGCCCCATGTAGAACCCTCTGTGGAAAGGGGTTCTACATGGAACCCATATGGGTTATACCTGGAACCAAAAAGAGTTCTTCAAATAGTTCTCATATGGAGAAAGCCCATGGGAACAGCCCAGGAACCATTTTAGGTTCTAGATAGCACTTTTTGTTTTCTAAGAGTATGCAGTTTAGGGTGCCGACTCTGAGGCACTTTTCTATTATTTTACTGAACCTTTATGTCCTATCGACCAAGGCCAGTTAAATTGTTGATGAAACTCTTGAATTCAAATGAAAAGACAGGCCTGTAGCGGCACTGAATGCAAGCCTTGTTCGTCTTATTATCGGGTTAATTAAAGCTAGGATCTGACAATGTCACCCGGTTGTAGAAAAACGGATTTAAATGCAATGTCTCCCGGGACTGCGTGTCAAGGGCTGCTTTTCATTGAGCCCGTGCGCCTGGATGGGGTTACGATCAGAATTGACAAGAAGCAATTATTGAATTTTAGATGTTCACAAAATAAATGAATGGTTGGAATTATTCATAAAACATCTGTAAAACATGATAAACTTAGTTAAAATACAAAGAGAAAGGCATCTGAAGCAACTCTAACTACATCTTTGTAGGGGAGACGGATAAAACGGCCAGATCCTGAGACATTTCTAAGGAGTTCATTAAAATGTACACATTGAAATGTAGAGGGGTGCTATTAGGGCTTGAGGTCAAGTGACGAACGGATTATATACTTCCTCATAATAATATTAATTAAACAATGTGCATGCTAATAAGGTAACAATTATCACGGCTTCTGTTGAGAGATTCGGGTTATTACAACACGCCAATCCGGGTGCCAAGGGTCAGGGAGTGAGTGGGGAGCGAAATTTCAAATCAGATTAACATTATGACAGCACCAGACATGGGATAAATAAGTCGAATTAATTTTCTCTGTAGCCTAAAGAGCAGAGAGACAGAACGACTAGGCCTACTTATAGACAGGATTGATTCGCTTTAATCACAACACATTTCTTTACATAAGCGAGTGGGGAAACATAGACTAGTACTATGAAGTTCTCCGGACAAATAGCATAATGTAACAAAAATGAATGGTTCGGAGCTTCCCCACAGTAGACTATGGTCATATAGTTTTGTTAACCTTTTACACAATCATAAATGTCCTTCAGTTTTCACCGGTGATGAGTCTACTTTGAACTTCGAGAATAAATAACCTCTAGGCATATAAAGGTAAATATAATACAATTATTGAATATATATATATATATATAGAGAGAGAGAGAGAGAGAGAGAGAGAGAGAGAGAGAGAGAGAGAGAGAGAGAGAGAGAGAGAGAGAGAGAGAGAGAGAGAGAGAGAAAGAGAGAGAGAGAGATATCTATATATATATCTATAGATATATCGATAGATAGATAGATAGATAGATAGATAGATAGATAGATAGATATCAGATGACACACTGGTGCTGCACATCTAAAGCTACAATGTTTTATTTGTTTGCCTCATACAGACAGCATTTACCTGCCTACATGAGTTCAAAACTAGTCTACCAAAAAAGTATAACAATAACTACAAAAGCGTATACACAAGAAGGTACTTTGTAAACCTGGGAACAATTCTCACACATTTCTAAATTAAGTCTCAATAATTACAGTATAAGTTCTGGGGAATAAGGGTTCGCATTTCTTCCTAATATCGTTCCTCTTATTAGCAGAAGATTAATTAGTGTGTGATGTAATTAATAACTGAACATCTTCCTTTTTTCAATCAGCCTATCGACAGCAGGCTGAGGAGTCGATCGCCCCCTTTCATCAACATCCTGTTATATTGCACGCGAATTGGTTGTAGTCTCGAATAAAATTTGACAGCATTGGATGATAAATGTCTTTGTGTAAAATTAGGGTATTTGTAACTCGGCATCGATTAATAGAGAGAGTAAACATTTAAAACGCCATAACATGTTGACGAAAACTGTGACTAGCCTCTCCGTCATTTTCGATGTGGGAGCGAGCGTCCATCTCTTTCACCTTTTACTGGGCTTCAATCTGATCACTCTCTCTTGGTGGTCCCCCGTGTAGTTGTGATGTAGTTCTTATCAAAGCCCTCCTGTCTTGTTGTGACAGCTCTGATATTGTTTATTGAGGTGGATGTCAGGTTTAATTAGCAATCGATATGGAAAGCGTTTGCAGACCGCGCCTCTGACGTCATACTCGATTACCGTTTCTCATTGGTCTCAAATTCCCAAAGCCTAGGCTAATTATTGGAAGGTTCATGTTGATAAAGTACAGCTCATCCTTCCCTCCACATCATGTCCCCTCCTCACTGGCCACACTCACTGCATGCTTTTTAAATTCACACCACCAGCCTCCAGACGTCGTTTCCTTTTGCCTAGGAGATGATGGACAGCAGGATACTGGATCCACCTCATGCCCAGTTCGGAGGCTCTCTCGGCGGGATGGTGGGCTTTCCGTACCATCTAAGCCACCATCATGTTTACGAATTAGCCGGTCATCAACTTCAATCTGCGGCCGCAGTTCCTTTTTCAATAGACGGATTACTTAATGGTTCCTGCACAGCTTCAGTGGTTAATTCGAACCCCCTCTTGTCTGGCTGTGGTATGAATGGAGATAACCAGCAGTACAAACTGACAGGTAAGCAAAACGAAATACAATACTTATCAAAAGGTTGGCTGTAGATCAAAGGACTAAACAAAGAACTGAAAGTGTCTTTATAGTCTGTATATTCTGTCCTGTATATCCTCTCCATGAAGCGTTAAAGAGGGAATCAAAATCCTAAGAAACAAAGAAGCAATCTTCTGCTTTCAAATTAGGCTATATGCAATTCATTTCAGTGGAGAGCAGCATATGAGCTCAGCTCCAAACGTGAAAACCCCTTGTGTTGTGACAGGGTGGGAAAATCACTATTTCTCTATTGTTAGTATGTTTTACTGTGTTATTGTTATTATTATTGGGATCAATATTGTGTGATTAATAGTCTATTATTACTACTATTTTCTTACCATCGAAAACGGACATAATAGCTCAATTTATTAGACTATATTTGATTAATTTCTTTATAAAGGACCACAGAAAGAACGTTTCGTATCAAAAATCATGCAGGCTACTTTTGCGTCTCTCTCACACTGTCTTGTTTTGTATTCTCATGCTAGATTCGTGTGACCCAGACAAGGATAGCCCTGGTTGTAAGAGACGACGAACTCGCACGAATTTCACTGGTTGGCAACTGGAAGAATTAGAAAAGGCTTTTAATGAGAGTCACTATCCGGACGTGTTCATGAGGGAAGCACTGGCTTTGAGATTGGACTTGATAGAATCGAGGGTACAGGTAAATATCAACCATATCCACGTTTTGTCATTCACTGTTGTTGGTTTGTTATGATGTGTAGCCTACGGATTCTTAAACACTGAAAGGCTGTTTGAACAAAGGAAAGTAGGCCTATTTATTCCCCATGTCTCTTACACAAATATATTACAATGGTCTATTTTAGATATATAACTGTCCTGTAATTCCTGTCTCTTTGTTGTTTTGTACTGTGACCAAAAACGGATTACTGTAATATAATGTAATATAGGCACATAGAGGCCTATTATAGTATGTGCAGGGTCCATGATCTACATACAGCATGACGCTTCAAAACCGCAAATGAAAGCAAATCATTTTCACAATTTTAAAAAGGAAAACATTATCAAACGTGAATATTTATTTAAATAAAACAATATGCGATATATTTATAGAGATATAGTCTTCGGAATCAAGGGTAATACGAGCAGCAAACCGAGTATAAAGAGGACTTCTGGTTCAAGGAAAAATACTTTAAATATGGCTAAGCCATGGAATGGTCAGTTCATTTGCTGTACTTGATATTAATATAAATTGTGTAGATTCAGTCGACAAGGCTATATTATTTGCACTCAAACATACTCAAAATGAATGTATCTACATACATCTACGAATGCACATTCAGTCTTTCCACGTGTATTTTCCTATATAAACCGATAGAACACCCAAGTATACACATACAGTTATGAACTTGAATATTGATGAATTTTCAAGTCCTACATTTTGATAAAGGACCCACCTTTTCCCCCATCTCTCCTCATCAGTCAAATGTCCATGCACGTGGACTTATTATTGTGATCATTTGCACTTCTGATGTCAAAAGCTCATATGTATATTGTGTTATGCACAGAGAAAATGCCCCAAAGTTGCTAAAGTGACATGACAAATATAGGACTAAACCAGCGTTTCTCAAACTCGGTCCTCGGGACCCCAAGGGGTGCACGTTTTGTTTTTTGCCCTAGCACTACACAGCTGAAATAATCAACTAATCATCAAGCTTTGATCATTTGAATCAGCTGTGTAGTGTTAGGGCAAAAAACAAAACGTGGACCCCTTTAGCAACTTTTAGGCAGTTAGTGTTGGGGGATATTTGAGTATTTGTAACTATATTAAACCATTTATTATTATGAATTTGATTGGGACACATGGGCCCATCATAAGCGAGATATACGTTTTCATGGAGCATTTTCCAGACCAGACAGAGAGCATTTAACTTTTAATTGAATAACGAAGAAGGCATAAGCACACGGAATAATTGTAGGCCTAGTCGAATTGGAAAATAAATATGGTTATTTTTGTCATCGCATCTGATAATAAATAATTGTAGGTCTACAAGCAAGAGGCCTTGCTCTTTGGTTTTGTGTAATTTGGAACCATCTACAAAACATTATTCCAATGGTTCACACAAATCTTATCCTAAATTATTATTAGGCCTATGTATTTTTATGAAAGTGGACATCTTCTTTTTGAACATGCGTAACATGATTTGTTTCTCTAATATGCAGGTATGGTTCCAAAATCGTAGAGCTAAGTGGAGGAAAAAAGAAAACACAAAGAAGGGTCCAGGGCGACCAGCTCACAACTCCCACCCAACAACATGCAGTGGAGAGCCCATGGACGCGGAGGAGATCGCCAGGCGAGAACTTGAGAGGATGGAGAAAAAGAAGAGGAAGCAGGAGCGAAGACTGTTGAGGTCCCAGAATAAACTTTTGTCAGGGGACCTATTTCACACCCCAGGATCTGACAGTGACAGTGGAGTGTCACAAGTGACAGACAGTGAACAAAATCCACATTGTGACTCTGTAGGCCGAAACCAAACCCAATCGAGCTGTGACCAAACACCACAAACCCTCCAGAACCAAAGACACTTGAACCAAGATGCTGGTGGATCCGAGCTGGACTCGTCCGACAGCAGTCAACAGTCAATCATGTGCGCCAACAGCAGAGCCTCCACCCTTCAGAAACTGAACCCATTCAGTGTAGAAAGTCTTCTATCCGACTCCAGACCAAGGCGCAAACCGAACATAGATGGATTTTCTGCCTTACCCTCCTCGCGGCCTTTGATAGGGAAAGGACATTTCTTACTCTATCCTATCACCCAGCCGCTTGGATTCATTGTTCCTCAGACTGCTTTGAAGACAACACCACCAGACTCAGATACTGACAAATCCACACAAAGAAGCCCAGTGAATGACAGCAGCTTATCTGCCAATACTGGACATAAAAACCATAAGGAGTCCAACAATCTCAACGACGCGACAGCAATCAAAGTGCAGGTCAACTTTACCGCGAAAAATACTAGTTCCCCACAGAACAGCCCAGGCCATGTTACCTTTTCCAGTAGCAACTGTAGTCAGCCTTCAGCCAGTTGTAGTGCAACATATTTCCAAGATGATGATGATTCAAAGTATCTGCCATTAGACAAAAAAGAGCAGTCTGTAAAAGACTACCCAGAGAGTTCCGAGTCTGTGACAACCAACTGTCCACCAGAGACAAAGACAGAGACTCAAGATGTCGATATGGAATAATAGACCTATAGGTGAGAAAACATATTGATAGCGTCAACACCACCTTTCATTTGCCCAAAGCTCAATCACGTCTTAGAATATAAACTCTCATTTTACAGATGACATGTATAGCCTATTTTCTGATGATGATGGGTTATAACTGTGTGTGTGTGTATGTTTGTTGCGTGCGTGCGTGCGTGTATATGTGCACGTGTGTGTGGTGGTGGTGGTGGTGGTAGTACTAGCCCCCCTGTGTAACAAACTGTAAAAATACATAAAAACACAAAAATCCTCAAAGGCTGTAAAAAGTATTATAATATTTATATATGTAAGGTTTTCATAAATAAATCGATTGTATACAATAAATCCAAACCGTGTGAGACCTTAAATAGCCCGTATAGTGGGTATAGGTAGCCCTTTCTGCTAAAATCTGATGTTGTATTTTGTGTATTGCTTTAACAAATTTATTCATCTATAAGCCTCACTGAAATGAGGTTACGAGCCGGAGGCGAAAGGACCCGCTCGACTCCTGCAGAGTTTTGATATGAAAGTAATTATTTTCCCGGTGGCTACTGCAGGGATTCAGTTTATTTTAGCCCAAAGGGTTATTATACATTACCGATTTCTAGTGATATGAAATCACATAAACTTCCAAGAATAATAGAATTAGCATGAAAGGCTGGGGTGTCAAATTGAAATACGAAAATAATAGCCCCGGCAGCTGGGAGTGTGTTTGTGCATATTGGATAGGAGATGGGAATTCGTGGGGCGGAATTTTCATGAGCTTTTCACTTTGTCAGGGCCCTTGTAGCCGGCTATATTAAGATAGATGTTCGATGATATCCCTCATTGTTCTGTCGCTTACATTGATGTTTCTGTGTTATCAGCCTATTGATCATGCGTCGGCTGTAATAGGACGGGCGAAGCAAACGTGCCTATTTACAATAGCAGAACACATTTGTTCTAATAGGGTTGGCGGTCCCCAGGGATGCTGTGCAGGCTCGGGGACATCTGCGCCATGGCAATATTAGCAATGTTGACCAGATCTAAAGTCGAGGTAAGAAAGGAAAGACCATTCACATCGCATACAGCTTGTATTACAAGATAGGGCCTATAGGTATAACGCACGAGAAAATGCCCCCAATAACACGAACATCTAAATCCTAAAAATGGAAAAGATCCATTCCAGTGTGGTGTAGTTGTCCTTAAATACCCAGAGGCCCTGCTACTCTTTTAGGGTCTTGATTTGCAAATAAATTGAAAATAATCAGAGGGGCAGATTTACATCTGAGCCGGCGCAAATGAATTTCTGAGCATGTGTCCCTTTCAAAATATTTACATAATTTTCACCCGATGACTGCTGTTTGCTCAGAGGAAGCAATGACTTATTGGGTGTGGGTGAAGGGGGGCTCTTGGTATAAGAGACAGGCAAAAGTGTATAGGGAAAGGGGAAATGTAATCTCAACAGAGAATATATAGGCCTATGGCAGAGACAGCAAGTCAATAAGCTAATGAATAACTTATTATTTGAGGAAAACAGATCCAAATACAATGGCCCTTGGAAGTCCTCAACCCAACAAAGATAATACTTTTAACGTTTATTACGTATATATTCCTATACCCGACACAATATTTAAAGACATTATCTTCTTATTCAGCCAGCCGCAGCCAGCCCAGCTCCCCCAATTATTGAGCTTTATTTCTGTCAATGCGTTGCCATTTAGGATAGGCCATTTGGAAATTAGAGTTGTCTGGATGTGTCCTTCAATATATATATATTTTTGTGTGTGTCTTATTTGGAGCGTATGTTGCATGGTAGGGGGTGTTCATGTTTAATTCATTAGCATACTGAACAGGAGTATCGTGGCTGCACACTGGTGGCCTTAAGGTGAAATTAGCGATTTGCTTAAGTAGTTAAGCTTTTTTTGCCTGAGAGCTGCACGCTGTATGCTTCAAGACAAACTATCAATCGATATGGCCCAGGCAGCCTCCAGGAAATGTGTCCTCCATGAATCATACTTTATGAATTCAATTTCTACCCGGAGAAATTTTCAATTTGAACGCCGGATCATTATGGGAGAGTGTAAATTGTTTTTGCTCTATTATGCATCGGACGCCATCATTTTTCTTTCTAATTACGGAGGTGTCAGGTCGGGCTGTCATGCAGGCGCTGATTTTCAATTTAACTGATCATCATGCATTCATTTTCCCATTTGATAAATCTGCTATCTCGACGCCTCTCCATGCCTGGAATGCTAAAAGAGAGACACAGACTGGCAAAGTAATAGGGGCGTATATGCAGCAATAAGTGCAGATCAGGCAGCTAATTTAGCACCTCCTGATATTTCATTTCCATTTTTCATTTTCAACTCTCAAAGGAGAAAAGCAGCCCAAAGGCAGAAAGCTAGTTCGTATTCAGCATCAGAGAGGGAAAAAAGACTACGACAAAGCTTGTTTTCAACGACACATCCAAATTGGGATATCAAGCTTAATTAATGCTAATTGAGTTTCTCAATACGTGTTATTTTTATTTAATAGAAACAAATTTGCGCAATTAATTATGAGCGTGATATCAAGAACCTCATTTGCAACATTCTCTTTTCCCTCCCTCGCAGCTTTTGAGTATTATTTTAGCATTTTTTTTTTTGCAAACTAAGGGGGTGAACCAAATCCCAACCAAGAATTGTGCCATTGACATTATTTAAGAATGAAAGAGGCATTTTTACAACATGCAATGTTCATAGCACACACCAAATGCCGAACTAAACAACACAATTATACAGATGTGCCTATGAATATATTACTTGTCCATTTACGTTGTTTTTCTTCAGCATTGCATGGGCCTATTGGTGTTAGAAATGAGTGAGTGTAACATCAATTTTTATTCATGAAGCAATTCATTAACTGTTGTCTCATCATTTAATTTGTTACAGTCTTAACTATTTGAAGCTGGCTAGTACACATTATTATAGAAATGAACACAAAGAAAATTGTGTTTAGTGACCTGCTAATTTATTGGTTTTGTAGATTATAGGAAAGTTATTAAGTACTTTTCCGTATACATTTTCTAAGATTATGTTTCCTAACAAGCCTTTAGGATATTTTTGTAAGATTCTTTGAGATTCTAAGTGGTAATTCACGTATTATTGCCAGAGGTTTTCTAAAAACTTGTCACTAATAGTATCTGCTTAGCAGGGCTTTGTTTCAGTAGCTCGAAATGAGCATGAATGTAGAAGGACTGTGCCAAATCAATGCAAGATTAGAATGATCAGTCATATACGACAGACATCAAATGACAGATTAGTTTAGCTATTCGATGTGGATCTATAGGTAGTCCTACAACATAGTATATGCGTATATGACTTGCAGATGTCTATATTTTCTATCATAATCAAACAAAGCAAATGTACATCAATAATATTAGGCTACAACAACCCATAGACAAAACATGGCAAATAATTCAATTTCCACGTGACTCAAAATCAATTTAGGCATTGACCGTAAAACAATGCACATGCCTATGATAATCCTATCCCACGTTTGCTTGGCCGAGATAAGAGCGATTAAGTCTGTCGGTCCATTAATAAGCATGCGATGTAATAAAATCCTAAAAAAGCATGGCGGAGTTGCTCCAGGATAGGAGCCAAATGTCAAGTAGCATTTTAAGCGATTGTGTTAAAGATCCAAGTGCCAGTGTTTCTCTTTGGGTATCACTGAGACAGAAGGAAGTCCCCTTCATTCTCTCATTCAGCCTCACTGAATTAGCTAAATAACGTTGGTAGCCTAAACCAAAATGACATAAATTTGACATCAAGTCATTGGCTGCATTGTTGAGATTAGTCGATCATAGTCGTTCATGAACAATGCACTACTAGCTTATAGCACAAACTACAACATGTTTTATAGAGCATCCAGTACAATCAAAGCATGACAAGAGAGAAGCCAGCAGTCTTTTTGTAGCTATTGGCCAAGACAAAAACATAGGCTACTATAGGTAGAATATTGGCTATACACTCTTAGAAAAAAGGGTTCCAAAATGGTTATTCGGCTGTCCCCAATGGAGAATCCTTTTTGGTTCCAGGTAGAACTCTTGGGATACATGTGGAACCGTTTGTGGAAAGGATTTTGGGTTCCATGTAGAACCCTTTGTGGAAAGGGTTTTACATGGAACTCAAAAGGGTTCTACCTGGAAACAAAAAGGATTCTTCAAAGGGTTCTCCTATATGGGGACAGCCGAAGAACCATTTTAGGTTCTAGATAGCACCCTTTTTTTTATAAGAGTGTAGAGATGTGTGAAGATGGAAATATTCTATTGAAATGTTAATGTCTGTTGTGTAATAGGCCCACCCATTTGAAGACCTTCTATAACATTTAATTATCTCATCATCTCAACTGTCGCCTGTCGGCTTTATCTGCAAATTCACGCTTGGAAAGTACAGGCAGTGGGGACTGAACTATACTCTATCCATCTGTCATATCAACCAACTACATCAAACCATGTGGGAAACAATAAAGGCAACCACCTAGAATTATCCAGTTATTGTAAGGTTTGAGTTATAGGCCTAGCTCCAATCTGCTATCAGCTACATTCAATATGCCCCAAAATGCTTCCTCTATAGCAAATGCATCTTGTCATATCTGGATGTAGACATTCTGGTTTACATTTGAGGCGTTTACCATCCATTATTTTGACCTGGAATAAATCAACATCATAAACATGACCCAGAAATTAACACCAACTCCCTTGGTCATTGTGGTTATTAAATATCTAACAGCCTGTGACTGCAGCCCTGCTCTTCTCTGCTAATTATCACCTTGTGAAAAGTGTTTCATTAGCTTTTTTCATTTAATGAACCAACCACAGAATTCTAGCCAAATAACTAATAAGGGGTCTTCCTCAAAGTCATGAGTAATGGCATTTAACATAGGCCTATGTATTATAGATAGACCTATAGCCTATATAGCTTATCTAGCCACTCGTAGCTCATGTGTGATAAGGATGGATGTACTTCCTCAGTGGACCCATATGTCAACACCCAAAGATGTGGTGCTTTAAAAATATCACTCAATCTGTTTCCAAATCCATTCAGCAAAAAAAAAGAAACCTACATGGAATCAATAAGGTATTGCCACACAAAATCTCATTTGCTTTCCTCTTTTTGCTCCCAGAAATGATATCATGGGTTACATGTAATGAATAGAAAGTGCATTTGATTGTATGGCGTTACATTACCAACATCATCCAGCACACATATGCACGATCCACCTGGGTGATACCAACTGTATATAGAAAGCATTTTATGTTTTGAAGCTAGGTTATAGTCAGACAGCTTACAGGTCTTTGCTCCCCACCACCACATGTTTTTCACCTGTGGTGATATGCCACAATGAAGACTAACCACTTTGTGGTGGTTTCCAGAGAAGGGTGTAAACAGGCATTTTCCTCTCCCGACTTCCCAGGGAACCTGCGACCCAGAGGTTAATGAAGCGTGAAGTGTGAAAACTTCCTGAGATGGGATGAGTTAAACAGTGTCCTCAGATGTTAAGGCAACACTGTCCAAATCTATTTGTGGATGTCAGCTCTTTTCATATGCCTCAAATCAGTCTTTTTCAGAAGGTGAACAAGCCCCATCTATAGATCTTGGCACTTTTCAATTCAGAGGGCTCTTATCTTTTAGTATACTATCGCAAAGTAAAGTAATATATGTGTGTTGTCATAGAATACCCTATGAGAGATTTAATTGAAAGTTCATTAGTTAATTAAATACAGTCAGAGGACGAAAGCAAAATGGGTAAATGTTGTGGTTTGTTATAGGACTTAAACTCCATGATCATTTCGACATCTCTCTCTGTTTGAACGTACGTTTGACATCTAACATTGCATACTGATCATCTCAGAAACTGTACTGTAATCAATAGGATGTAACACTAACCAAGTTCACTATTATGAGCTTGATCTCCATATGCTTTGTTGATGATCATCGCTCTTCAATAGAGGAATACATTGAGATATCATTTCCAATGACTGAACTACACTGTAATAAAACAATTCTGTGAGCTCGTAAAAATGGAACATAATCTCCTGCGGCATCTTGGATCTGTCACTACAAGTCAAATATCCAGATAATAGTAGAAGTGTGTGTGTGGGGGGGATACTTTTCAGTTTTAGTTCCAGACCTTAGCTGCCCTTTGGAGTGTGCCTTCAGTTGCACCCTTTGGAGTGTGCCTTCAGTTGCACAGTGGTCATTAAAGTAGGCTGCTGTTCTGCTGGAGGTTAGGCTTTGTTACATTATTTGATAGGTGGACTGTTTTCATTGATTTGGGTCAAGCCGAACATAGCAGGACATGAGAGAAATTGCCATAGGGTGTAGTTAACCCAAGGATAATTAGTTATTATTTCAGCCCTTAAACTGCATTAACCTTTTACATTTCATACAGGGGATTGGTTCTGATCACACTGTCAGGCAGTGTTCCATCCTCCATCAAAAGTTAGCTATAGAAATCATTACTCAGAACACACCTCAACATAGAGATTGTCTCCCTGAGTAGTCCCATCAAAGCATTTTCTCCAGCTTTTAACTTATAACTATCCTTTTAGAAATGTCCCTAAAAGGCACAGTTTTTAACTACATAAGTCAGCTCCAGCAAATGAAAGAGGTGTCAGAGGTTAAAGAAAACGTAACAAAGTCACCATGCAGCCTGTAACAATACTCATCAGTGTTGTTTATCAAAGTTACTCATCCTCATGGTCTCGATACATAATTACTTTTAAATAACAGACCTCACAATCTGAACTAAACAGTGCATGGCTGGTGTTAGTGATCTTATTTCAGCCTGCAGTGGAAGTCTTCTTTAGCTAATAGGCATTTTCTGGTTGCAATTAAAATGGTTGGCGTGAAGGTCTTGACATGTACTGCAATAGGCTAGTCACCAGCCCCCAGCTCTTTCCTTCCTTTCGGCATTAAAGTGGTATTGCAAATGTTCTTTACTCATCAAGGCCAAGACCTCGGATTTGACTACTACATGCACATTATTTCATCCTTGGACTCCCTGGTAGTACTGACATGTTCAATTCTGTCATTAATGCAGCAAGAAGCTCAGGGATGGACCAGACACAGGGTTTCACTTGAGGTCCAGTTTTTTTTAATGGGCCAGGGAAATAGGGTCTAACTGGGCCTGAAATGTCACTATCAAAGTGTCCTGTAGAGGAGGAGCATGTTATGGCTCTGTCGCCAGTCCGATCGATCACATTAGAGCAAAGGAAGTGGGGAAGATCTGACAGGCCAGAAACACTTCAATACTGACACACTGTCTGGGAGCTTCAGGCACACTTCTTGAAATATAAAGAAAGCCTTGTACCAGCCCTGTAAGTGGGTGTGATTAGGCATAAATGATCCCATTGTGCAAAGGCTGGAAGAAAATTAGAAGTGATGGTGGGACAGAATCAATGCTGTTTTCCTCTCAGAAGTGTGACCATATCCATCAACAACACCGAGATGTCTAAGGATCACTTCCCTACCAAACACCTTATCGACGGCTAGAGGAAGAACCTGAGGAAGGAACCTTTAAAGACATAACATAAATTTCAGCACTATCGATAAGCAGGCCAGCCTTTCAAAATAACCGATTATGGCACAGGAGAAATAATTAAAGCACCACCTACAGCTTTTTAAGCCTAATAAATGGGGAGTTGGGGGACATACATTTACTGAACATATTGAGGTTCTCTCCAGCAGGCAGGCTCCCAAATAGGAATTCAATTAAAAGTAATATATGTAAAGTAGATATCAGTAGGAATTTTAATGCACACTGGTATGCAACTGTGAAGCACAAACATGGACATATTACTTTAACCCGAGATCCCATATGGAAATTCAAATAGAGCTGGTGTTGAAAATTCAAGCATTTACAATAGATTTGCACAGAGACATTCCAATCACTTGGGCTATAACAATGTCCACTGAACTTGGCAAAACAAAGCCCACTAAATCTAATAATCACATTTGGTATGAAACTCAATCTTAATGGCATACTCATGAATAAATGAACAAGACAGCATAGGGGGCAAGACTGTATAGAAGCCACTGCGTTAGGGCTTCTCACATTTCTCTCAGTACTATGCCATACGCCATGGTTAGTTTTGGCTGTGCAAGTCTGCAGTTTGACTCACTAATCCAATGTGTTTGCCAGCTTTGGGCCACCCTCTGTCCGGGAGGTACTGTAATCCTTAGTAATACTGACGGAGCGAGCACAGAGCAGGATGGCTTCTGATCGGGAAATATTGACTGTAATAATTTGTTGCTCGTTCCCAGAAGGTGCACCAGCCATGTTTAATCAACAAACAAAACACACAATCTAACCCTAACTGGGCTGCCACTCTTTGTGGATCCAGTAGAACAAGTGGCTGCGTGACAACATTTACCCCTCGTTAATTGATAGTTTATGGAGATCCTTATTGAATACTTGTATGGTGGAGGGAAATAAAGACTTTGCTTCTCAGTACTAGCCCATGGCTAGGCCATAATGTTACTGAATTGAAGGGAGTTCAGTTGAATGGGCCAAGCAATTGGTCTTGTGGTCCTGCTCTTTAATGGTGCCAATGTGCTGCTTCTCTTCTGGTCAGGTTTAGTAACCTATTACACTGTAAACCTTTCCCCTGTAAATTTACAGTGTTTTCCTGGCACCACAGTGGCAGCTTAATACTGTACTTTTGCTTTACAGCAGAGATGCTGTAATAGGTTTTACAGTACTATTTTCCTTACTGTAAAGACATTTCACACCATCCTTGCTGTAAATTTACAGGGATGCTGTAATGTTTTACAGTAAGGAAAATAGTACTGTAAAGCAAAATTACAGTATTAAGCTGACAACTCTGGTGCCAGGATAATGCTGTACATTTACAGTGAAATTCTACCTCAAATCTAAATGTAAGAAAAACAATAGATTTGTACATAAAATAAATGTATTCAAATAGGTAACAAAATTTAAAATAAATTAACAACTCATTTGACAATAGAAGTAACAAGAATTTATCACATATGTAACCAAATTAGAGAATCATTACAACACTAATGTAAAACTATAATGTGTGCCTGTGCATTGGGGCTGTGGGGAGAGAGAGAAAAGGAGAGAGGGAGACGGAGTTAAAATCGGGAATGGGTACAGTCCTAGATCTTCCGATTTAGAGCACCTAGCTCCAACAAACAGGACTCTGATATCATTATACCTCTTACACTTCAGTGTTGTGATGCAAAAATCCTAGCAAAATGCTTGGCGCATAGAATTAAAAAAGTATTGTCAGATATTATTCATCCCAATCAGACGTTTTTTTTTACATGGACGATACACTGGAGATAATATAAGACAAGTACTGGAAACAATAGAATACTATGAAATATCGGGGACACAAGGCCTGGTTTTCATAGCTGATTTTGAAAAGGCTTTTGATGAAGTACGACTGGAGTTTATATATAAATGCCTAGAATATTTCAATTTTGGGGAATCTCTTATAAAATGGGTTAAAGTTATGTATAGTAACCCTAGGTGTAAAATAGTAAATAATGGCTACATCTCAGAACGTTTTAAACTATCTAGGAGTAAAACAAGGTTGTCCACTATCGTCATATCTATTTATTATTGCCATCGAAATGTTAGCTGTTAAAATTAGATTAAATAATAATATTAAGGGATTAGAAATCCGTGGCTTAAAAACTAAGGTGTCATTGTACGCTGATGATTCATGTTTTCTTTTAAGACCACAATTAGAATCTCTCCACTGCCTCATAGAGGATCTAGATAATTTTGCTATCCTCTCTGGATTAAAACCAAATGATGATAAGTGTACTATATTACGTATTGGATCACAATTTTTTTTCAAATTTTACATTACCGTGTAGTTTACCAATTAAATGGTCTGACGGAGATGTGGACATACTCGATATACAAATCCCAAAAGACAGAGATGATCTCACTCCAATACATTTTTATAGAAAGTTAGCAAAAATAGATAAGATCTTGCTACCATGGAAAGGAAAATACCTATCTATTTGTGGACAAAAATCACCCTAATTAACTCTTTCAGTCATATCACAGTTTAACCATTTGCTTATGGTTTTGCCTACACCTAGTGACCTGCTTTTTAAATTATATGAACAAAAAATATAAAATTGTATTTGGAATGGCAAGCCAGACAAAATTAAAAGGGCCTATTTATATAATGAATATGAATTCGGAGGGCAGAAATTATTAAATATTAAAGCATTAGACCTCTCACTAAAGGCATCAATCATACAAAAGTTACACTTAAATCCAAACTGGTTCTCTAGTAAATTGGTTCAAGAATGGCCTTTTCCCCTTTATTCAGATTACACCTGCTCATTTTCTGATTCTAATTGTTAAAAAAAATGTATTTTTCAAATAAATGTTTAAAAAATGTATACTTTTTGTGAATGATATCATACATAGGAAAGGTGGAGTTATGTTACACATGTAGCTAACACAGACATATGGAAATGTCTGCTCTGCCCAAAATTACAACCAACTAATTGCAGCATTACCACAAAAATGGAAGAGGCAAGTAGAAGGGGAAAAAAAGTAAGGAACTTGTAACCATAAATGGTTAAAGAAAAGTGTGATAAGTAAAAGCATATACCAATTTCATTTAAGGACCAAAAAACAAATAGCTGTGCCATATAAATTGCAAAATAGTTGGGAAGAGATTTTCGATGTACCCATTCCATGGCACATGGTTTGCGAATTGATACGCAAAACAACACCGGATTCAAAACTTCGAATTTTTCAATTTAATTACTATATAAAATTCTTGCAACCAATAGAATGTTATATATATGGGAGATACAATCTTCCCAGCTCTGCAGATTTTGCTGTGAGGAGGCAGAGTCATTAGATCATTTATTTTGGTATTGTCCATATGTAGCTCGTTATTGTCCAGGAATGGTTGATTTGCCTCGAACTAACACTGCAGATAGCAATACTGGGTGATTTGAAAATCCATAGTTAATCAAGCAATAATATAATCATTATTTTAGCTAAAAAAATACATTTTTAATTTACAATCTGTAGAAGCTATGAGAATAGAAAGGTTCAGTACTTTTGTGAAGCATCACAGTACAGTTGAAAAATATATGGAAAAGAGAAATCCAAATGAATGGTGTTGAAAGATAGATGGGAGAGGTTGAATGGAGCTGAAGGGTGGGACTAATAACAAGATAACCAATGTAAAACATACAGGATCTGTAAAATGTACAGTGGGGCAAAAAAGTATTTAGTCAGCCACCAATTGTGCAAGTTCTCCAACTCAAAAAGATGAGAGAGGCCTGTAATTTTCATCATAGGTACACTTCAACTATGACAGACGAAATGAGAAAAAGAAATCCAGAAAATCACATTGTAGGATTTTTAATTTATTTATTTGCAAATTATGGTGGAAAATAAGTATTTGGTCAATAACAAAAGTTTATCTCAATACTTTGTTATATACCCTTTGTTGGCAATGACAGAGGTCAAACGTTTTCTGTAAGTCTTCACAAGGTTTTCACACACTGTTGCTGGTATTTTGGCCCATTCCTCCATGCAGATCTCCTCTAGAGCAGTGATGTTTTGGGGCTGTCGCTGGGCAACATGGACTTTCAAAGATTTTCTATGGGGTTGAGATCTGGAGACTGGCTAGGCCACTCCAGGACCTTGAAATGCTTCTTACAAAGCCACTCCTTCGCGTTCGGCGGTGTGTTTGGGATCATTGTCATGCTGAAAGACCCAGCCACGTTTCATCTTCAATGCCCTTGCTGATGGAAGGAGGTTTTCACTCAAAATCTCACGATACATGGCCCCATTCATTCTTTCCTTTACACGGATCAGTCGTCCTGGTCCCTTTGCAGAAAAACAGCCCCAAAGCATGATGTTTCCACCCCATGCTTCACAGTAGGTATGGTGTTCTTTGGATGCAACTCAGCATTCTTTGTCCTCCAAACACGACGAGTTGAGTTTTTACCAAAAAGTTCTATTTTGGTTTCATCTGACCATATGACATTCTCCCAATCCTCATCTGGATCATCCAAATGCTCTCTAGCAAACTTCAGACGGGCCTGAACATGTACTGGCTTAAGCAGGGGACACGTCTGGCACTGCAGGATTTGAGTCCCTGGCGGCGTAGTGTGTTACTGATGGTAGGCTTTGTTACTTTGGTCCCAGCTCTCTGCAGGTCATTCACTAGGTCCCCGTGTGGTTCTGGGATTTTTGCTCACCGTTCTTGTGATCATTTTGACCCCACGGGTGAGATCTTGCGTGGAGCCCCAGATGGAGGAAGATTATCAGTGGTCTTGTATGTCTTCCATTTCCTAATAATTGCTCCCACAGTTGATTTCTTCAAACCAAGCTGCTTACCTATTGCAGATTCAGTCTTCCCAACCTGGTGCAGGTCTACAATTTTGTTTCTGGTGTCCTTTGACAGCTCTTTGGTCTTGGCCATAGTGGAGTTTGGAGTGTGACTGTTTGAGGTTGTGGACAGGTGTCTTTTATACTGATAACAAGTTCAAACAGGTGCCATTAATACAGGTAACGAGTGGAGCGGCCTCTTAAAGAAGAAGTTACAGGTCTGTGAGAGCCAGAAATCTTGCTTGTTTGTATGTGACCAAATACTTATTTTCCACCATAATTTGCAAATAAATTCATTAAAAATCCTACAATGTGATTTTCTGGATTTTCTTCCCTCATTTTGTCTGTCATAGTTGAAGTGTACCTATGATGAAAATTACAGGCCTCTCTCATCTTTTTAAGTGAGAGAACTTGCACAATTGGTGGCTGACTAAATACTTTTTTGCCCCACTGTATATAGGTTCAGAGATTTTGTGAAATAGCACAGTTACAAATATAAATCAAACTGGATGGACATCAGAAATAGAGGAAGGACAAAAAACAAACAAAATATGACTATTGTAAAATAGATTGTGTCTGTAAAAAGTGTATAATATGTATAAACCAAAGGTAGAAGCCTAAGTGTTATTGTTTATTAGTTTACTCCAATTGGGGGAAGGGTGGTAGGGTTTGCAGGGAATAATAAAGGTATATTCTTTAAAAAGTATGTATGTCTATATAGGTACAGTATGTGTATGTATATATGTGTAAATGTATGCATATGTGTATGTATATGGATATATATATTTACCATTTATATGGGGGATTGGAAATGATGCATACAATTTCATTGATGGAAGCAACAATCTTTCCGCAATATTAAGCTGATCCACCCTTAAAAAAAAAAAAAAAAAACAGGACTAAGTGAAACAAAACAATGAAAATGGTAATAAGAAAAATAGAAATAGTTCTATATACACTACCATTCAAAGGTTTGAGGTCACCTAGAAATGTTGTTTTTGAAAGAAAAGTGATTTTTTGACCATTAAAATAACATCAAATTGATCAGAAATACTGTGTAGACATTGTTAATGTTGTAAATTTCTATTGTAGCTGGAAACGGCAGATTTTTTTATGGAATATCTACATAAGCATACAGAGGTCCATTATCAGCAACCATCACTCCTGTGTTCCAATGGCACGTTGTGTTAGTTAATCCGCGTTTATCATTTTAAAAGGCCAGTATCCCAGAGTCGTCTCTTCACTGTTGACGTTGAGACTGGTGTTTTGCGGGTACTATTTAATGAAGCGGCCAGTTGAGGACTTGTGAGGCGTCTGTTTCTCAAACTAGACACTCTAATGTACTTATCCTCTTGCTCAGTTGTGCACCGGGGCCTCCCACTCCTCTTTCTATTCTGGTTAGAGCCAGTTTGCGCCGTTCTGTGAAGGGAGTAGTACACAGCGTTGTACGAGATCTTCAGTTTCTTGGAAATTTCTCGCATGGAATAGCCTTAATTTCTCAGAACAAGAATAGACTCACAAGATTCAGAAGAAAGTCCTTTGTTTCTGGCCATTTTGAGCATGTAATCAAACCCACAAATGCTGATGCTCCAGATACTCAACTAGTCTTAAGAAGGCCAGTTTTATTGCTTCTTTAATCAGGACAACAGTTTTCAGCTGTGCTAACATAATTGCAAAAGGGTTTTCTAATGATCAATTAGCTTTTTAAAATGATAAACTTGGATTAGCTAACACAATGTGCCAATGGAACACAGGAGTGATGGTTGCTGATAATGGGCCTCTATTTGCCTATGTACTAGATATTCCTTAAAAAATCGTCCGTTTCCAGCTACAATAGTCATTTACAACATTAACAATGTCTACACTGTATTTCTGATCAATTTGATGTTATTTTAATGGACTATTTTTTTTTCAAAAACAAGGACATTTCTAGGTGACCCCAAATTTTTGAACGGTAACGTTAGTGTACATAATAACAACTGTAGCAGTGATGAATGAATACATGTCCATTGGGGTGGACATTGACCATAGGGGGACCAGCAGTCAGACTAAATTACCATTGAGGGGTGTGGAGACAAAGTGAAATAAAACAATACAAATAATAATAAAAACAAGTAAGAATCATGTATACATTATTAACAACTGCTGCAGTGATGAATGAAATTGGGGTGGGGGCAGAGTGAAAGTATTTTTGGGGGGGCCCTCTCTCGTATCACCCTCTGAAGCGCCTTGCGGTCCGCGTGGTGGAGTTGCCATACCAGGCTCTGAATCAGCCCAATCTATGACCAGGGGCAACTCTGTTTGGGGTAAACTAGGTTCAGAGGAGGTGAAACACAATGGGACAGTTTGGGCAGGAGAGCATTCCGGACAGAGAAGTCAGTGCAGCATCAGATGTTCCTCATGGGGCTCCGTAACAAACCTACTCAATTCTGATTTGTCAGCTCTTCTCACCCCTAGGACAAGCATAGAAAAATAAAGAATAGAATGAGAGACAGAGAGCACCAGGGCTGTTACTCTGTGGGTAAAAAGACAGGGGACAAGGGACATATCAAGTTGGTGTCGTCTGTCTGTGTGTGTGTGTGTGTGTGTGTGTGTGTGTGTGTGTGTGTGTGTGTGTGTGTGTGTGTGTGTGTGTGTGTGTGTATGTGTACTTACCTCACTAGAGGTCTTCCTTCAAACTCAGTTTGCTCTTGGAAGAATAGGGCAAGGTAGGGATTGAGAACAAACAGCTGGCTTCCTCTGGGCCACCCTGTCATGCACCTTATTCCTCCTTTCAGGATTCATTATCTTGGGTTGATTCGAACCTACAGCATCTATTCAGTATAGTTCATAAAATCAATTGAGGCATTGAACAAATATAAATAAGACAGCTAGATACACCTACTTAAAACCATAGCAAACGAGTACAACATTGCTATAGCCTACACAATATCACAGATTATTTTACCAGATTTACAACATTTTCCTTTCTAGCTGTGTCACTAAATGTTTGCGAACTACTGGTAAAGTGAACAGGTTTAGCTAATACTGTAACATTATGGAACAATGTTGTTTAAATTGAACAAACGGCTCGCGGGAGAGGCAATATGGACAATCCTGGCCTACAAAACTATGATTTATGTTGCGCAGATGAGAGCCAAGTGAACACATTTCTGGTGTTTTTGACATTTATGCTCTACCCATTGAGTAGAATTTATCACGGGGACATCTAGATGGCTACCAATATTAGTTATTTCTTGTGTAGACTGCTATCCTTCTTGAAATACTGTATAATCCTGGAAGGAAAATCCGCCACTTTACTAGTTTCCACCGCCGACACTGTGTTAGGCTACAGCTGACCAGTGGCACTGCATCTTAGGTCGGCAGGCACCTCGATACAATATGGTGCACTGGTCATTCATATCAGCTTTAGCGGCTCGCGAGTACGGCCCACAACGTGGTTTATGCGTAAAATGCAGCCCTTCAATCCCCAAAAATATGGGTCATTTTTTGAACTGCTAGAAACAAGCCATTTTCTCTGTGGTAATGGTGGAAACATAGCGGTCATCAATCTGCGCTCAGTGTATTCTCTATGGCACTCAGAGGCTGCGATACAGCCTATAATCACAATAGTCTCTCTGATGTTTTTCTAGGCCGCACAGCTGGATATCTACAAGAAATTTAGAGCAGACCGAAATGGCTTTTGTCAACTCGAGCTAGCTAGCTAGCAAACGTTAGCCAGCTATCTAGCTAGGTTAGCTAAGGAAACATGCAGTAATTCAACGTTGGCTAGAAATAAATATGCTTATTAACAAGGCAAGGTACCTACCCAGCAGCTAGTGAAAATATTCTTCCACTTCACCACCACTTCAAGAAGATATTTACTAAGATAATCTGAGTTTCATATGTCTCGCCCGACAGCATGAGGTTGACACCTGAAATGGATCATTTGAATCTACTGTAGGCATACGCTATTACTGTAAAGAAATACAGTATGTTAGAGTAATATTTACAGGAGGCTTCCGAATTACAGTTATTTTCAGTATTTTACCCATAATGCAATGCAATCTACAGCATAAATGCTGTAAAACACATTTATGGTATTATACTATGCATCCTACAGTGTTTTACTGTTGAAATAATAGAAAAGTCTTACAGTGTATGTGAATTTGGCTGTACATATCTGCAGTAGATCCATAGATGCAGGCAGCCCCTATAGGCTGTTGACCTCTACCTATATCTGCCTATATCTGATACGGGTGGCACCGTATCCCCTATATAGTGCACTACTTTTGACCAGAGGCCTATGGGCCCTGGTCAGGGTTGGTGCACTTTGTGGGGAATGGGGTGCCATTTGAGAAACGCTGTCTATATCACTCCCTTAATGAATTCAGTGGAGAAGGGCTCTACCAAAACAATATCATGTCTGGGTTATTTATTGCTAATCCTGCCTCCTCCTCTGTTAAGTTCCACGTTTTCTTTTCTCTGGTTGTCTCGTATGTGAATCCAACATGGAAGACCTGTATCTCAATCAATATTGTTATTTTCCTTTCTTTGTCCTCTGCCCTCTTGGGAATGTCCTGAACATGCTGACTATTTGTATTCACAGAATTACTTTAAAAAAAAAAACACTCGGACTGTCAATCTGATAGCATTCCAATATACATTCCAATTCCCCACCCCAAAATTGTGGTGATTTAGAAAATGTATTGAACATATATAATTGCTAAACTATTGTTCAAAGGAGGTAATTTAAATAAATGACAACACATCCGTAAACTCCTTTACAAAAGCTTGCTTTGTCATAGGAGATATGGGCTGTGTGCATGTTCAAGATATCTTCAACTACAAAAGCACTTTTCCATTAATGAACAAAAAATGAGCAGAGAAAATTGTTCCTTGAATTTCTTTGGGCAGATAACGATTCTAATCTTTATCAGCAGTTAATCTTCTAAGGTCAAGATTAAAGGGAAATGTGAAGTGAACCCCTAGTGTCCCCAATTAAAAAAAGAAAGAAAGAAAGCAAGGGAGAGGGAGGGAGAGAAAGAGAGAAGTAGACTCTGCCATAGATTAGCCTGTTCTCCAGTCCCCTAAGTACTGTAGAGAAATAGAAAACAACACAATTAAATTATGACACCTGACACTTAGACCTCACTTCAGTGAAAATGGACTAACTGTAGAATGTGAGATACTGTCAGACGATTAATGTGTGATCACACACATTAGCACCTCTCCAACACGACATTTTCTGATGGCTTTTTCCCCCCATTTTGAGCTACACATGGACATCAGCTACTCAAGAACATGTCTCTAAAATGTGTCCTCTCATGAGCTTGGGGGACAACCATATGTTAGAGGTAAACTGATTGCACGGATTGCAATCATATCTATCGCAAGTGTTGACTGACAGATGGACTGTACAAGCTTCATTCTCTCCAACATACATGAAAAATTGCAATTAACGCACTATATATAATTACTTCAATAAACATACATTCAATGGACTTAAAGTATGAATGCATGTTCCAAAAGGGGGGGTTACATGTTTATGTTAGAGAGACTGAATGCACCTGAGTTACTTTAAAGCCAGACCACAGTATCTTGACATTGAAATAGGCCAATATTTGTCCCTCACGCCTGGTGTTATAAGGTCAGTCCTTTATGTTAGTTACAGTAGAAAATGAAATATTTAAAACAAGCATCCTTTCCATCTCTAAATGAAGAGAAAGCATGTTTAACCATTGGAGTTAGAGCGCCCACACATACTACAATACAAACAACACCTACACAAGCCCACTCAGAATAACAGCGCACACTTCAATATCAACAAGAGACATGATTCAAATGGTAGTCCATGTGATCTCAAAGCAGTGCAACACATTTAATTGCTGTCACCTGAGGTCACGAACAAGCAGGAATCATTTCTGTTCTCGAACCTTCCCTGAAGCTTTCTTCAGCTGGTCATCTCACGCCGGTGCCATACATTTCCCATTACATTGCCCCTTTACTGGAGAAGATAATATTCATAAAGAGAGCAAGAAGGGGAGGGAAATATTGTCACTCACTATTTTGCACAACTGGTAGTTAACGGAGAAACGTTTAACAATTTCCACAGCTTTGAGTGCAAATAAGCAAAATACTGGGAAGTAATTGAGTAAGTGCCCACTGACATCACTGCCCACTTAAGATAAGCCAGGCAATATGATACAATCATGGCTGGGGATGGATATGGCTAGTGAGTGAGGGAATGCGTTTAGGACACTATAGGCCTACCACAGCAAATCTGTTATGTTAATTACAGCCCTATTCTCACAACCTCTAAATTAGCTGGGCTAAAATGATCTGCATTTGTGGAAAAGTGCAAGGAATCAATTTGCATGCCAAACGTAACCCTGCAAATTTGATGAAGGAGGGTGTGTTAATATTTTCCCATTAAAGATGAATGGGGGTCACCACTGGCCAATTTGGCCTAACTAGATCTTCTAAAAGAAAATATTTGAATACTGTTCCATTGAATAGAAAACCAGACTTTGTTTTACACCAGCTGCTACTGGCAATACGCATCAGAGAGATTTCACAATGTCCACCTCACGACACAGCTTGAAACAGTCATGACAAAACAGTCAATAACACATAGTTTGTTTCTTTCCCTGGCTGAGTGTGATATATGTTTGCTGAAGCTCTATCATGAAGAGATGCAAATCTAAACATTCATCAATCAGAGCATTTTGTCACAGAAAGTTGATCAATCATCCCCAGTACTAGATATCTTAATAGCGTGAAAAGAGTGTGATTGTGCTTCAGATAGGCGAGGAAAGCGAGGACATGGAGGAAGGGAAGGGAGAGTCAATCCTCTTGCTTCAGTGGTCCATGGCAGATGGATGATTCCTCAAGGTAAATGTTTTAGTTCAGTTGAGCTACATTGACTTGGCAGCATCGGGTGGATGTCACACATGCACTGAACAATGCTCAATGACTTTGCTATCCTATTCCCATTTAAATTGCCACTACTTTTCCTTTCTGACACCTGTTTAAATCAATGTCTTCCTCTGCAGGTCATGGACTGAATGTACTAAGGCACCCACCGACCACCTCTCAAATCCACTAAAATCAACACAATAATTGAAATATTTTCAAGCTGATTACACCGAGGCCCGGGGCTCGGCTGGTTGCTAAGAATACGCTCCCTGGTTGCTAGCGGGAGTAAATCATCTTGCATTATTTGATTTTTGTTACTGATATGAAACCGCTAGTCCCTCGATTAAATGTCTCACAGTCAACCACCTAGGGGACAGAGGGGAGAGACAAAATAAAATAGTCACTGTGAACCTGTCAAATAGGATCTCTAACTTCCCCTTTCTCAGGGCTTCACACATCTACCTGTTTATTTTTGTTCCAGTTGAAATAACAAGAGCTCGGCTGGTTAGAGTGTGATTGAAGAAAAACAGGACAGACATGGGGAAATGTCAGCAAATCACACATCAATCTTTGGTTTGGTTAAGATCATGAGATATTCTAAGTGATCCGCCTAGCCCTTATATCTACACTGATTGTATACTCTAAAAACATGCTATTGGACAAGGCTTAATGCAGTTTGTATGACACCAAATAGCGAAGGCCAAAGACCAAGGTCAAAACATTGATACAATGCTTCATACAGAAGTGCTCCCTAAACAGTCATAGATAAATAGGGATTTTCCCAACAAATTCTGCACATGTCAGATTACATTAAATGAGGGAACATTATCAAACTGGAACTTTCCATATAATACCATGTTATCATCCTGTTTGGTGGAAATTAATGTTGTAAATGGGATTCAGAGATTAAAAATTTAAATATTTTGATAGAAAAACATAAATTCCTCATCAGCACTGTATTGCAACTTGAAAATGGTAATATTCAGACTTGGCACCTATTAATCTTTGCCCCTGTGAAAGACCACACCATGCTGGTGAATATAACTAGCACTAATACTTTTCTATCACACCGTGATACAATTATCATGGATTAGACCAATGGCTTGGAATTGACTTTATCATCCATCAAGATGAGAGAGAGACGTACTATTCTGCATCCGTTAGATCTGATGCCCTCTGATTACCATTGGTTTTTATTCCATCTCCCCATTAGCTCTGCATTGGGAAGGATTTGCTCCTGCAAAGACTTGTCAGACACTGAAAGCTGCTCGAGCCTGCCTTGCCAAATGAGATCAGTGCTCACAATAATGGTGGGGTCAAGTGGAGGGACAGCCTCTCTAGTCCATGGCAGGCTGACAGCCAGCATTATGTGCTTTGAGTACAGTACATAGACATGTGCTCACCACACAATCAATTAAGAATAGCAGGAGGACTGAACCTGGTGGCGTGCCACACACAAAGAGTTCATTCCAACACAGAAGATGTGAAACCAGAAATAGTGGTCTCAATGTTTTTGGGATTGTATCAGTGTTTGAAAACCAAAATATCCCAAAATACTAAGAGTAGTGTGCCACAGACTTCCTCCAGTGATAAAAAAAAAGAATACTTGTACTATTTAAAAGCGATATTCCAGAATAAATACAGTAAAGTATACACACTAAAGGCAAAAAATATATATGTTTTGAGAAAATGTTTGTTTTTTAGACAACTGGAAACTTCAAAGGGCGTTCAAAGAGTTGGTCTGATGGGAATCGATGATGTCATCGGCCTCCCCCCCTTGCTTGAGGAACAGTAGAGGAGCAATAGAGAACAAAAGAGGAAAGGACCCTCCCCCAGCTGTGTCATGTCATGACTTACCTGGACCACCTACTGAGAGGTGCCTTTTGTTAAGTAAATCAGGTGTTAAATGAGGTGAAAATTAGACTGGAGTGCCACTTTAAAGCTAGAATCCGTAGTATTTTGGACTAATAAACTAATGATATACACCCATTGATTCTTGAAGAATATAACTTATAAATTACTTATGAGCTTGGTTTAAACGTCATACCCCATCAGGACCTAGATTATAAGCTTGTTTTCTCCAATGTTTGTAAACAATGTAAATGTAAACAACCACCTTATAGCCTCAAAACATGGTTAAAACTATAATGTTGATATCATGGATGGTCATCCCTTGCATCTATATGGTCTTGACCCCGCCCTGTGCAACTGGGTCCTTGACTTCCTGACGGCCCGCCCCCAGGTGGGGAGGGTAGGAAACAACATCTCCACCCCGCTGATCCTCAACACTGGGGCCCCACAAGGGTGCGTTCTCAGCCCTCTCCTGTACTGAGGGACCTCGGAGTGTGGTGTCAGGAAAATAACCTCTCACTCAACGTCAACAAAACAAAGGAGATGATCGTGGACTTCAGGAAACAGCAGAGGGAGCACCCCCCTATCCACATCGACGGGGACAGTAGTGGAGAAGGTGGAAAGTTTTAAGTTCCTTGGCGTACACATCACGGACAAACTGAAATGGTCCACCCACACAGACAGCGTGGTGAAGAAGGCACAACAGCGCCTCTTCAACCTCAAGAGGCTGAAGAAATTCGGCTTGTCACCAAAAACACTCACAAACTTTTAAAGATGCACATCGAGAGCAGCCTGCCGGGCTGTATCACCGCCTGGTACGGCAACTGCTCCGCCCAAAACCGTAAGGCTCTCCAGAGGGTAGTGAGGTCTGCACAACACATCACTGGGGGTAAACTACCTGCCCTCCAGGACACCTACACCACCCGATGTCACAGGAAGGCCAAAAAGATCATCAAGGACAACAATCACCCGAGCCACTGCCTGTTCACCCTGCTATCATCCAGAAGGCGAGGTCAGTACAGGTGCATCAAAGCTGGGACCGAGAGACTGAAAAACTGCTTCTATCTCAAGGCCATCAGACTGTTAAACAGCCATCACTAACATTGAGTGGCTGCTGCCAACATACTGACACAAATCTCTAGCCACTTTAATAATAAAAATTGGATGTAATAAATGTATAACTAGCCACTTGAAACAATGCCACTTTATATAATGTTTACATACCCTACATTACTCATCTCATATGTATATACTGTACTCTATACCATCTACTGCATCTTGCCTATGCCGTTCGGCAATCGCTCACCCATATATTTATATGTACATATTCTTTTTCATTCCTTTACACTTGTGTGTATAAGGCAGTTGTTGTGAAATTGTTAGATTACTTAAATATTACTGTATTACTGCATGGTCGGAACTAGAAGCACAAGCATTTCGCTACACTACATGAATAAGATGCGCACGCTTCAATGAGGCAGAAGTCTGTGAGTTGTGATTCTGGATGGCCAGATAGCTACCAACAATGACAAGAAACTGCCATGTGGGGAATCGTAAGTGACTTTTTTCAGCTAGTTTCATCTTGTTCCTGAAACCTTGTCTTGCTTTGAGGTGTTTTGACGGATTTCATGTCAATGCTAATATGGCAAAAATCACTAGCTAGCAAACCAACAACTGTAACGACGAACTTGAAAGACAACAAGTGTTCATTGTGCAAATGTATTTATGTTTTCGATAAACATTGGAGAATAAATATCTAAGCCAACCCCATCTGTTTTGCCCCACCGTTGCACACACGTTGGTTTAATCCAGGGGAAGATACTGCTCATATTAAGGGAATTACCATAAATCCATAGAAAGTGGAAGTCCATCCAAATTACAGCTATGTTTATAAATATAAAAATTATGATGAGGCCCAAATGAAACACTTGCTTATTCAAAGGTGATATTTATCAATGGACTGACCTCACAATTGTATTCCTTTAATTCAAATAAAGAGATTACAAGACATGTAACCGGCCGATTTGCTGACCTCATTTATATGAGCAGCCTTTCTCACAGGTTTTACTTTCTCTTCTCTCCAGCCCCTATCCCTACAGTATAAGGCAGGCCAGGCTGACAGCTCCTCTGAGAGGGGGTCAGCAGTGATCACAGCGTGGCCCCTAAATAAACATGACGCCTACTGACTAGGGCCCCTTCATTAGCCTGCAGTCAGGGCTGGCGCGTGGCAGCAGGATCGATAAGCCAGTCCCGCTCCTTTTATTTACCAACTAGCTGCATTTTCTTGTGGCTGACTTGTCTTCTTTTAAACAGTGCCGCTGTTTAACTGCTTTTATTGGGACTCTGTGTGGGACCATCTGGTCCCCCTGTCCTATAAGTCTCTCCTAAAGCCCAGGCCTGACAAGCAAGAGATATGTCAATGCAGTCCTCAGCACAAAGCAACATCTGCCGTGCCTGACGCCCACTATTGTACGGCCATTTAATCTGTCCCCTTCCTCCCCTTAACAGCACACAACAGCTCCTGGTATTATGTTTTGCCACTCAATTAGCATTATCATCCAGCTGAAATAGAAGCCAATTTACCTTTAATGACATCATTGTTAGATGAGTGACAGCGGTCGGCGTGACGACTATCGCTAGATAAACGGAGGCCTGCCCCTGTTTCTCGGACTGGGCCTCAGTGAGGACTGAGAAAGACCAGAGCCAGCCAATCACAGTGGCCTCACCTCACCCCTTCACCACCAACATTGTTTCCTCCGGTTCACAGAGGCAGTGTGCTGGAAAATTGAGTCCAGATTCATTAGGTTTCCAGTGTGCCGCTCGAGTCAGTTAAATTGATACATTTCCTAACAAAATTGAAGTGCTTTTGTGGCTGCGCCTGCGGATGGCTGGTGACCCCGCTCGGCCCACTGAGCAGCCGAAGCAAGCTGATGGATCCATTAGACCGCTTAGACTTCTTATTCCTCTCCCTCCATCTCTGACTGACACTGTAAATCTGAACCAATTTCAGACTCTAATCACCATTACAAACCCCTTCCACTGTCCATTTGTTACTCTGCAATTCGAATACACTGCCCAGATTGGTCCAGAAATACCAGTTTTAGAGGAGCTCCCTCCCCATTTTCTCTGGTTAAATGGTTCATGACTGGTCCCCTCTTCCTGCTGGTAGAGAAGAGAGAAGCTCTGGAGGAGGAGGAACTACTACCCATACATACCCAGTAAAAACAAAAGGCCTTGAAAAATTCCCAAAATATAAATTGGAACTATAAAAAAAGATAAATAAACGAATAAACAGACATTATTAAAAAAGATAAGTGTTAAATTCAGGGAGATGACAGACAGGGCTCAAGGCCACACTGCCGGCAGTGGCAGAAGGGTGTTCCTTGAATAACAATCACAGTTACACCTCCAAAACATTTCCTCATCCACTAGCCGTTTTTACCCAGCTTTTATCTGTTCACTCAACCGCACGGCGCTAGCGAAGCGGCTGGAGGATATTATTTCCCTGTTGGCCCCAGTCATATAACTCTGCTTAATATGCAGTGTATAATTTAAGAAACTTTAATAATAACCCTGAATATTTTTTGCTTCTTTATTTTCCTCTAACCTCTCTTTAATCTAACCTTCAACTTTGTTCAACTTTGAGTAAGTGACTCTGAACGTTTACACATAACAGGTAAGAACCCTCAAGTGGTCTGGGAAACAAAAGCCACGCATGTATTATTTACACACTTAAAGACTCAGTCCAGGATCTTAAGCACAACAAATTCATAACATACAGTACGGATTGGATTCGTAACATGTCATATGAAATGGATGACGTAGTACACAAAAACCGGGACCACTTTGGGCTCATGAGCACCACTTTCAAAATGACTGGCTGAAATTATACAAATGTTTGAGATTGCATCTTTAAATCATAGTAGTTCAATCTAAGAGCTTCCATTGAAGAGCACTGAGTTAGCCCGTCAGTCTGCAGATCTAATTATTGCTCCTCATATCCTCTAAGTGCAGTGGAAACACATTTTAATTGATATTGAGATGTTTATGCCCTCAGAAAGTAATTAAGATTTTCAATTAATCCTTTTTAATTTCTGGACATCTTGGCTCGGTGTCCTTGAGCGTCCAGCGATTAATTCCCCAAACCTCCAACAAATGAAAGAACTTCAATTACTCTTCATTGAATCTTGGCCCTGTAAGTGACCCCATCCAAGGCTGCATCAACATTTAAATGAAAGCAGATACAAACTCAATTCAATCAAATCAAGGTGGCACGATCCCCTTCATCCAGTGGGGTCAGTGATGTTATTGAGGAGGCCTTTTTAAGATCCTTGTACATACAGCTGCACAGGTGCTGTAAAACCTGGGAATGCTGCTTATTGCTTCTGAGGGTGTGAAGAGGTTGGTGGGCATTAAAACCAGAGGCTCTTAAGTGATCAATACTGTAGTTCTGGAAGAATCAATTAAAACAGCCCACTCACAAAGCTATTCTGGTTCCTCTGGGACAGAAGTAATGCATGCACTGACCTCTTCAACTCTCACCATTTGCTTTTTTGGTTAATACATTCAAATGTGCCCATACACAACATTGCACTGTAACGGCGCCCATTCAGCTCCTTATCAAACATAGAAGTTAGTTTAATTGCTAAATTGTAATTATTTCGCCACTGTGGCCTATTTATTGCCTTATCTCCCTAATCTTACTACATTTGCACACACTGTATATAGACTTTTCTATTGTGTTATTGACTGTAAATTTGTTTATCCCATGTGTAACTCTGTGTTGTTTATGCTTTGCTTTATCTTGGCCAGGTCGCAGTTGTAAATGAGAACTTGTTCTCAACTAGCCTACCTGGTTAAATAAAGGTGAAATAAAAATTCAATAAAAAAATTGAAATATGTGCCGTGGTGCTACACAGCTCACCCCCAGAGGTGAGTATAAAAGGTGGACCATGTCCTCGCCCTGATATGAGAAAATAATCCATCCTCTACAGTATTTATTTTTATTTGGAATTACATCTCCCCAAAACCCAAATGTGTACATGCAACATGACAACACGTTGACTGTCCAAACCTCTGTCGCCATGCCGAGAATAAATAACAATTCCTCCTTGCTGCCCTTGCACTGGTTGTTTTGCTCACACATAGAATCACCTGCCCGTTTAGGCAACAAAACGCCTGCTTGGGGATTATGGTGACATAATCTCAGCAGTGGCCTGTAGAGTGGGGGCTGAATGGGGTCTGAACCCTCTATGCCAAGCTGAGATAACATTTGTCACTGGGGCTCCTGGGCTCCCCATTCATAGATTAGTGGACCTCGGCCTTTCAGAATGTGAAATGGCTTTGGCACTGCCACATGTTTATTTTAAAAACCCAGGCCTCCAAGGACAGGAGGAAGCATCTTGTCTCTTTCTTGAGAGCGCCATTGTCTGCCCTCATCCAGTTCAGCCGCTTCCTTTGTGGAGGCCATCTTTAAGAGAGGTTTGGGGATCACTATGGCTGCTACCAAGACCAGAGATTTCACCTCATTGTTGTTTCATGGCTCTTTTAAAAATACCTATTTTTATTATTCATGCTACTTTTGGCCACTCAGCTTTGTGAGTTTGAAAAGCACAATATTGAAAACTAGGAGTAAACAAAACATACTGTATGGGTTTACTCTTGTTAGACTTTTCCCCTTTACCTAAATATAGAAAAATGATACCATAATTTGAAAGATTATTATTCCAATTCTGTTACCAGACCAAATCATCTTATCCTACCCACTTTGTACATAGACCAGACAGCCCAGACTTGGAAAAAGGCCACATACAGTTGCTTAGTGGTGAAATTAGCCAGCATGACAGAGCAGATGATTTGTGGACTCACTAGGCCTACTTCTTCATTGACTCTGTATCGTCTTCCTCATAAACAGCCACAGTGGTTTTGCATCATCTGGCCTCCCTGCTAGAGAAGCTTTAATCAGACAGCATTCCCCGTAGTTCTGATTTAAAGAGAATTTTTGCATCACAAAAGGCAAAGATGTGTAAATGAGATGTGACATTTTATTTGTGCAGCGCCGTGCCATAAATAAATAAATATCCGCCCATGACAGACAGAGTGAGGCTGCTGGGAAAGTCTCTACACATTTCACTCCCTGGTTAACTGTCACACCATTAAATTGTCTTGCTCTTCGATACATCGCTTTCCGATTGGTTAGCAGATGTAAAGTGAGGAAACACTTGCCAAACAGTTTCCGAAAGGCATGGAATTGATATTGTGAATTGTATGTGACACAGTGACTTCTCTGCCCTGTAATTGATCTGCATTTAGGCTACAAGGCCTGTGAACACTGGGCAGGACTCATCATGAAGCACTAGACTAGAGCTACTCTATGTCCCCTGACAGGAAGTCTGTTTGAGCAGTTTATTCGTACTTCTTACTGGGACTGATTGGATCTTCAATTTTACCTGTGGTGTAGGCAGCTATATACCTCAGTGGGTCAGAAGATATCTGGCTCTAAGTGGGACCTTAGTTATTGCTCTTTCATGTGGTGGATCAATCCGTTCACTCTAATTAAATTGAGTTTTTTTAATCAGGCTCTTTTAATCCGGAGTCTTGTGTGTTGGGATTTTGAAAGGGAATACTCCTGATTCACAGAAACATCCTTATCTCACTCTCCTTAACTATTGAAATAAAACTTGCAAATTAGGTTTGTGCACTTAAGCACCTTACAATGAGATCCCTGAGCCTTGTGCTCTGGGTGTAGAGTGAGTTCAAAGTAGTTCAGAATGAGAGTTTTAAATGTTTAAAGCTTCTCATCAACAATAGCTGCAAATGATTTGTTCAATTGAAAAGTAAAATAAATTGTTGTCACAGCTTGAACTTATATACTTTAAAAAGAAAAGATGTTCATGATCCAAATCCCTGCCAATCCCTTTCAAAGCAAGTAATGGTTGCATTTAGAATCAAATAAAGGTTTGTACATACAGTAAAGACACCGTAATGAAAGTGGTGTGATTCTGACAAATAATACAACATTCCATTTATATGCCTGTATACTCTCCTCTCACTACACCCTTCCTGCCAAATTGAGGAAAACATCCCAAGACAAATCTCCAGGAGATAGGTGAAATGACAAATACACCCCCTTCCCAAAATAAATGGGTTATATCTTTTAGACCTGGGTGACCACTCTAACCTATCCCAGGGTAAGCCTACAATTTCAGATCCAGTAAAGCATCCACCACTTCCTCCACTGTATTAGCTCTCTGCTGGGGGAATTCATGAAGTTTGGACTTTAAGATCCAGATCAGGGCCGGGGTTGATAAGGCTTGTTCTAGCTGGGTATCCAGAGATAGGGGTCTTACCTATGAGTCATTTTCAGCATGATCGCCCTTATCTGTGCTGAGCTGGGCTCTCCCCTGGCCACTCGGGCCCTCTGTTTAACTCTGGCCCTCGCCCCGCCTTGCCTCACGCTGCTCCACCACCAAACACAAAAGCACTCACAGCCAAAGATACTTGTTTGTCAGGGATTATAGCTTTTTTCCTGCCTCTGTAGCATCATCCCTATTTGGCCACAACAGTGGTATAATTCAGCTCTAGTGCCATCACTCTCTGTCATCAGCATAGGCCACTGACCAAGTTTTATTAGCTCACTTTAACCTGAGCAAACCAGGTTGAGTAAACATTGGAGCACTCAACCATCACAGAGAGAAAACGAGAGAGCGTAAATGTATTTGAGGTCAAATGAAATGCGTGGTACAAAAGTGTACTAAATATAAGCATATAAAGTAATGGAGGGATAAGTAGAAAATACAATTGCTGAGAAGAGATCATGGCCATGAGAGAGTTCTGTTGCTAGGATGGAATGAAAAGGAACAATTAATATATTTTAAGCAATTACCTCATTAGATTGAGAGCAGAGTTCCATAATTTAGCAGGCTGACGACGATAGAAGTAATCCACAACATATAAACTAAAGAGCTGATCTCATAATGGATATTTTAATCATGTCCCTCGAAAATAGGGAAGAGCCTATTAACTTCCAATTTCAATTTATGAATAAAAAAAATGAATTTGCACCTCACTGAAATTATCAAGGCATCCCACAATATGTTGTTCTGGATTATATCGATACTATAAAATAAATTAAACCAGAAACAATCAGAAAGATATGGATATTACATTTAAAATGTAATCTATGTCTTATTATAATACATTTTGTAATAATACTTTTTTTTCTTAAAAATTGAAAGAAAAGTCACATTTTGTGACCTAGTATATTGCTATGGTTAAGAATTAAAATATGTATAAGTACTTTTGAAAGCAGTTTTGAAATGGAAAGTATATTTCTTAAAGGATTTCCATCAATATTTCAGAGAGGTGTTGGAAACCCGATAAGGTTAATAGTCTAGAGAGTTGTCTCTATGGTAACAATACAAGTGTATCCAGTATATTTACATCTTCACCTTGAGGGAGCAGGCATAAGTGTAGGACTTCAGTCCCCTAAAGGAATATCACTGGAAGATAATCACCAGCCTCTGACACAAGCATCACTCAGACCCCTGTCTCTCTGACACTCAGGAATACTCTCCACAAGACTAAATGCCAACATTAACACCACAATGTGCATCCATTGAGACATGATTGAAAATGTCTTCCCCACTTTATTAACCTATATAGCAAAGAGATACATTGTTATACTGTTTTTTGTTTCAGGGTCTCATGTTTCAGAGTCTCATCTTTCAGTGTGAAGGAGGGATCTCATATTAAGGCTTGATTTGTATAATGGAGAACAACAATTCTGCTTGCCTGATTCCATCTATTTGGATTGATGCACATTACGGCTCAAATAGCTTAAATTAGTGAGTAAATGGCAGCCTAGTGAGTCCAACCTGCAGTAAACAAACAGCAGCGGGGTGGGAATGGGCTGTGCTAAACCCCACAGCATCACACTCCAGGGGGTTTCAGTAGGGACTTCTCCATAGTGACAGCCAGTGTAGCAGCATCAGGAAATGTCCCCACTGAAATCTATCCAGGTTACAATATTTCACAGCATTTGATAAAGACAAACATGAACCCTAGAGCTGAACCTTCTGTAAGAAAAAGGACCATTTTGTTTTATTCACTACTGATGACTATTGGACCTGATACACCTACCATAGCCTCTAAAAGTTTCATTTACTGAAAACTCAAAAACAGGACAAGACCTTGGAGGGTGTTTAGGTGTGTGTCTGTCGTCAAGAAGGAGAAGGAAAAAGCAAGTAAAAATAAGAGGGGGTAGGGAAGGATTGGGGTCATTCTGACAGGCACTGAATTGTGTTTTGAATGAAATGATCTCATCTCTAAAAGGCTACTGTGGATTTTTCCCCTTTATTGAGAGAATAGCCATATTATCATCCCATTCTCCTCGTGAAGTCAAAGTCATATCCGATGATGATTGGGTTTGGGAGACGTTCTGATGGAAAAGTAGAGCCCATTGCATCCCCGTCTCCATCTCACATCGCATTGGCATATGCGGCTCACTGCTCCCCAGTTTTGGCCCAAATTGAAGAGCTTACACAGAGGAAAATAAATAGATGGTTGAATAGCAATGGCCTGTGCCACTGAACCTTTTATCAGTGGGAATCTAACAGCCCTGCTGTTTTAGAATTTCAGTTTAGCTTCCGATTAGGGTATGTCCCGGCATTTTATTCCCTACATCTCTATGCTTCATAGCTTTCAAACACTTCTGGGTAACTGCCTATTATCCAACAGTTCCACTTCACTGACCCTGCCAATAAAACTTTTCATATCCTTATAAATGAACTCGATTGCAGCGTTCTAAACATTTACACTGCGCTAACAGATCATCTCCACACCTTGGAATTGGCTAAATTCCCTTTTCCTGATGAATATATAGGAGGAGATTAGATATATGATAGCTTTTCAGATTGCTGCACCCGGAGAAATTAGTTTAGTGAGCGTTTACAGAGGCTAAATTGGAACCATTAAATAGCGGATTGAATTGATGGCACATTCATTGTCTCTCCATCGGTATCACTGTAAAATCAATTAGCCGTCACTTTTCCATTCTCAATAAAGTATGATTGTCAGCCACGGATGGATACAGAAGACCCTGACAGCCACTCAGGGACGGAACACCATGTGAAAACAAATGTGTGTGCAGGGCGGAGGATGGTAAACGTGACCTGTAATTGTGTGGGGAAGTGCAATTGTCTTCATCAAAAGCCCAATGTGCATGGTAAGGGCTATTAGTTTAAGATTCTACCGTGGCAAACTGATAAGGACCTAGTGGAAACTCTTCAAATATTGCTTCAATGCAGGGTGAGCAAATAAAAGTGGGATATTTATTCAATCTTTATCATTCAAACAGAAATATTTTGGGCTGTTCTAATATACACGCTACCACTTAAAGCCATAATGAACAACCCTCTCTTCTGTGTTAAACTGACATGTCTACTGTAGCATCAGATTTACTTACAGCCAGATCACAAAATGTAAATTATTAAGGTACTATCCAATAGAAAGGCCTGAATCTTCTTTAGTAGTGCCTTGCATAGACTAAACAAATGGGGACCCGGACTCGAACGGACCCGAGGACAACTCGACCTAGATCCGACACGTACCCTAACGGGTCAGCCAATTTGCTCTTCTGGATAAGGAATAGGTTTTTATATATTGGCTAGGCCTTCTATAAGTCAACAAATTCACCTTATTAGGGTAAAATAAATATGCTATAGGCTATACAGAGCCGTGGTCAGGTCCATTCGGTCCACTCGTGTCTATCAGCTGTAGTTACATAGACCCTAGACCCGATCAAACAATCAAACAGGACCCGATCGGGGACAAGTTAGAATTTCAGACCCGAACCCAATCGGGCCAGGGTCGGGTCTCAGTTATAACGGTTCTACCCGGACCCGTGATAACCTCTACTGTATGGCAATGGACAGATCTGTGCAGCATGGCTACAGTGCTTTTATTTCTATAGCTTAATCTTTCTGCTACTTATTGATTTGGTATGATAAAACAAAATTTATTAAACACTATGTCCATCATCCTCAGACCAACTAACAATAACAAACCACAGATAAAGCAGGACCATCACACATTATACACTGTTGTTCCTTGTTTCTTCTTTATTGTGTGGAGGGGTATCATCTGCCGCTTAATAACGTCAAACAATCTGTTTGCGAATATATTCAGAGCCAGTCAGCTGTTCAGTTTGGGTTGCAAATAAAACAGCATAATGCCTGTCAATTTGCCAGAGGCGTTGCTAAGTGTCCTCTGAGATCAAGACTTTCATCAAATTTTGCTTCCTAATGAAATCAAAAAGGGGGCCCCGATATCCCTTTCTCTCAGCAATGAATCCCGCTATCTTCACATTGAATGAGCTTCTGCCCCCAACAGCTGAAATCCTTCCCTCCTTATTTGCATGACATAGAGACGTGCCCAAGAATACCAGTGGCCGCAGAATCGGATACGGTATGCTATGAAATCCTAAACGATTTGATGAAATGATGCCAAATTCTAAATGTGACCAGTTTGTTGATTTGATGGAACAATATAAATATATTTTCTCTACTCTCCAGCAATAGACTAAGCCTGGAGGAGACAGTGTTGCTAATATCAAGTTCTGGCTGGAAGAGTATGTTGCTAATTGATGTGTTATTATTTTGTTTGCAGTAACACTTGCCAAGTTAATCAGTGACAAGTGTTCCAAATCATTCAACCTAATACCCTCCATTATTAGACCTCTAATACGCAAGAGGTATCTTGAGTTAAAGATAAGCATAGAGCTGCTATAGCACTTACAGAACAGGTTTGGGTATTAAACCCATTGTCCTGGGCACCCTCCTCTAATTTCTATGAACCAAATGAATGGTTCTTCATCTCCCTCTCTCTTCAGCACAATCACTGCTATGCATTGGTTATCTCCACACAAAGTGAAGGGCTTTGGGTTTCACTGATGAAAGGTGATATGGAAATGCCTTCCATTATTACTGCTGCATGTTATCAACACTTGAGCTTTCACTATATGCATGATATGCATGACACATCGCAGATGCTCACCTCAGAGGTAAATACTTTCATTTCATGAATACAAAATGGCTGTACACAAAAGGCAAGGTAAGAATGCCTTCTATAAATCTGATTCGATGACCATCCTGGGTCCTTGGTGAGAGACTGAAGGGTTCTAAAAGAGAACCTTCAAGTGTCTTTGAGCTCAGTGTTTGGTATAAGGGGTGGTGGTTAGACGGTAGTGAAGTGCCAGTGCCTTTTGACTGTTGTCCGCTAGCTGTAGGGGTTCAGGTTTCATCGTGTGAGGTTTAACGATATTTGTGGAAGGTTGGCAGGGCAGCGGCAGGACAGCGTGGAGGTCAGAGGATATCCCAGGCAGCGGATCATCCTCAAACCATCTGAGGAGCCCTTTAATGCTCAGAAAGCTAGGCTGACGGAGCAAGGTGAGAAGGGCCGACTGGGTGTTTTCTCATGATCCTGGCTGACCTGGGGAGGGAGGCTCCATGGCTCCGGGGGAGGGAGGCTGTTAGGCTGTTGGCTCTGGTGCTGGCTCTGAGTAGACAGCTGATGTTTAGGAGCAGGTGCGGTGGCTCTCTGTCCACAGGTGCTGCACAGATGCCTCCAGAGCGAGGGAGGGAACAGAGCAAGAGAGCACCAGTCATCCAGGGACACTGGGACACTGGGGCAGGAGCGGCTGTACACTGGAGACTCCCTTGGTCCTGGTCTTGTCTCAGCCACAGCTCCTCAGCCTCTCACATCTGCTGAACCAGTCTGGTTCTGGGCAAGTAATTACCCACACCACACGGTGCAGGACCATGAAGGATCCTGGGAAAACAGGAGCACAAATACAATAGGGATGTTTTTTGTAAGTTTACAAAGAATAACTGCAATCTCTTATTAGATAACTGATTCAGTGTGATCTTATTCATTTTCATCTTAACCCAAAGTTAGAATGTTTTTGAGGTTGATCATTCTATCACTAAAACAATCTGCTCTCAGTCATGTCTCACATGTCTCCCTCTTCAAGGGGGCATTTTCAAGGAGGTACATTCTTTGAAAGCCATCAAGATGAATAAATGGAAATGTATAGGAAATGCTGTCCAATTGGTGTCATGATTGCTGTTTGGGAGACTCATAATTACAGATAGAGGAATACAGATAAAAGAAGTGAGGCTGGTAATGGGAATCTGTTTGGAGGAATGGATTCTAATAACTCATTTTGCCTAATAAACTATAACCGATTTAATCTCCACCTTATCAGGCCAAGATTTCACCACTTTCCTTTTTAATTGGCTATTTTGTAATCCCGAGTCCCAACAGAGTGGATGGTCTGTCTCCCTCTCCTGAGAGTTAGCATGAAATCAGTTTGAAACGCTGTGTCAATCTCATTCTGAAGTGGCCATCTGGCCAGTATACAGGAGCCGGGGATGGCACACTGAACCATGGGGTCTCTGTGAGGCAATCATCAGCAGATTTACACAATGTGTTAATGCAAATTTAATAGAGATTTCCTATCGGCCACTTTAATCTTCACTGTGTCCTCAGTGTCAGCCTGACTGGAGCTTCTACTTATACCTATCTCCTAGAGAGAACACACTATCGAGCTTCAGTGGACTGGCTCATGTACTGCACATGAGCTGTTTTGGATAAAATGTTGAAAACAGTGACTATAATGATATGCTGTATACATTTACATAGCTCATATACAAAACTTGATTCTGATTTTGACACTGGGTTATACTAGAAAATATAATATGTAGGATACATAAGGTAGCATTACATTAACTTATATGGCTTATGTTTCTTCATACTGTATAAGATATTGAGTTACATTCCCATGACAGTATTAGTATAAAAACAAAATAACAACCACTTTCAAAAGGGACGTGATTGCTGTACATTTCTTTCTTGTTTGCTTGTATGAGGTATCTACAAATATTGCATTTTTAAAGTTGATATGAGTAACTAGTAGTGTTTTTAATCCAAATAAGTTGTGATGTTATCTAATATAATTTCACTCTCTGCTCCAGAGCAGAACAGCAACAATAGTATGTAATGAATTGTTTTTAGTTTTGACAATTTTGTAAATATTTTGAAGGCACAGTGATTATATTTGCTCAATTTTGCTTTTGAGACTGGTCTTTCAATGTTATCGGTCACGTTGAATTCCAAAGCAATTAAATGTTTTTGCAGGGCACACAGAAATATTCTCAACGTTGCATTGTCATATCTACACAAGACAGGAAACAACATGTAAATGCTTGACAGCAGTTCCATGCAAACCTTTGATTTCATTTCAACTTGAATGTTTTTTAACAAAAGCGAAGAGGTGGCTACAGAAATAGAAAAATGGATATCGAAATGGAAATGTTCCCTTTCTATTTAATTGGACCGGCACGTTTACTTCACTTGAATGGAGAGGCCTGTGCAGAGATAAGTAAAGTGAGCTGTTCCACTGAAACGAGAAATGACTGTTTCCTTTCAGTTCAAAAGGCTGTGCTTTATGGCATTTGGGCATGATGGGATGCAACAGTGTAAACAAGTCTCTATTCTGTGTCCTCTGTAAACCCTGTATGTGTCTGGAGACTCAAACGGGCCTGTTGAGTTGTACCCATTTCAATTGCTGTGTTTTTTAACACACTGTACATATGTCATTTAAGATCACATTAAATTGAAAAAAAGGTTTAAAAAAAACCAACATAAAATACCTGTGCTTATATTTATAGCTGTGAGATGATTCTGGCAATATGAGACACAATCACCCAGGAGATTCTGTGTAAGTAAGTCAATATGACATGAATCAAGATGGAGGACATCTTAAATGGTCCACAGTTACAATCGTACCACCATCATGAGGTGAGTTAAGAGCAAATATTTTTATCCTATATAGCTTCAGAATAATGGGAAAAGCCCCTACATTATTGCCAGTTCTTCCTGGAAGCTATAGAGTCTGACATTAATCCTGACTGTCTGTAGAATTGAAGCAATAAAAACCACTAGCGGTGCTTCACATTTCTCTGTGGCGATGCTTTAGAAAAATATAGATCTGCAGACAAACAAAGATATCCAGCCTTGATTGTTTCAGTTAATTTTCCTGGGCTCTCACTGTTCCCTTTGTTGTACATGAGAGAGACATTACACCCATGGCAGGATATGACCTCATTTGCTGAGGAGAAGAAATTTAATTAACAAGGCAAACAATGTCTGCGACTATGCCTCAGCAGCAGAGCCTCCAGGAGATAGCTGCTACCTTTCAGTGCTACCCAAACTGGTTCCAGCAGAGCTTGACAGACAGATTTGAAAAATCCACACTGTTGGTGTTAAATCACTGCACTTTGTGGCTTTGAAGCAATAAGTCACTTAAGATCATAGAGAAAAGATACACACCATAACAATTGCACACCAAACAGCATAGATAAGACCATGCTCATGAAAACAAGATGTGTGGAGTTTGTTAAACAGATGCCAGCTGAGCTGACAATATGCTCCTGGTCCTCAGCTGTATGAAAAAGCCTAGGACCCTATGGGCCCTGGCATTATCAAACCAGTTAGGCAATTTGTATTACACTAGAGCACCTTTGAAAGGAAAGGCACTGATGTGCCAATGCATAAACACAACATGGAATTCCATGTTAGACCTACTAAAATCAGGATTGTAAACTTGAATGGAAGGGAGTAGAAATACACCTACAATCACAAATGTTTGTTACCTAATATTGTTTGTACCATGTCTGTGCTGCTACCATGTTGTGCTTCTACCATGTTGTTTTGCTACCATGTTGTGTTGTTGTCATGTTGTTTTGCTACCATGTTGTGTTGTTGTCATGATGTGTTGCTACCATGTTGTGTTGTCATGTGTTGCTGCCATGTTGTGTTGTTGTCTTAGGTCTCTCTTTATGTAGTGTTGGGGTGTCTCTTGTCGTGATGTGTGTTTTGTCCTGCTTTTTATTTTTTATTTTTTATCCCCCGTCCCCGCAGGAGGCCTTTTGACTCTTGGTAGGCCGTCATTGTAAATAAGAATTTGTTCTTAATTGAATTGCCAAGTTAAATAAAGGTTAAATAAATAAATAACAAATGTAGATAATACATCCATAATATAAAGCGTAACAGGAGACAGCCATTGTTTTATCTCTGTAGGGAGTGAGGGATTCCAGATGTACTCAGCTAAACAAAACACTGAGATACTTTGACAGAATGACCATTACATTTCCTAAAGATATTCACATTATCCATTTAAGGCATCCGAACACCTTTGAGACAATCAAATCTCTCACTTCTGGTCTAAAACAACTGGTTTAATGACAAAAGCAGTAAATAACGTCCATAACTCCACACCGCTTGGCTGTTATCTGATTTATCTCTCTAGTCTGCTGAGGTGATTTGACCCCCTACTATAGAACAGGACAGGGCTATTTGCTGAAAATAAAAGCCATGAATGGATTGTCTTTATTGTCTCCTCATATGTTCAAGAATGTCATCTTGACTTGTAAGTTCCTTTCATAATGTACAAACAGCTTTCCCTCTCCATTCTAGGGAGAACAATGGCTTGACAGCCCAACCAGTAATAGAACCAGTGCTCCATTACCCATGAAGTGCATTTATTATAATGATGGACACCATTACTCGCCTTTCTTCTTTGTCTACTGTGCTGTTCCCAACACTTCTGTACTGTACGGAGGGACTAGCAGCATCTTTACATCCAACATCTCACTGGATGTGAACTTCTCATCATCAATTATATGAAGCACAAACAGCAGATCATGCAGTGAAAGTCACACCAGAGAGTTGTTATATTTGTTGTTTTTCCCCCCATCCAGATTATTCAGTATGGGAGCATATAATTGGTTTTCTGTGATATTAAATTCGTAGCTAAAGAGAGCTGCATCAAAAGCAGAAAGCACAGCAAAACAATTTTAAGCCTAATTTGGTAGGAGACATGACTGGCCCAGTGGCAGCGCGCAACACAGCCAATTACGATAAGGATTAAGCGCGCGCAATCAAACGATAGAACAAGATAATGTGCAGAGATACATTTGGAACACAAGCAATTAATTGAAGAAGCATGACACCCTGGCTGCTAAAGATGAAGGAGGAGATGAAGTTTTAACACTTCATCATTATTAATGACAAAGACGACTGATTTGTCCCCATCTCACAGCAAAAAGGCTGCCGTATGTTTTGGAGAAGCCAGACGGTGCTGTCAGGAAGTCTTCGCTGGGCTGCATGGCGTTCTGTGGCTGCTGTCTGTCTATTACTCATGTGCCTAGTGAACCCAGGAGGCAGAAAATGGCTGAGTTCATGAGGTGATTAATGAGTGCTTTGCCATGTCGTGTCAAAATCTGACGATCGATTGTTAACAACGAACTTCTCGCAGGACAGCCACGATAATGCACTCCTCTTATAGGAAATCCATTTACTTGAAGATATGGAATCATGATTAATAATGTCCTTCAGTTTTGTAAACACACAGATAGAATCATATTTACTTTTTACCCCACTGGGTAGGTACAATTCCTCTAAAGCACAGATTATGTTTGTAAACAAATCAGAATGCTCATGCTGACTATTCTCACCAATCTGTCATAGAAAAGGAGAGAGTAGCTCTGTGTCTGAGAATGACAATGATTGGACAATAGGTCACCCTCTCACTGTATATAATATATAGGGAAGACACTAATTTAATAAGCTGGGCTGCTAACCGTCCAACTGTTAGGAGAGATGAGGAGATGAATCAGTAGGAGGATGACTGCTGAGGGAAAGGAGTGTGTCATTCTAGCTGTTGAGTAATGACTGCTGCTCTCTCTTGATTGTCTGAACCAGCCTTCACTGCTGCACCAACTCGGCCCCAATTAAAACCACAAGTGGTCACTGGGTTATTTCTCCAGAGAACAGCTGAAATGAAGCTGTACGTTTCATCGGTGTATCCTGGTTGGAAAGTCAACTTGACAGAACGCAGGGGCACTTGATAAACAGGCTATCTAGGGCACACACTGTATTGCAGGCCTCTCAGGGGGCGTTGCCAAAACCCCAGACATTACAGAGAAACCCGAAGCAAATTATCCTGACATGGATGAAACAATAGCAAATTGGACAAATGATATAATTTGAGTCCTAAAGTCCCCAGTAGAGTCCTGGCTGTTCACAACATTCACAGGGAATTGGAAATAAGAATAGTGTTTGTAGTAAAGGTCAGGTGAGAGAGTGGCTCTCAGCATGGCTCCTTTACTAAAAAGGAAATAGGATTCCCTGAGAAACATCCCAGACACCCAATGTATTCATTATGGTGTTGCTGTTTTGTAATACACTTTCTATTAAAGGTGCCCTGTTTCCATTATTCAAGAGTCTCTTTCTCAAAATAAGAGCAGGTTTGATGGACTCGTTGAGGTGTCATTGACAACTGTGAATCAGCCACATCTGATTTTCTACACACTATAAATCACGGGGCTAGTGTTGCTCTGTCACAAAGTGCTGTCGTTCACCGGTTATAGCTCCACTGTTAGACAACGGCTGCAAATGAACCCAGATCAGCAGAGAGATCTAAAATGACAAACGTCTATTTGTGACCTGATTCTTCAGCTGAAATAAATTAAGACAGATGAACAACCTTTTTTTTGTCTTCAATGAAAGACTCCTTTGGGTTTTCGACAGAATTCAAGAGATAAACCATGAGGGGATAGATTGAATTAAATTGAAAGTTCTAGATGACTTCTACCCTTTTCAATGTTTGAACCTACTTCTGTGCCTTGATTTCACTTGTCTTAAAAATCTATTTGTTTTTATGTCAGGGAACAAAGGTGTTTCAACAAGTTCAAGAAGACAAAGGTTACTGGGACTGAAGTTCTGAATGTTTGGCTATGTCTGTCTCCCATGGCAAGAGAGGGTTTTGGAGGTAATCTTAGTCTAGACTGTGTGTGCTCGTTGCAGCAGGAGGGAGTCATACCAACTCATTAATCAAACCCTACTGACACTTGTAACCTTCCACCCTCATAAGGTCAAAATAGCTCCTGCCAATGAGGAGAACTGTGGAACTAAGCAACCAGAAACAATGTGATGTTTTGTCTTAGTTTATGTGACTCTCATAAGGAGGCTGGTCAGCCTCAGTGGAGGTGAACACCCATTTAATGCAGTTCCCTGACTTCATCCACCAATAAGGATGGACATTACATGGCCAAGATCACTGGGAGGGAGTCAATAGAATCTGAGAGCAATGACAAGAATTGGCTTTATTTTGGTCACATCTACCTGCCTCTGTGCAGGGTCATTGCATAGCCATTTAGAAAATAACCCATTTACTGATAAAAGACAGCAAAACACAAACAAACTTGAAAAGTCTCAGGTTAAATCTCACAAGGAGCAACCCTTAATATTTTGTCAATTTCTGTTATCATGAATTACACTACATGACCAAAGAATGTGGACACCTGCCGAACACCCGCCGAACATCTCATTCCAAAATCATGGGTGTTAATATGGAGTTGGTCCCCCTTTTGCTGCTATAACAGCCTCCACTCTTCTGGCTCGCATTCGGCATTCCAATTAATCCCAAAGGTGTTTGAGGAGGTTGAGGTCAGGCCTCTGTGCAGGCCAGTCAAGTTCTTCCACACACTGATCTTGACAAACTATTTCTGTATGGGCATTGTCATGCTGAAACAGGAAAGGGCTTTCCCCAAACTGTTGCCAGAAAGTTGGAAGCACAGAATCATCTAGAATGTCATTGTATAGTGTAGCGTTAAGATTTCCCTTCACTGGAACTAAGGGGCCTAGCCCGAACCATGAAAAACAGCCCCAGACCATTATTCCAAACTTTGCATAGTTGGCACTATGCATTGGGGCAGGTAGCGTTATCCTGGCATTTACCAAACCCAGATTATTATGTTGGACTGCCAGATGGTGAAGAGTGATTCATCACTCCAGAGAACGCATTTCCACTGCTCCAGAGTCCAATGGCGGCGAGCTTTACACCACTCCAGCCGACGCTTGGCATTGCGCATGGTGATCTTAGGCTTGTGTGCGGCTGCTCGGCCATGGAAACCCATTCCATGAAGCTCCCGACGAACAGTTCTTGTGCTGATGTTGATTCCAGAGGCAGTTTGGAACTCGGTAGTGAGGGTTGCCAACAATTTTACACTCTTCAGCACTTGGCGGTCCTGTTCTGTGAGCTTGTGTGGCCTACCACTTGCTCCTAGATGTTTCCACTTCACAATAACAGCACTTACAGTTGACCGAGGTAACTCTAACAGTGCAGAAATTGACAAACTGACTTGTTGGAAAGATGGCATTCTATGACGATGCCATGTTGAAAGTCACTGAGCTCTTCAGTAAAACAATTCTACTGCCAATGTTTGTCTATGGAGATTGCATGGCTGTGTGCTCGATTTTATACACCTGTCAGCAACGGGTGTGGCTGAAATAGCCAAATCCACTCATTAGAAAGGGGTGTCCACATACTTTTGTATAAATAGTGTATGTTTCATTAAGTATGTATGATGCTTTCGTGAACATGACACCTGTATCAGACCAGTTATTACAGTTTATGACAATGGCGTCATAAATCATCACTTTGTAAGCTCATTTTGCCATGCACAGTCACAATGACATTTGACTGTTCATACAGATAGAATATTTAATGATAACATTAGGATAGGCTTAGCATGGATCTTTCAAATCTATTGTTAGCCATTTCTCTAACCCCATGCTAAAGAGTCAAGTACTGTAGTCAATTCACCACACATTTTCCCTTGACTTGATCAGGCCCTCAGCGATACAAGTAGGTTACCGGAAAGAGGCACAGGAGAGCAGAAAAACACAGGGAAATGAGACCTTTAGCATTAACATGCATTTGCATCCCAGTTCTTGAGATGGTCTGAAGCCGATTGATTAATGGAGACAGGGCTTGGCGAGCCATAACAGGGCGTCTGCTCCGGTTAAGTGGTGCTTAGATTGTTTTATATCGGCTGTGATTAGAGGATGAAGCCAGAGAGTTTGATCGTTTAGAATTCTCAACCCCCCCCCCCCAATCGCAGGAGGCCTTTCAATCCAACCTGCCCTGACAACTTCAATCAGACATGGGATACCTGTCCCAGTGGAAGCCTGTCAAAACCATGGGGGTGTATGAAGCGTAAAGAGAAGAGAGGGCAAAATAAACCACTTCATAAACCACAACCCTATGTTATATCTTCATTCAGCATATGATTACAGTTTTGATCAACTTTACAGCCCAAATGATTTACCCAATAGTAGAAGATCAGAGGCTATGCAAAGATTGTTGTAATTTCACAAAACCTCAAACTCTCTGGGGAGACGGCATTATTATCGACATCATCAAAAACAATCATGGCTGCATAAATTTGACTGGCTGTCTACACCCCATTGTCCCTTGCCTCTTCGTCACTTGCACAGATAACACACTATTACCATCACAAAGGACACAGCATAATAGAGCCGCCCAGCTGGTGGAAGAGGGACACAGTAATGAGCGTGACAAGCCGCAGTCAGTTGTCTGCTACAAGAAAACGTCTCATCCCATTCAAACAGTGTGTGTGCACAGTCAAACTAGAACACAGAGAGAGCATGTAGGCCTGTATTATGACGCCAGACGCGGCCATGGAGGACACATTTGATCCATTTCAGAAGCACCTGCCACTGTCCTCAGATAATCATCGATACTTAACCTTCTCATTCAGCAGCCTGCTTGCAGGGTAGAGCTGCTGAGCTCTGTGGCCACCTCCGAAAAATAACATGAGTGCCCCTCTGTCAAACCCCCCTGCCCATCGGATGCACTTCCCTCTCCCATAAGTGAAATAGGTGACAGCTACATTATCATCCCAGTCTGTTAGCTCATACGGTATCCTGTATCTGAACTTCATCGTATGTCTACTTTCCCTCAGCTTTTCACTGTGTGAGTTGAGACACTCTAGAAAATCCCTGGCAGCTCATATATCAAGGGAGCTTCTCACAGCACCGCTCCTCTTCCCTTTTCAATGCACCGGGTAAGTATTTTAATTAGTTGGCTAATTGTCTAAGTAATTGGTAGACAACTTAGCTCAAAGAGTAATCAATCTCTACAGGGCTGTGTTCTATCACATCAAAGGATCTGTAATTAACACTGCTAACTGTGGGATGGTCTTTGACTGAGCTCGATAGCATGGGGGTGTATGATCACAGATAACACTAGGCTGAGCTGGGGAGATGGATCTGAGAGGCCTCCAATGAGCATCGAGAGGGTTTAGCATTATAGACACAACAAGCCCACTCCAGGCTTTAACCAAAACACACATTAGAGAAAGAAGCTAGTATCATTGTCTAACACATTTCCCATGATGCAATAGTTGCATTGAGTAGACAAAGGTAATGGTCACTACATTTGGTGGGCTTTCATACTTTGGGATTTGTATGGTTTTATAATTCAGAATTATAATTATTTTGTGTTGATATGAGTGACATTCAGAGGCATAATCATAGCATTCACTCATGCTGACTTAATTACTTCAAGCACTTCATTTCTCAGTAAGGCCGTTGGTTAAAGCCATGAATTGGCTTTAAATTGTAAATCTGGTCACAAAACATTGACTGTTTTGATGGTTGATTTGTTTTCTGCAATTGTCACACCACAACTAATCTCAAGGGAATTCAAACAAATGAAAGTATGATCTCAAAACCTGCCAAGAAATTGAGGGCAAAACGACCCTAAATTTCATCAAAAAATCTATTTCACACTCTCTCCACTCGATTGTGACAGCAAAATGGCAATTCATTCTTTCCCATCTAATTAATATTTCCAAAGGAATAAACATTTTGATATAGGCAGTATCAATTTCAGTTTGCTGTAACGCTCTACCCCAGCAGTAAGCAATTATACATTTGGGATGAAAAAGACTAATCATGCCTCAAATTGATCCATTTATGGCATTTTTAATTTCCCCATTGTAGAAAACAAGATGTATAATGAACAATTATACAAACAGTCAATTTCAATCCTGTGCAGAAGACTTAATTAAAATGACTAATGAAAAATGGGCTGCTTACAGTATAGAAGTTTACTTATCAATTTCCAAATGGGGAAATGCTTTATCTTCATGCAAGTTAATGAAAAGTGACCTGAATAACAATAAAGACCATTGTATTTACAAATAAAGAAAGAAGAATAAGAAGCGCAGGTATGCTGCAGTTTATTTATTTATTTCACCTTTATTTAACCAGGTAGGCAAGTTGAGAACAAGTTCTCATTTACAACTGCGACCTGGCCAAGATAAAGCAAAGCAGTTCGACACATACAACAACACAGAGTTACACATAGAGTAAAACAAACATACAGTCAATAATACAATAGAAAAAAACAAATCTATATACAAAGAGTGCAAATGAGGTAGGATAAGGAAGGTAAGGCAATAAATAGGCCATGGTGGCAAAGTAATTACAATATAGCATTTAAACACTGGAATGGTAGATGTGGAGTAGATGAATGTGCAATGTAGAAAAACTGGGGTGCAAAGGAACAAGATAAATAAATAATTAAATACGGTAGGGGATGAGGTAGTTGGTTGGGCTATTTACAGTAAATGGCATGAGGATATGACACAAGATGGCTTCTTCATTGAGATTAGTTACTGGGCCCTTTTCAGCAAAGCATTACAGTTCAGAATGATTTAGCTCTAACATCTCATCTCATCTATATACAGGCTTTATTCAGTGTGAACGAATGGGTGTCAAGTGTCATAGAGGCCCAAATGTCTAATTATGATGAAGTGTCCAGAGCAGGCAAAGGAGAACATGTGATTCCCTCAAGTCACCCCCTCCCCCCTGGCGCCCTGCAGCAAGGGCCAGTCCACAGAGTCAGTGGCACTGACAGATTGACAAATAAGGTTAATAAGTACTTTCCACTTCTCCTAAAGGCTAATCAAATATTAATCCTTGAGGTGTGGTCAGCAGAAAAAAGAACAAACAATTGATAGGAAGGAATTGATTGAATTGATTCTCTCCACTCGCAATGTTAGAAGTCATTCAAATTCCTTTAGCATCTGGGGGACGTTGAACAGTCTAGCGAAAGGCCTTCTCCCTTTATCAGAGGGACCACTGCCTAAACACAGCCTATACAACAACATGCTTGATAAACCATTTAGTAATGTATTTATTTATTCATTTTCCTTTACTGTATTACTGTAATATTACAATTATTCTATTACTTTCTATCATTAGCAATGAGTGTTTATTAGTGATTGAGTTATTGATGGATCAGTGTAGCCTATAATCTCAGGTGATAGAAATGATGTCTGATTCTGGGTTCTTTCTGTTTTATGACTCAGCATCAGGGAACCTAACAAGCCAACTAGGCTAGCATTGGACCAATGGAGGGCATATGAAATGAAACAATTACAGTATGTTTGACAAAACATGAATGACACCTGGCACAAGGTCCAGTGACATCTAAAACAGAGCACTGACAGACAAATAAAGCATTGGCAGTAAATTGGTGTTGCTATAGGATTCTTTTTTTCTCCCCCACATAGCTCTCACTAATCACAAGCCCCAGGACATCTCAAGTCCTAACCTAGTGGACCATGTGAGCAGAGCCACACACACGTACTGATAGGACAAAATTGGATCCAGTGAGAATGCAAAGAAGCTTATCAGCCACCACTTCCAGGCAGTGCTCCCTCCTAGAGCATATGTCAACATCATTTATTAGATGTGGCCAGGGACTAAATTATGTATGATCACAAAACGAAAAGAGGAAAAAAAGATTCTCTCCCGGTAGGTGGGTAGAATAATATTTGGAAAGAATATTAAATTATTAATAATTAGCCCTTGAGGGAGAATATTTGTTAACATTATCTTGTAAGTAATTTGTAATGCTTCAAGTCCATTATTAATCAAATGGCATGTTTTGAATCATAATATATATAATATATGCATATTTTTTGCCATTTAGCAGACACTTTTATCCAAAGCGACTTACAGTCACGTGCGCAAACATTTTACATATGGGTGGTCCCAGGAATCAGACATACTACCTTGGCGTTACAAGTGTCATGCTCTGCCAACTGAGCTACAAAGGACCACAAAGGACCATATAGGTACTATAGACTATATACAGTACTAGAATTAAGGCTTTGGGTTTACAGTTAGTTGGACAAAGACTACCGTTACTGAGGTCCATACAATAATTACTATCATTTGAATACGGAACCCTTTGGTACTGTATACCACATAGCATTTAAACGTCCAACTCATTTTAAATGTGTATTGGCCCAACAGCAAGTTAATCTTGTGTTTGGAAATGTTGATAGAGTTTACCACTTCACATCTAATTTCATTTTTTCTTCTCAGGATTTATGGATAGGAATTGGAAACCAGTTTGTCAGTGTATTTCCATCAGTCCACCCTAACATACATTAAATACTTCCTAAGTAGATATATTGCCAGATGAGCAATTCCTCAACCAAAATACACTTCAGAGGTAGTGTGTAATTGACTCTCCATCTAACAGTATGGAACAAATCCCACTAGCTCAGGGAGTCTACAAATTGCATTAAAAATACTAAATTGGCCCAGGATTGGATAGAAGCTCATGTTCCTCTTTATCCCATTAAACATGAAACAGTTTAATCTGCAAAACCTGCTGACACACTGGGAAATACTCAAACATGTGTGTTTGTTAAAAACATCAAGTCAAAAATGTTCCCTCTGAAAAATATACAGCAACTGCAACTAGCATTAGCCTACAACAACGGAAGCCCATGGGTTCTTACCTCTATAAAAATGATATAATCATAATGATGGATATCCTCATCAGTAGCAGCATATAAAATGCAGCTGTCTAGAGTCAGATGATGAATTACGGTTGACAGTAAAGATCACGTTTCAGCATTCCGTAAACTCACAGTGTAATGTCAAAAGCGAGACAAAGACTCAAACTGTCAAATCATCTGAGTTTCTCTGTCAGTGGCTTACCCGATTTGAACATGTTCCGCTCCTTTTGATTACATGTAAACAGGTTTTGACATGGGTCTGGTTAAATGTGTACGACATGCTGAAAAAAGGGCAGAGAAATGCCTGTGCAAAACCCGAACCTGTCAACACACAGTACCTGCTTTAAATCTCTTCCCCATTTCAAGCAATCTGTGGGAACCAGGCCTGTGGAGCCTAATCCTGTTCTCATCCTCACCCCCCTCCTCTGTATCACACTTTCAATTCCACTTCCCCGTTCCTTTGTGTAATTTTCATTTGATCTTGCTTTTAAAATTCTAAATCTATTCAAGCTTTTTTTAGTTGAGTTTCATGCTGCAGCCGTGAAGCCCTATTTATGTTCTAGATTTGGAATAGCAAATCAAGTGTGTATGATTTAAGGGGGAATGCGAGTGCAAAATTCCCTGGCATCACCTTTTATGATTCTGTAGGTTTAAAATGTTAACAAGGGTGTTTTAGCAGGCTGATTTGTGCAGTATCAGCCTGTCATTGGCTGTGTGCAGTCGTCTCAAGCCTCTGTGCTTGTGACATACAACAATCAGGAGAAACTCACTCTTTGAACAGGCTTTCCATCACTATCTCAGGTGAGGTGTATACCATAGGAGTAGAATGGTAATGCTAATTCTATGGTCTAGACACAACACTGTACTAGCAACACAGACACCTGACTACACACAGCCCCAATCAGATGCAAGGATATGACAGTCACAAGAAGTGATTGAATTCCATTATTTAAAAAAACCTTGTTATGTCTCCCCTCTCTGTAAAGTAGACCAATCAAGTATACTCCTTCAAGACACTAAAGATTCCAGGGCTTACATGAGAGGGATCTAGGAAGATCAAGTCAGCAAATGTGAAGAAAACATATTCAGAGACAATAGATGGTCCATTGCATGTCCAAACAACAGTACAGTGTGAATACCTGTTTTTCACCAAAATGTGTGAAAAAAGGAATACGATTAGAAAACACTTGTGTGACACATCCTTTGCTTGGATGCGACGTCAGTGTAGAACTGTGAGCTGAGCACAGAGATGAAATGGAATAACCTTTTCTTTGTCATTTCAAATTGTGTTTTGAAATGTCAGCATGTATTACATTGTACAACAACAGTGCCTTGCAAAGCGAGAACTGAACAGTATGTAAAACAATAGGAATTCTCTGACAAAGCCACACAATACATAACCAAGAGCTGCAATGTCTATATTATCCAGTATTAATGGCTTTCGTCTAATACCATATGCTGCTGTTCTGAGATTGAGGCAACATGGAAATACTGTCTCTACAAACCTACTGCAAATGACTTAGCAACATAATAAATAGGCATCCCTTTGGAAATATCAGTGTACTGTACTGACAGACAGAGAGACAGCGGGACAGACACACACACACACACACACACACACACACACACACACACACACACACACACACACACACACACACACACACACACACACACACACACACACACACACACACACACACACACACACACACACACACACACACACACACACACACACACACACACACATGAATATTATATTGAGAAAAACCTTTAAACTATTGAATACAGAAATGTATTTACAAAAATGCAATATTGCTCCTCTGTGAACACATTACTATTTCTCATAATTCTCAACTGAAAACAAATTCCAAAGAGCAACAAATCTGGCAGTCATGTCACATCATAAACTGATTCATGGGTATTAACATTCAGAAAGGAGACAGTGGGTTGTTTTTTAAATGTCATGGTGAAATAAACAAGGGAATAAATATCTTTATGAAATTTGTTTTGGCACTGTGTATCAGAATATCAGAATATCAGATTTAGCTATGTGAACCTCTGCTCAATCATCATATACGTCCTCTCTGCAGCTACATTTGTTTTGAGACCGATAAAATTATTACGAAAATACAGCACAGCTACCTATCACCAATATATGGCCACACTTGATACTCTGCCAGGGAGCAGGTGAGATATATAAACATAATAAGCCCTACTACTTCCTCTGATTATCTGACACAAGGTGCTGCAGCTCTTCACTGTTGACATTTCTATTGATATTGACACTGGAAGTGATAGCAATGACATAGACTTACTCTCTTCTGCGTTAGTGTGCTGCTTTACGGCACTTATCGTCAACATTTCAATAGGTGGAAGGAACGACCTGTCATGGCCGACACAGATCACATTTCAGAGCTGTTTTCTCTGTCGTTTCAGTTGTTTGTGACCAGGCCATACTGCTGGAACTGCTGAAACAACATTAGCTACAAACACACTATCAGTGGTAAAGCACCACTGTAAAAATAATAATCATTAAAACAAGTACTAAATCTAATGGACGTAGGGTCACTGGGTCAGTATGTCTATGTGGTGGTCATACCAGTGACATTGTGAAAGGGAGTTGAGTTCTTTTTAGAACCATTATTATGGCAGCCAGTAGAATAACTCGGCCGTTGTTTACCATAAAACTACAGCGGAGGTTAATAATCAAATGCTATGCTGCATTAAAATCAGGCAGAGAAAAATTAGCTTACACCTTTTACTCTAATGGATTTCTGGTATTCTCTGAAAAATACACACTTCTGTGTAGAGGCAGAGGTATTTCCATGAATACAAGGCAATAATTAGAGCACAAGGTCACAGGCTATGAATTCATAATTCAAATGATTTGCCTAAGTAGAATAATACAATGAATGTGGGAAAAATACACTAGAAACAGAGAATTTGGTAAGCATTTAATATATACTGTTTACATGTCTGTATGGGATTAATGTAGGGTGTTTTTATCTTTAACTGGCCTATATGGCTTTTGTCATGCTCCCGACAAAAGTATAGCAGAGATTTTAACTATTTCTTTCACAAGCATTGTGTGTCTGGTCTAGTCTTTAGTCCATAAACTAGAGTAACAAAATAATGTTAAAATGTTCTACCTCTAAGTGGATAATGGATATGGTTTTGAGCTTTCCCATGACATTTAGAGGTTCATTTGTGCTGGTTTCATGGTTACTTATTGAAGGCCTGCCCGGATATTCCATTCATCACGCTTTTTATTGACAGAGATGATTAATATACCGTCAAATCAAACAGGATGGTAAGTCTGGAGTGGTGTTGTGCCATAAACACACAGTGCTGAGACTACGTTTTCACGTCAAATTGCACATACTATTATACTAAGGCCAGGTATCAACCTCAATCTCAGCTCTTTGAGCTCAACAGCTCTCAGTTCCTCAATCACATTACCTGTAGGAATAAAATAAGTTCAAAATAACCCCCGCGTATAGCTATGTCAAGGTCAACAACATCTGCATATTCAATCAAAATGGGTATTGTGGTAAACATACGATTAGATACTCCCACAAACCTAACATTTTGTCTGTGTTGAGGGATGGGTTTCTTCCTGACTGGTCAGAGATGTATGGCGAGAGGTCACAGTGTCACTGATCCAGCATGTCCAGCTTTGATCCAGCCTATCAACAATACCTGGGAAGACAGAGGAGAGGAAGTAGGAAGGAAAGATTCTTCACAGCCTGGTATCTGCTCCTCCTGACCACAGATTTGGTTCCCCTCTCTGCCAACCTTCTGACAGCCCTGGAGAATCAATTGTTTCGCTTTTTGCCCCTCCACCAAGAATGCACTATCCTCTGATAGAGGAATTTCACTGTTTGTTAAATTCCATTAACTTTTTACGCAGTTGTTGTCACATGCATTGAGTCAGTGAAGAATTGTTTGGGATTGAATGTGTGATCAGATTATTTTAGATGCTGAAGAAGTGCACTGTGGAACCCTCCACCGTATGCATTAACAATTAGGAAGTTGCAGACACTTCATCAGACACAGCGTTGACACTTGTAGTCAGCACACATGAAAATGGATGTCATTTTTGTCTGGGAAATTTGTTCAAGTCATAAAACATACAGCTCCGTGATTCTTAGCCATCTTCTTTATAGTTTCGCCTCCCGTCTCATCTCTCATCCACTAATTCCAAGCGGTTGTGCCTAAATGTGTATAATTTCACATCCACAGATTCACACGGCATGTCACCAACTCAGAATGAAGTATACTTATGTTCAAAGGAGTCCTGATATGGAGTGATGGGGGGCCTACAGTAGCTCAGAGCGGCTTGACACACAGCTGTCTTTGCTGTAAGTCTTGGCAAATCCACTCTACAAAAAATCCTCTCTTGAGAATTCTTTGTGTGGTAAAATTACGTCTGCTCTGAAAAACTGAACTTAAAGTGAAAAGATACTGTAGGAACTTTTCTTTACCATTGAATGGTAGGAAACATGAAATTAATGATTAGACTCAAATGTATGAACGAAAGGCTATTAAACAACATTTTCAATGACCTACTAAACACATCAACTGTTTAAATATCTTGACATTTGGATAAAAAAAAATGTCAATAAGTAAACACATTAGATACATACAGTTGAAGTTGGAAGTTTACATACACCTTAGCCAAATACATCTAAACTCAGTTTTTCACAATTCCTGACGTTTAATCATAGTAAATATTCCCTGTCTTAGGTCAGTTAGTATCACCACTTTATTTTAAGAATGTGAATGTCAGAATAATAGTAGAGAGAATGACTTATTTCAGCTTTTATTTCTTTCATCACATTCCCAGTGGGTCAGAAGTTTACATACACTCAATTAGTATTTGGTAGCATTGCATTTAAATTGTTTAACTTGGGTCAAACGTTTCGGGTAGCCTTCCACAAGCTTCCCACAATAAGTTGGGTGAATTTTGGCCCATTTCTCCTGACAGAGCTGGTGTAACTGAGTCAGGTTTGTAAGCCTCCTTGCTCGCACACGCTTTTTCAGTTCTGCCCACATATGTTCTATGGGATTGAGGTCATGGCTTTCTGATGGCCACTCCAATACCTTGACTTTGTTGTCCTTAAGCCATTTTGCCACAACTTCGGGAAGTATGCTTGGGGTCATTGTCCATTTGGAAGACCCATTTGCAACCAAGCTTTAACTTCCTGACTGATGTCTGGAGATGTTGCTTCAATATATCCACAGAACTTCCCTCCTCATGATGCCATCTATTTTGTGAAGTGCACCAGTCCCACCTACAGCAAAGCACCCCCACAACATGATGCTATCAACCCCCGTGCTTCACGGTTGGGATGGTCTTCTTCAGCTTGCAAGCCTCCCCCTTTTTCCTCCAAACATAACGATGGTCATTATTGCCAAAAATTATATTTTTGTTTAATCAGACCAGAGGACATTTCTCCAAAAAGTACAATCTTTGTCCCCATGTGCAGTTGCAAACCGTAGTCTGGCTTTTTTATGGCAGTTTTTGAGCAGTGGCTTCTTCCTTGCTGAGAGGCCTTTCAGGTTATGTCGATATAGGACTCGTTTTACTGTGGATATAGATACTTTTGTACCTGTTTCCTCCAGCGTCTTCACATGGTCCTTTGCTGTTGTTCTGGGATTGATTTTCGCTTTTCGCACCAAAGTACGCTCATCTCTAGGAGACAGAACGCGTCTCCTTCCTGAGCGGTAGGATGGCTGCGTGGTCCTATGGTGTTTATACTTGCGTGCTATTGTTTGTACAGATGAACGTGGTACCTTCAGGCGTTTGGAAATTGCTCCCAAGGATGAACCAGACTGTGGAGGTCTACAATTTATTTTCTGAAATCTTGGCTGATTTCTTTTGATTTTCCCATGACGTCAAGCAAAGTTTGAAGGTAGGCCTTGAAACACATCCACAGGTACACCTCCAATTGACTCAAATTATGTCAATTAGCCTATCAGAAGCTTCTAAAGCCATGACTTCATTTTCTGGAATTTAATTTTCTAAGCTGTTTAAAGGCACAGTCAACTTAGTGTATGTAAACTGCTGACCCACAGGAATTGTGATACAGTGAATTATAAGTGAAATAATCTGTCTGTAAACAATTCTTGGAAAAATGACTTGCCAAAACTATAGTTTGTTAACAAGAAATTTGTGGAGTGGTTGAAAAACGAGTTTTAATGACTCCAACATAAGTGTATGTAAACTTCCGATTTCAACTGTAGCGTATGGTTACTAGACAAGGTTAATCTCTTGGGTTAATAAATACAACATCTCCCCCATCTTAATAACATGCGTGGCCTTGTTGGTAGTTCCTCTATCTGCAAGCTCTGTCTATTAAGGTGGCTACGTTAATTGTATGATTGCATTTGTCATTTGTGCTCACCCTTGGGGTCAAGAACAAATTACAGCACTCACTTTGTTAGATTTCTATTCGTCCGTCTGCAATACAAACCCTGGCAAAAGTTCATATTTTTTGTGTAATGAACGTTACATTATTTATGTCATGAATTATTGATGAACTTGAGGAGAACTTCACAGTCCTGAATGGGGATCGGCTGATAATCAATCCCTGTCTGCGGCAGCTCTCCAACAAAACAGTCATTAGTGGCTACTTCTGTCACTCTCGCTGGTGATTTGAATCATCTTAAAATAACCTAGCTAACCTAACCACCTTAATAATAGAGGCTATTATCTGCAACGAGGGTATAGATTACAATGTTATCTAAGGTGGTGAAGCCGCTTTGTAATTTGAAAATAAGCACTGAGATATTCTACCTGTCTGATAAAGATTCAGACAGTGAAGTCCCCTGGTGCTTTGAATATACGGAATGCAAGTTAAATGACAGAGTCCTTTGAATTAGTACACTGTAACTTCTCATGCACTGCTATGAAGCACCGAGCTGAGATACTGATGAGAAAACACCATTCATAGTGTTTTTCAACCTCACCCAGCTTTCTTAGCTTATTTGATTCTCCATTCTCCTTTTAGTTGATTCAATACATTTCCTATTTGCATAAAACTGTCCAGTAAGATTATCTTCACTTATTCGATCTATCCTAAGAGTCACCTTGTTCAGGATCTTATAGGAATAATGAGATTTTAAATTGGAAGACACTCACACAGAGAATGAGCCATTTACAGTTAATTCATCTCATTGAGGTACATTGCTTAGAGGAATTGGAGGGTTTAGATTTTCATTCAAGCATCATATTTAACAGTGTCTGCTTCCCCCCACTTTACTTGCATTGAAATTTAAATGGCCTGAATCTGACAGATCCAATATTGCGATCCACAGTTGCTATTTTCCTGAGAGCAAATATACTGTCAGAATCCCTTTATTCACAGAGAATAAAGAGTCAGAAAGAGGGTGATCACATGGGGGTCCATCCTCCTGGGGTTCCTTCTATTCTGCAGATCTCAATGGGAGCCACCAGTATTTTTTACTGGCCCTATTTATAGATAGACTGATTCACATCAGGAGTTATTGATTTTCATCAACTCCATAGTGTGGGAATTTGAAAATGATTTTGTATGATCATTGGCTTTGTTGCATGATGAAACAAACCTGTTGACAAATTAAACAACATATCTTCAATTACTCAATTAACATCACACAAAATATACACACTGTGTGTGTGAGTGTGAGTGTGTGTGAGAGAGAGAGAGAGAGAGAGAGAGAGAGAGAGAGAGAGAGAGAGAGAGAGAGAGAGAGAGAGAGAGAGAGAGAGAGAGAGAGAGAGAGGGTGGGGTTAATTGGCTTTTTATGACTCCAATTAAATAACATTATGCATATACTGGCTTAACGGCTTATATGTGGCCTCCATTAACAATGTCCTCTTGATTGGTTCTTGGGCTTAAGGTCTTCTACAGCTCAGCTACTGCTTGTCATGGACTTTAAACCCATATATGAAAAAAGCTTTGAAAATAATAATAAAATAATATTCATATTGGATGTGCTTAAAATCCTGAAAAGGAGAAAGATGATGAGAATACCTCTGTCGGGGCACAGCACCTATGGCAAAACAACCTTTGCGCATTGTCAAACTTCAAATGACAATTAAATGAAATAAATCTCCAAATTAAGGCACTGGTCTGTTATATTTAAAAAGCGGTGGCGGTGGAGAGAAAACAAGCATTTGCCTGTCCTGTGGCTGAAGCTGAAGCAAAGCTGGTGAGGTGTTAACTAATCTCTGGTGGCCAGTCTATGCACTGCCGCCTCTAATTGCTCCCTGTATTTCAGTCTGGTGTGAGAGCAGCCTTTGTAGCAAGCGCCCAGCTGGCCCCCAGAGGTCTCACACCTTCATTATCACTCTTTATTGCACAACCTTATACGGGCACTCAGCACCAAACAGCCGGCCCGTTAAAAATAGAGCCTTCTCTCCTCCTCTCTTCCATCTCCTCCCTCTCTTCTCCTCTCCTCCTCTCCTTTTGGTGGTTTCAGTTTTAATTACCAACATGGAGCCAAAGCCCGAGTCCTCAGCAGGCTGAGTTTTTTGTTCACTAATTAAAGCGAGGAGTGAGTTTATTGAAGGGACTCTGACTCTGCTCTCTCATCTATTATTAAGAGGGCAGGACAAATCATTTTCAAATTTAAACGCTGAAACCTGTCCAGGGACAGCTACAGCACAGGGGCTGGCTGGACGGATGGTTGGGGGAAGGTGGATCGAGGTAAAGTTGACAACGTAGTAAGGCAGTCAAGGAGGCAGATTAAAAGCGGGAGAGGAGGAGAGAATGGGAGTGTTTTGTTTTTCAGAAGTCAAATGCAGGCTCACATATTCCTTCAAAATACACATATATAGGTCAGGTTTAAGTAGGTGTACCACAAGGGTGAAACCTAGGTCCAATCACTTTTGCCATCTGTTTTTGGGGACACTTCAACTTTGATTTTACAAGTGGAAAACACAACTACACTACAAATGTACCACATCACACCACCAGTATCAACAAATCTAATGTAGTCCTGTCGGGATTGATTGCTGGACCCCACTGTGTGCTCTGGGTAAACAGTGGGCATAAATACCAAAACAGCAGGCTGGTAATGTGAAAGCACAACTTCCGGGACAGATTGATGTTCCTAGTGATTCTCTAACCCCTCCTGTCTCACACTTCTAATTGTCTAAACAGCCATGACCCTGACAGCTGCACAGGTACCTCAGTCAAAGAGCTCCATTCAGAGAGGACTCACTGAAAAAAGAGACAAACAGCTGAAAACAACAAGTTCGAGATGTGGCAAAGCCAAATAGAGGACAACAAGTCCAACAGTAAAGCACTGCAATCTTTTCATCATTCACAAAGTATATGTAAAATATAAAATGTCAATAAGGTCTTTTAAATAACTACACAAATAAAAACACATTCAGAAGTGAGCATGAACAAAATAGCCTGTTTCCTAATATCTTTTAATCCAGTATTTTAACCTTCATAGGAGAAGGTGAGGTGAAAAGAAAGGGAGAAATAATGAATTTAGCTAGGGTGAGGAGCCAGTGAATCTTCCTTTGGCCTAACAAGCAGCTTGCGTTCTTAGGGCAATTAGTCACTGTCAAATGGGGGCATATGTAGAACCCTCTGCATGCTTGTTAAGTAAAAACCTACATAGAGGTCACTGACATTAAGAAAAATGCAATGTAACCACGCAGCTACATAACACTTTCCAAGGTATAATGTCAGATAAAAAAGAATGAAATCTAATTAAATATTCTTGCTAGTATTGATACAAAACAATACTGAAACAGGTTTGTACTGTAGTTGCTTAATTTCAATGATACAACAAAGTAGTTGATGCAATGATATCCAAAATTGCAATTGAATTCAGATACAGGGTTATACACAAACACCTATAACCTATATTAAGAAAATAAATTGACCAAATAGGTGCATGCATTTGTTTTAAATCGGTTAGCAAACACACATTTAGGTGACTGTGACTTAAAATTGAATTTCACAGGCTTTCAATGCGTCAGATTGTTTAATTTCACTATTTATATGCATTAGAAAAAGGTACATTTCTTTCTGGGGATGGATTTTTCCAATATATAGAGGGGAGGATATATAGGTCAGAGACGTCCACGCCTTATCAGTAATTCACCATTGCCTGGTTATTAAGGACAGCTTAGGTGGAGAGGGCTGGAGTACCAGGAGGGGTTAAGGTGAATTGATTGCCTGTGGACATGTTAAACATGACCCTGTCAGGTCTCCACTCCAGTCCCAAAATGCACCAACCTGTGCGCCTCACTCCAAGTAATCAGCTGTACAGATGCTTTAATCAAATTCAGAAGCCCAGAGAACTTTCCCCAGGGACTTTTCTACCAACTTGGAAATAATCTAAACCTGCGGCAACAGACATTTGCACTGTTATCGTGTGAGAGCATAGAAAATGCTTCTTGATTTGAGCCTTCTTAATGCTTGCTCCAAAACTTAATTGTTTATGGGTGTAATAGAAACGGACGGTGTGTTGTTGTTGTTTAAGGTTAAACAGATCGGAAAGTAATCACGCGAGTGTCTGTCACTCTGCGTACCGGGTTCAGATGCAGCAGCTTGCGGCAGAGGGGGCAGTGGGAGGATAATTATAGGGTAACTTGGGCTCAATCTGTCTGTGGGCGCCTCCCCTTTCAAGGGGTGTTTCCCTTGATTAGCCCAACTCAGGGTGCAGCCCCCTCTGCGAACGGCAGATTGAAGTTCATCACGGGGGTCTCAGCTGCCAGTGTGTTGCGATGAATTGCCTGCTGTAAGAAGGTGTTGACAGGACCAGCTGGACATCAGAGAGTGATGATGAAAAGAAAGGGAAATTCACAGAGTCACCCCAGACACAACGGGCCATTGAGGACAGAGAGGATTGCTCACCTGCTGGCAGGGGGCAGAACTGCAGCCACAGCCAGGCCAGAGGGGGTGATAGGACCACTGTAGGCCTACCTAGAAGAAGCAGGGCGGTCTTTTACCCCTTTGTGTGTCACTGTCCCCATTCAATGAGGTGCACTGAGATGCATACTGCTCTAGAATTATTAGGAACACCTTCCCAATATTGAATTGCCCCCACTACTTTGCCCTCAGAACAGCCTCAATTCGTTGGGGCATGGACTCTACAAGGTGTCGAAACCATTCCACAGGGATACTGGCCCATGTTGACGTCAATGCTTCCCACAGTTGTGTCAAGTTGGCTGGATGTCCTTTGGGTGGTTGACCATTCTTGATACACATGGGAAACTGTTGAGTGTGAAAAACCCAGCAGCGCTATAGTTCTTGACACACTCAAACCGGTGGGCCTGGCACCTACTACCATACCCCGTTCAAAGGCACTTAAATCTTTTGTCTTGCCCATTCACGCTCTGAATGGCACACATAACAAACCATCTCTCAATTGTCTCAAGACCCTTCATCTACACTGATTGAAGTGGATTTAACAAGTGACATCAATAAGGGATCATAGCCTTCACCTGGATTCACCAGGTCAGTCTTTTCATGGAAAGAGCAGTTGTTCTTAATGTTTTGTATAATCAATGTATGGCTTGTGATAGTAGTATAGATGATCTACAGTCAGTTCACAGGACAATAGTACTCATGTGTCCTCTTATCTCACGCTAGCACATGTCATCACTGCTGCTAACTAATGCTATAGTGAAAATGAGGTTTTATGGTGAGTGTTTTGGTGAATAGAGCCTGGTTCTGCACATGCCCTGAGGTGAGCAGAAGCTATATTGGTGTGATTCTACCATTCAATGTATTAATGAACTGCCTAAAGGTGCAAATTAGGTTTTAATGGGTGTTACTTTACTGGGATGTCTCTACCTCACACAAAGCACCCCTCATTCACAATCACCATTTTTTCTGCCTCTGTAAGAATAACCAATTACAGTTTATGACCACTCCACTAATGCCTAAATGAAATGCAAAAACATAATAATTTTTAACTTATTAAGATAAGATTACACATTAATTTGGTTGTCATGATGCTCAACTGAAATCCTTTCTCCTCTAAGATGGAATACATCGCTCAAGTGGCAAATCCTTTTACACCGAATGGGACACTGGTTTATCGGGAACAAGGCCAAACCATTCCGTACTTTACATTGTGGTTCCTGCTGTTTGAACCCTTTTTATGCTTCATTCCCTACCCAAACATCACTTGATTATTACTTTGGATAGGCATATCATGTGTATTGTTGGGATATATCCCTGTCAAGGAAAATATGGTGATATTTTATTCTGGTGCCTAATGCAGTATGTCTGTGTCCATGGTACCCTGGTTATGATAACATGTCTCTCAGCATCCCTGAGACCAGCCACTACTTAATTAGAAACCATCAGCCCAGCCCCGGAGGAGAGGTAAGGACAGGAGGGGAGAAGAGAAGAGAAGAGAAGAGAAGAGGAGAGGAGAGGAGAGGAGAGGAGAGGAGAGGAGAGGAGAGGAGAGGGACAAATGATTAATGATAAAGCTGCTTGGAAAGAACCTCTGACAAAACACAACATGTCACCGTGCGTGCTCCAGAGTGAACTATGGATGTATTATCTCCTCCTTTAAAGCCACGTCGATTTTTTATGAGATCAAACCCTGATTTAAGCTCCGATTTGTTTATCAAGCTCTGTTGGTTCAACACAGTAGGAGCTATGTGATACTGTTTGTTTGCTTGCCTAAACCATATGGTTCCCCCCTGTATGCTAAAGCCAAATTCAGAGCAGATATGCTAATGGCGGTGTCAGCCAAAGAAAAGAGTGTCCGAAGTCTATGGGGAAATTTGAAGAGTCCTGTCTCTCTTTGTGTCTAATGGTTGAATTGCCTAGCATTTTTTATGGTTTGACTCCTAGGCTAAAGCTCTGGGTGAATTGCAAAATCAATTGCTTTATTGATCTATAACTAATTAAGGGAAGATAAACGGTCTAACTACACACATACTGCCCCTCTGATGAGCCAATAGAGTATCATATATATTTCTCCAGTATTGGAGAATTTCAGGAGAGCTTTAGGAGGGATATCTAGAGGTATTTCAGGCCTTGTTGAAGTGTAGTACAGTATGATGAGGGAAATTGATCATCAAAGAGCATGTTTTGATATCATTTCTTAAGGGAAATGTATAGCATTAGATTTGTGTGTAATGTGTAGCATAATTATAAAGACTTCACTTTATAAAACATACACTAAAGCTTCCCTTTGTCTTCATTTTCTTACCTAATTATTTGCTTTTTTATGCCAATTTGCCTCTCCTGTGTGACTATTGCTTCGTTGGTTGTTGTAACAGTCACAAGTGATCAAACCCTAATTAGTTTCAGCTGATAGGGACGTGGCCCCTCAGGTCAAAGATCCTGACTGATGTCATGGGGATGATGGTGAGGAGAAAGGGTCAGGGAAGAGCCAAGGGTTCAACCTCTCTCATTACCGTGGCAACCGCTGCTCGTCAACACCCCAACTAAATATCTTTGTGCTTAGAGTTCATATTATAATCGCTTGTAGATATTATGTTCGAAGAGACTGTTTTGGATGTTTGTTTGTCATGCACCACCTCTCTCATGTTCCTGGACATGTGTCTTGTATAGCAGGACAAGTTGGTCCTCCTGGACAGACTTAGAACCAGGGGCTCCCTCTGTAGGAAGGTTCTGGAACTGTGCTCACCTCACAACAGTGTCCTCACTCACTGCAGCTGAGCTCAATCTTAAACAAGACAAAATGCTCGCAATGCTTGATTTGTCATAACAGATGTTCCAAAAACTATTTTCCCCTTCAAGCCTAAAAATTGGAAGAAGTAAATTAATAACCACTCCCTCCCATGTTAAGTCCCCCAGACTCAGTTCTTAGCCAGTACTAAGTGCCCTTGTTGACTCAATTGGATTAGCACTAATATGTAAACACAGGAGGTAAGAGGAGTAATCCTCTAATGAGAAGAGAACATTTTTAAAATAAATAAGTGGAAATGCCATGTCTTCCCTTTAACTGAGGCAGATGTCGTATGTAAGCTGGATTGATTGAAATTGGGTCTTAAAGTTTGGGCCCGGAGATGTTCGGAGGAGACTGTTTTGACCATCCAGTGGCAACGTAATTACCCGTTTGTAACTTAGTTGGATAATAGGAGTGTACCCTCCAGGGGATGAGACAAAGACTTGTTAATTATTAAAAGCTTACATCAGCCAAGCGCCAGAGAGTTGCAATTATTAATGTTGTTGTTCTTGTTTGTGCTCAAACACTACTGCTGCTGTTAATATCCTCATTAACCAAAATGAATGATTTTATTACTCTTGATTTGGTTAGGGGTTTGTTAAATGTATCAGAGCTCAGTTGTCATTGCTTATTGAAGGATAAACAGTGCTAGCTCATGTCATGCTGCAGTGGGCCTCTGCTTTGCAGCTTATCTTGTTTCATATTTTTAAAGCTGTGTCCCAATTCAACCATAAACATCACACTGCTCACAAATTACATTTCCAGATTGATATTGAAATTCACCACACTGTTAGCAGACGGTGCTTGTTAATCATATACTGACTAAAGTATGACATGTCCTAGGATGTATTATATTACTTGATGTTATTTTTATTGAAAGTATCTTGACTGAGAAGGAAAACTTGGTAACACAAACCATGTTAGAGTTCAAAATGTATATTATGAAGATTGTACTTAAAATACGTAAATGTGCATCTAATTCAGTGGATTCTCCTCACACAAAATCACTTTCAACAGAAATATTAATTCTCATAATTCAAATTGTAAGCTAACATAATCACTTCTGAGGCCATTAAATGAAAATGGTTTCGTGTTAATTACATTATGTCTCAAATATTCATTCTGATTGAATTACAGCATTACAAATTAACAAAATGAATGCTTTTCATGTAATGGCCTGATTTATATTTTTTCTTGTCATGTGAAAGGCCTCACATGGTTTTCTTTTATTTCTTTGAAATAATGCTAAATATCGTATTCCCGTAAGTGGTCTAACTGCAGCACTATTGAACTAGAGTCAGTGCTACATCTTGCTTTCATGCTTCAAGGAAGGAGAGCAGTAGCTATATAAAAGTGTAAACTCTTGGTCCCTAAGGATCTAAGATATAGCCAAGCGGTATTTACAATCTTAATAACATCCGTTCAGATTGTTTGGGCACAGTGTTTGGCTGGTAATAGGTCTTAAACACAAGTGTTTCTCTTGCATCTTGCCAATACTGGTTACTGCACTCCCTACTGTTGCTGCTGCTTGAAAATATTCTTTAATTGAGCCCATCTTTGATTGCCCCTAGTGAGGATGGAAACAGAGGATCTGTAAACGGGATTTATTAATCCCATGCAAGATCTCTCAAGATTTCACATCTCACCTAGAGCAACAACAGGACTCCATGCAACAACACAAGACAATAGTCTGTAAATGAAAAACAATAGAAATATTAAAAGATGAGAAACGACTTCACATATTTTGATGTATTGAGAACTATTTTATGTCTCTATTTGTTTATTTCATAATATGTATGTTATTTTCAGTATATAATATACTGTATCATGTCCATGTTCATTTCAATACCTTATATCAACAAGGCTAAATATACATTAGCTGCTGACGGCCTTGTACTATAATTGTTAACCCGGGTGTATTCCAAGAGCACAGATGTAAAGTTTCTAAACAAAGCCAAGACATTTGAGATGTCTCACATACACAAATCTATAAGTAAAACAAAGAAGCCCATACTATCGCTCCCACTCACCATTGCAGAGCCTAATCTGAACCATACGCAATTTTAAAGGGTGTTCCTCGTTCTAATGGGTCCCTGGGGAGGAAGGGGTTAATTGATGCAGATGTTGATAGCTTCTACATGTGACGCAGGGATCCGCTCCCCAGTGGCTCCTATTAGAGAGACTTTTAATGAAGTACTAAACAGAAGGCTTTCCCTTCAGTGGGAGAATACTACCAGCAAACAAAGCACTTCACTGAAAAAAACAAGGTTTACCATTGATTTGCCTGTCAAATAACAATCATTTTTGCATCAATGCTGATTTCTTGACTTGTATGCCCTAATGAAAGACAAAGTGAGAGAAAGTCAATTGGAGAGCCATTATTTTGACTCTGAAACTTGTCTAGTGAGAAAGAATCTTGGTTTGGAACCAGCATCTTGACTGCTCCTCTGTTAGATCATTTCCTCTTTCAGTCATTATCCAATTGCCACACATTTAATAAATGCTTTGTAGAAGGATACAGGTCATTTTTGTCATTTCAATTCAATATTTTATAAGAAAGTATAATCATGCTTGCCACCCATTGTAAAGTTAGGAAATTAAAGTACAATGAATATTTCAGAAATCCAAATAACAGACATGTGCAAAGATACTTAACAGGTTGACTGAAATACATAAGAAATGTAAATAACATTATTGGTTTATGTTTAATAAAGAAGATCCTATCAGTAAAATCCTCCAGCCAGCTCTAGGAGACGGCAGTGTGTGATGGTGAAAGTTGGCTAAACTGACGGTGGTGTGATGAGGCTTCACACTGAGGATTACTAACCCATAGTCACTAAATCCTCCTCATTAAAGTGACAAACCCAAACACATAGTTAGTCAGGCGTGATCTTCAGCTGTGTACGGCATCTGGCCCTGACGTCCCAGCCCTCGCCATCACCCCCACCCCTCTTCAAGAGCAACACACACACGCACACGTACTACACATGCACACGCACATTAACTGTAACCTCTATCCAATTTAAAACAATCAACATTCCTTTCATTTCCAATTTACCCACAAAACCCTATTAGTGTCCACTATGATAAACTAGCTGTGGTTTATAAAACGAGGCCACTATCTTCCTCTCCTCTCCTTCAGTCTGGAGGAGTTCTCTCTCTCCGTCTCTGTCTCCCTACAGTCTGCTTCTCACTCGATCCGTCAGCCTCTTCCATCCTGATTATCAGGAGACGCCAATTTGAAAGAGACATCTTAATAGTGATGTCAACGTATTAATTAGAAGTGTTAATGAGCTAAAAGCAACCAAATTAAATTAATGCAGCAATAGACACAGAGAGTGAAATTAGCTTCAATTTCTGTAAATGATTCTGAAGTGTGCACAACATATCAGCCTGTCTGAACATTCCCATCCCCCAAAGCTAATCAAGAGCTACATTGCAATTAGCTGCTTAATTAAAGCAACACTCTGCTCGGAAAATCCGGCACAATTAAGTAATGGCTGTTATAGCATGAAGACAGACTGTATTTTTCTTCGGGAGGAGAAAAAAAAGAAAATAGAAAAACAAAACATATTTTGTCCCTAATGGCCTGCGGGGGATTGAGCCAGCCAAGATGTGCCAAGATGGAGAGGGTTCCATCCCGTGCTTCAATGGGGTTCCTGTGCTCCAGCTGGAAGCTGTGTGAATCGATGACAGCTCGCCAGATCAAACTGCTTTGCCCAGGGTCTCTGAGCCATCTGAATTGGCAGTGACTTGGGCGACTGTGTCCTAATCCCCAGTTTCAGTGTAAGCAGCTCACTGGTTTCCAGTTGGACGGGGCAGTTCCAGGCTATTAACTCTGTCTACATATTTCAACAGTGGACCTGTTACTGACCTCCAATCTAGTCCGACAACAACACTGGACACTGCTCTACTCCAGTTAGCACTGGTTAGTCAAAAGGCCTGGGAAAACACTCTCATGAAGTGATATTTTCTATAGCTCTAGTGATGAGTAGCATCAGCCAGTAAATAATTTCATACACCAGGGATAGTTGGTATGGATGAGCCATAAAATTGCTTGAATATGACATCGCTTGACTACTGTGCTTGGAGTAACTTGATATAATTTTCATGTTTTTGTTTGCTAAGAGGTTGTATAGGTCATAGACTTAAATAGAACGCAGGCCTGTATTCTCAACTGTCCATTTGTGATGACTGTCACGTTTGCGCCATCCAATAGATACATCATGTCTGGGAAAGGACTCATCACAATTGAGTGGAATTAGTTTTAATGTTCTGCCGTTTCAAACCGCACACATTAGCCTACATTGTGCTACGATAGACATAGCTTAAAAAGAGGTTCCAATGCCTTACAGGGGAAATGATAACATTACATCTATGGTGACGGAGACCCTGTAGTTGTGTATTCAGTTATTTACTGGTTTTAAAAAGTGCATGTGAGCAGAGTGAGCAGTGAGCTGTGATTAACACCCCACTTGGCGGTGGAGCCCAGGGATGGCGGTGTAAACGCCATCCTTCAGCAGGTGTAGGCCACAGCAGAGCATATGCCATCAGGTTGGATGGGGCTTCTCTGCAGAGACTGTGCTCTGTGATCGTTTCCCTGGGCCTGCCTCTGCTGGGAACGGGCGTCACTCACACAAACACCATCTGCCAGGAACAGGTTCACCTGCTAGGAACATTTAACAGAGGGCCTAAGAGTGGTGCCTTCCACTCTAGAAGAAACCCCATACACCTGCAGAGAGTGATGCCTTCCTCCAGTAGAACCTGCAGAGACAGACAAAAGGAGGACAACAAAAACGCTTTGTTCTGTTTTGCACTGTTTCTGCACAGCGACACGGCTCGTAGTTTCTCTTTAGAAATCATCCATGTAAACATTATAACACCAGAGACAAGAGACACGGGGGATGGATCCTCCGCCCCAACCCGAGACTGCTCCAGGATACCTTTCCCTTTGCTAAAGAGAGGGGAAAAGACACCTGAAGTGTTTGACGCTAAATTAGGTTTTCAAAGACAATAATTAGTCGTCTCCCCCTAAAGGTAAATTACCTGCTACCCAATTGAGCTGCCTTCTAATTATAGGCGTATGCCTCAGAGCCATTGCCAAGGATTCTCGTTCCTCTGGTGGAAGATGTGAAACATGTTCAGATACACGGAGACGTGGTAACGAACGGCCTGAAGAAGACAGAGCTTAAACACATTGTGAGTGTGTGTGTGTATATGGACTCACGCTGTGTGAAACGTTGCTGTGAGCCTGACACTTCAGCTTCTGTGGAATGATAACCTTTAGTGATTTCTCACATGCTAATAATTGCATTGTGTAATGGCTATAGTATGGTGGCTCACTCACGGTTTTCCGGTATAAGTCAAAATTGGCAAATTAAATACATTTTTGTCAGACTGTCTGTGCAGACTAGTTTAGGTATTTTGCATATTGTAGGCGTCACAACACTGCAAAGCGCTTTGTACATATACAGGATGGTGAAAGGGTATAGAATATTTGCACTCACCAGGTAATAAAAGAGATCCTGTATGTGATGGAGATCTAGGTGCCCTTTGGGTCTTGGCATTTTCCATTGTTATGAGGACTCTATTCTCCGCATGGCGGCAGTGTGACTGCAGACTGGTAGGGGACGGGCTGGGGAGACACCGGAGAGAGGGGCCAGTAGTCATTTGAATTCATCACTGCTTCTGATTCCCTGACACTAATTAATATGTACATTTCACATTGTTTGTTAGCTGCTATGTCAAACTTTGATGTGAGGAGCGGCTTCCAGGTTGAGATTTACTGTAGATTGAGACCTGGATACCTGCCAAATATTCTAGCCAGTCGGTAATCTAATATTTTATTTAAATAGATAGACTAATAAATGTCTCTACAGCTTAGAACCTGGGAGACAGGCTAATGATATTTTATTAAGTCAGAGTAATTGAGGATCCCATCAAAATATGTAATTAAACACTTACGCATAATTATGCAACACAGTAGGACCCCGGATGAATTAATTAAAGAAACGTCAATACATCAATTTATTTGAATTCCTTTGTCCCTATTCTACTTGTCATGATTAACATTTTAATTGGCTTCATTTGTGACAGCGTAAAGTAAATGTATACTTTATTTTTAATTAGCAATAAAGCTTGGAAATTCGAGCTGAGATGTGTTCATTGTACAACAGAGAAGAAAGTTGTCATGGCCACAAATAGATCTCCTCAGTTTGAGGTAAAATGTGAAAAAAAAGAAACTCAGTCAATTGACTGTCATCTGTTAAAAATGTCATGCATACATTCTACAAATACACATGTGATCCTGCTGCATATGCAGCAGTACAAACTCTATGTTGGATTGGATATGGAAAAGTGTGCTTGTGCGTATGCATGTTAGTGTGAGTGCTTCTGTGTGCCTGTCTGTGTGTATGTGTGTTATCAGCAGGCTGCCTAGGTTTGATGCATACCTGGAGAGCAGCTCAATATCCTCGGGCTGCCACTACATGGCAGGCCAGGAGAAAGATACACACACACACACAGACACACACACAGATAGACACAGGCAGAGACACATCCCTGGCCCCGGTGGAGCCATTTACCTTTCTCCAAGTAGGTTCAAGATATTAATTAAGATAAATCTAACTCAATTCACACATTCTGCCATCTGGTTATTTATCAGAATTATGTTAATCATTTCTGTAGGGCAGGAAAATTATTACCCATTTTGTGTATAATTCATATTAATATTCAGAATGAAATAATTCTGTATTCTGGGTCCATATGGACCCTGTGCACCATAACATCTCTTCAGCAGAGTAGAATAAGGGGAACACACAGACATAATGCATGTGTCAAACATTCTCCCTTAAGTGTTCTCACAAACAATATGGCCATGCAAAAACTGGAATCACATGCAACTGCACAGCCTGGAGTGATTATGATATAGGTCATACATTTTAATTGCCTTAGACTACTAAACAATAATTCTATTGGGCCAACGATCCATTCACTCTACTTAAATGTCAGAGGAGCCAACCCACAATATGAGATTAAGTAGTCTGACAATGACACATTCTGCTTGAGTTGCATTTGATTTGGACTAATCTAAAGCAGCATTGTTGGCTGCTAGAAGTGGGTAGTTAATTAAACACAGAGGAGATAATTAAGATGAGACGACTGTGTGGATCACTGGTCAGTCTGCCATTATTTGGGGGACGGGCCTGGCAGGTGGCACAGCGCTCTGTCAGGTGACAGCTCACAGCCTGCCCAGCAGATCAGATCACATGATAGCAGTCAGCTCACTGTGGTTCCCCCTGGTACAACCCCCTACAGTTACAGTGAAAACCTTAGTTCAACCAAGGCCTCATTTCTGGGCAGCTTTGAGCATGACTTTCCAGCTATTTAGTTGCTGGCTGGTCATGTGCCTGAGGCAGGGGAGAGATAGGGTTAAAGGGGAGTGCCAGGGCTGAAGCAGATCACACTCCAGCACAAGCCAAGCACTAATGAGGGTGAGGCTGGGGCCAGACGATGGCCATGTGATTACATTTAGATCTTGGGGAGATCTTGACCCATGGTGGCCCGCATCTAAGTGACATTTACCTTGGATAACCACACTGCAGCTGAGGCTTATTAACCTTTTATAGACCTGAGCACCTCCGCACATCTTACTTGGCAAATGGATTATTAAATAGACCAACTTCAACATGTAGGCTATTTTGGGAAGTCCCGTGACCATCTGTGCACTAGCTTCGTGTAGGGGTTAAGTGTAGCAAAGTAGTAATCTTTTTCAATATTCCTCTAGCGATATTATTTGAGACTTGTAGAGCACCATCCCACAAGTACCAATGGTTCCCTGCAGGGAAATAATCTGGCATACTTTCAGGAAGTCAATTTCCAGAAATGATATCCTGATTCCCTTCATAAATTGCAAAGTATAATTTCTTTATTTCAACAACTTGGACCATTCAGCTGAACATGGAAGAAAAGCATGGATATCCAACAATTGTAGCCATCTCCTACACAATAAACACTAAATATTGCATTTAAATGGTTCAAATGATGTCAATGCGCTGCCAGACAGACTGGGATTCTTCTTCTTAACAAAAACACAGAATGCATAAAAAGACGACAGGAAAAGCTCCAGGCCTATTATCATGCTTGTAACAACCATACCTCTGACTCCTATGTCTGAAATGCTATATAGCTGATTTTCCACCCAAGCCAAAAGTCTTTTAAGTCATGTGTTTAAGTGTGCTGTATCCACCAGAGCCTGGGGTGCTTTGCCATGTCAAATCAATGCTTTCGAGTCGTGGAGAAGTCAGTCATATTTCACTCGGTTCTGCATTTAGGAGTAAGTGGATCATACTTTAGGCATTGCCATGCTTGTGTGGCAAAGGCATTCTCATATTCAAATAGGAGATTATGGCACAGCGTGTGAGAAATGTCACCTAAGAGCAATGATCTACATTATGTATAGCATTCCTCAGGAGCCAGTGGCTTTACTCTGCCACCACCACTCAACACTGGTTACCATCTCCAGGTCTGAGACCATGCACCTGAGCCAGACATGGGCTCCAGCTTAAATGAACAATGCATAGAAGAAACGTTAGCATCGGGTAATATAGTAAACGTTTAGCATCAAGCCGTTTTGTGTTCTGTAAACTAAAGATCTCACCTAATAAATCTCTAGATAAGTAATATTTGATCATGGGGCTTTACTGAGATGTATAGACACTCCAAAAGGAAACTTAACATAGAAATCTTTGGCATTTCTCAAAACTCACATTCCCAACATTTGACTCCTGCATGATGTGAAGAAATGCGATGCATATATTAATTTGTCAGTAGACTGTTACATGTCGCATCGTCAGTAAAGATGACCGGACAAGCATTCTGAAACGGAGTTCAGAGCCACAAGTCCCATCCATCTGAGATTGCAAGGTTACATGCGTCTTTAATAATGCAAACTGATGGGCACAAAAGGCCTTACCAATGAGATATAGAGTGAATTATAGCATCTTGAATGTCAGCATAAACATACAGGTAACTGCCAAAATAAAGGAAACACTTGAGTAGATAGGTATTATACGTATCAGCTAACCACATATGGTATAGCAGTCTTATGCCTGACTGCATAGTCGATGACGTGACATTAAACCATTGGTTGAGCCATGCAACGTCTGAGCAGGGGAATGCGACCATGATGTGGTTAGCTGATAGGTAAAATATCTATCCAGGTGTTGTAAGATCTGGCAGGCGTCTGCAATGTTTGAGCAGAGGAACACGCCCATTGAGATGAGAGTGATGCAAGACTTTGCTCTCACACAGTCACACAGTGTATCTGTGCATGTGCACGGGTGCGCTTCATACTGCTACAACGTGGTAGCTACAGCAACAAAATAGTAGAGAAGTTTAGCCTCACGCTTCAACGCTCCTGGTTGTTGAGGAAATTGTCCGACTGCTACTGTTTACTTGGTGCTTCTACGTCATCTTGGTGAGTCTATCTTTAAACCTGACCAAACCTAACATACTGTTTGACCTGACCCATCTCCTTATAGATTACTGCCCCACAATGGCAAGAAGTGACGTCCCAAAAAATACTACAACTACACAACACATAAATGGCTCCTAACCTTCGTAGCATAGGCTACTTTATGCCCATAACATTAAAACTGAAACGAAATAATATAAAAACGAAATAGATTTTGTTAATGAACCTTAAAGTAAATAGAAACGAGTAAATCAGAACTGAAAACTTACTGAAACTAAACTGAATTTCAAATACAAATCTTTAAAGTAATAAACTCAGCAAAAAAAGAAACGTCTCCTTTTCAGGACCCTGTCTTTCAAGGATAAAAAAAATAAAATCCAATTAACTTCACAGATCTTCATTGTAAAGGGTTTAAACACTGTTTCCCATGCCTGTTCAATGAACCATAAACAATTAATGAACATGCACCTGTGGAACGGTCATTAAGACACTAACAGCTTACAGACGGTAGGCAATTAAGGTCACAGTTATGAAAACTTAGGACACTAAAGAGGCCTTTCTACTGACTCTGAAAAACACCAAAAGAAAGATGCCCAGGGTCCCTGCTCATCTGCGTGAACGTGCCTTAGGCTTGCTGCAAAGTGGGATGAGGACTGCAGATGTGGGGCAATAGATTGCAATGTCCGTACTGTGATACGCCTAAGACAGCACTAGAGGGAGACAGGACAGACAGCTGATTGTCCTCGCAGTGGCAGACCACGTGTAACAACATTGGTACATCCGAACATCACACCTGCGGGACAGGTACAGGATGGCAACAACAACTGCCCGAGTTACACCAGGAACGCACAATCCCTCCATCAGTGCTCAGACTGTCCGCAATAGGCTGAGAGAGGCTGGACTGAGGGCTTGTAGGCCTGATGTAAGGCAGGTCCTCACCAGACATCACCGGCAACAACGTCGCCTATGGGCACAAACCCACCGTCGCTGGACCAGACAGGACTGGCAAAAAGTGCTCTTCGCTGACGAGTTGCGGTTTTGTCACAACAGGGGTGATGGTCGGATTCGCGTTTATCGTCGAAGGAATGAGCGTTACACTGAGACCTGTACTCTGGAGCGGGATCGATTTGGAGGTGGAGGGTCCATCATGGTCTGGGGCAGTGTGTCACAGCATCATCGGACTGAGCTTGTTGTCATTCCAGGCAATCTCAACGCTGTGCGTTACAGCCCTGCAGGCTCATCCTGACATGACCCTCCAGCATGACAATGCCACCAGCCATACTGCTTGTTCTGTGTGTGATTTCCTGCAAGACAGGAATGTCAGTGTTCTGCGATGGCCAGCGAAGAGCCCGGATCTCAATCACATTGAGCACGCCTGGGACCTGTTGGATCGGAGGGTGAGGGCTAGGGTCATTCCCTCCAGAAATGTCCGGGAACTTGTGCCTTGGTGGAAGAGTGGGGTAACATCTCACAGCAAGAACTGGCAAATCTGGTGCAGTCCATGAGGAGGAGATGCACTGCAGTACTTAATGCAGCTGGTGGCCACACCAGATACTGACTGTTACTTTTGATTTTGCCCCCCCCCTTTGTTCAGGGACACATTATTACATTTCTGTTAGTCAAATGTCTGTGGAACTTGTTCAGTTTATGTCTCAGTTGTTGAATCTTGTTATGTTCATACAATTATTTACACATGCTAAGTTTGCTGAAAGTAAACGCAGTTGACAGTGAGAGGACGTCTTTTTTTGCTGAGTTAAGTTAAAAACCCAAAATGTAAAAAAAACATTGGTAGTAGTTGTTGTAGTACATTGACTGTGTAAAAGTAGCCTAATAGTAATAGATGTAGATTGGTAGGTTTAGCTATGCTAAGTAGGGTAGCTATTGTAGTGTTTAGTGAGATTCTAGTTTCAAAGTTTGTCACGTGCACAGGACACCGCAGGTGTAAAATAGTACAGTGAAATGCATACTTGCAAGATCTTTCCCAACAATACAGAATATAATAAAAATATCTATAATAATTATAGAAAAAGATAACTCTAGGAATAAATACACAATGAGCTATGATAGCTTGGCTATATACAGTTGAAGTCGGAAGTTTACATGCACTTAGGTTGGAGTCATTAAAACTTGATTTTCAACCACTCCACAAATGTCTTGTTAACAAACTATAGTTTTGGCAAGTCGGTTAGGACATCTACTTTGTGCATTACACAAGTAATTTTTACAACAATTGTTTACAGACAGATTATTTAACTTATAATTCATTGTATCAAAATTCCAGTGGGTCAGCAGTTTACGTACACTAAGTTGACTGTGCCTTTAAACAGCTTAGAAAATTCCAGAAAGTGAGGTCATGGCTTTAGAATCTTCTGATAGGCTAATTTACATAATTTCAGTCAATTGGAGGTTTGCCTGTGGATGTGTTTCAAGGCCTACCTTCAAACTCAGTGCCTCTTTGCTTGACATCATGGGAAAATCAAAAGAAATCAGACAAGATTTGTAGACCTCCACAAGTCTGGTTCATCCTTGGGAGCAATTTCCAAACGCCTGAAGGTACCACGTTCATCTGTACAAACAATAGCACGCAAGTATAAACCACGCAGCCGTCATACCGCTCAGGAAGGAGAAATTTGGCTTGTCACCGCTCTGTCTCCTAGAGATGAACGTACTTTGGTGCGAAATGTGCAAATCAATCCCAGAACAACAGCAAAGGACCTTGTGAAGATGCTGTAGGAAACAGGTACAAAAGTATCTATATCCACAGTAAAACGAGTCCTATATCGACATAACCTGAAAGGCCTCTCAGCAAGGAAGAAGCCACTGCTCAAAAACCGCCATAAAAAAGCCAGACTACGGTTTGCAACTGCACATGGGGACAGAGATCGTACTATTTGGAGAAACGTCCTCTGGTCTGATGAAACAAAAATAGAACTGTTTGGCCATAATGGCCATCGTTATGTTTAGAGGAAAAAGGGAGAGCAAGGAGGCCTACAAACCTGACTCAGTTACACCAGCTCTGTCAGGAGGAATGGGCCAAAATTCACCCAACTTATTGTGGGAAGCTTGTGGAAGGCTACCCGAAACGTTTGACCCAAGTTAAACAATTTAAAGGCAATGCTACCAAATACTAATTGAGTGTATGTAAACTTCTGACCCACTGGGAATGTGATGAAAGAAATAAAAGCTGAAATAAATAATTCTCTCTACCATTATTCTGACATATCACATTCTTAAAATAAAGTGGTGATCCTAACTGACCTAAGGCAGGGAATTTTAATAGGATTAAATGTCAGGAATTGTGAAAAACTGAGTTTAAATGTATTTGGCTAAGGTGTATGTAAACTTCCGACTTCCACTGTATATGGCAACAGGACAGACAAACAGTAACAGGGTATGCAATGAGTCAAGAGGGCCAATGCAGATAGTTAAGTAGTTAACCGTTACCTAACCTGACTAACTATTTAGCATTATTATGGCTTGGGGATGGAAGCTGTTCAAAGTCCTGTTGGTTCCAGACTTGGCAGAAAGAATAAATTCTTGTTAATCTAACTGCAATGTCCAATTTACAGTAGCTATTACAGTTAAAGAATACCATGCTACTGTTTGAGGATAGTGCACAATTTTGAACATGAAAAGTTATTAATAAACAAATGAGGCACATTTGGGCAGTCTTGATACAACATTTTGAACAGAAAACTTTGCACATACACTGCTGTCATCTAGTGGCCAAAATCTAAATTGTACCTGGGCTGGAATAATACATGATGGCCTTTCTCTTGCATTTCAAAGATGATGGTACCAAAAAAATACAAAATATATTTTTTTTAATTCTTTGTATTATCTTCCACCAGATCTATTGTGTTATATTCTCCTACATTCCTTTCACATTTCCACAAACTTCAAAGTGTGTCCTTTCAAATGGTACCAAGAATATGCATATCCTTGCTTCAAATCAAATCAAATCAAATGTTATTTGTCACATGCACATGGTTAGCAGATGTTAATGCGAGTGTACCGAAATGCTTGTGCTTCTAGTTCCGACCATGCAGTAGTATCTAACAAGTAATCTAACAATTTCACAACAACTGCCTTATACACACAAGTGTAAAGGAATGAAAAAGAATATGTACATATAAATATATGGGTGAGCGATTGCCGAACGGCATAGGCAAGATGCAGTAGATGGTATAGAGTACAGTATATACATATGAGATGAGTAATGTAAGGTATGTAAACATTATATAAAGTGGCATTGTTTAAAGTGGCTAGTGATACATTTATTACATCCAATTTTTATTATTAAAGTGGCTAGAGATTTGTGTCAGTATGTTGGCAGCAGCCACTCAATGTTAGTGATGGCTGTTTAACAGTCTGATGGCCTTGAGATAGAAGCAGTTTTTCAGTCTCTCGGTCCCAGCTTTGATGCACCTGTACTGACCTCGCCTTCTGGATGATAGCAGGGTGAACAGGCAGTGGCTCGGGTGATTGTTGTCCTTGATGATCTTTTTGGCCTTCCTGTGACATCGGGGGGTGTAGGTGTCCTGGAGGGCAGGTAGTTTACCCCCGGTGATGCATTGTGCGGACCTCACTACCCTCTGGAGAGCCTTGAGGTTGTGGGCGGAGCAGTTGCCGTACCAGGCGGTGATACAGCCCGACAGGATGCTCTAGATTGTGCATCTGTAGAAGTTTGTGAGTGTTTTTGGTGACAAGCCAAATTTCTTCAGCCTCCGGAGGTTGAAGAGGCGCTGTTGTGCCTTCTTCACCACGCTGTCTGTGTGGGTGGACCATTTCAGTTTGTCCGTGATGTGTACGCCGAGGAACTTAAAACTTTCAACCTTCTCCACTACTGTCCCGTCTATGTGGATAGGGGGGTGATCCCTCTGCTGTTTCCTGAAGTCCACGATCATCTCCTTTGTTTTGTTGACGTTGAGTGAGAGGTTATTTTCCTGACACCACACTCCGAGGGCCTTCACCTCCTCCCTGTAGGCCGTCTCGTCGTTGTTGGTAATCAAGCCTACCACTGTAGTGTCGTCTGAAAACTTGATGATTGAGTTGGAGGCGTGCTTGGCCACACAGTCATGGGTGAACAGGGAGTACAGGAGAGGGCTGAGAACGCACCCTTGTGGGGCCCCAGTGTAGAGGATCAGCGGGGTGGAGGTGTTGTTTCCTACCCTGGGGGCGGCCCGTCAGGAAGTCCAGGACCCAGTTGCACAGGGCAGAGTCGAGACCTAGGGTCTCGAGCTTAATGACGAGTTTGGAGGGTACTATGGTGTTAAATGCTGAGCTGTAGTCGATGAACAGCATTCTTACATAGGTATTCCTCTTGTCCAGATGGGTTAGGGCAGTGTGCAGTGTGATTCCAATTGCGTCGTCTGTGGACCTATTGGGATGGTAAGCAAATTGAAGTGGGTCTAGAGTGTCAGGTAGGATGGAGGTGATATGATCCTTGACTAGTCTCTCAAAGCACTTCATGATGACGGGGCGATAGTCATTTAGCTCAGTTACCTTAGCTTTCTTGGGAACAGGAACAATGGTGGTCCTCTTGAAGCATGTGGGAACAGCAGACTGGGATAAGGATTGATTGAATATGTCCGTAAACACACCAGCCAGCTGGTCTGCGCATGCTCTGAGGACGCGGCCAGGGATGCCATCTGGGCAGCCTTGCGAGGGTTAACAAATTTAAATGTTTTACTCACGTTGGCTGCGGTGAAGGAGAGCCCACAGGTTTTGGTAGCGGGCCGTGTCGGTGCCACTGTATTGTCATCAAAGCGAGCAAAGAAGTTGTTTAGTTTGTCTGGGAGCAAGACATCGTGCAGGAAGTTAGATTTGGGTATGTCATTTTAGGCTAAAATTGGGGCGGATCCTTAAAAAAAGGTCCGGATCCTTAATTAAGCAAGCACCCCTGAGGGGCCCCGTGTTTAGGGTCAGCATGGCGGATGTGTTGTTGCCTACTCTCACCACCTGGGGGCTGCCCATCAGGAAGCATCATTGCCGGGGTTCAGCTGTGTGCCCGCTGTGCCACCATTGGGCACATTGCCCTAGGATGAGCTACTTTTGTAATGTACCATTCTTGCCAAGTCAGAGCTCAAAATCAAACTGATCATGCAATATAATATGCTTTGATGTATTTGACCATTTTTAATGATGTTGACTACTTTAAACGTGTTCTCCAGAACCGCTGGACCGATCAGCACCTAATTTGGTATACATCGTCTATGGATGCACATCTTCAAATATTTTCTAAGACACTAGCTAAAACAATATGGCCGCTATGAGCCGATGGCTTGCATGAATGTTTTTTCCTGTCCAACAGCGCCACAATGTGGCCAAACTCAACCACACTGCACAGGTTAGCTTCTCATAACCTTGAGCATGTGCACCAAATTTCATTATATAGTCAAACAGATCAAGAGATACAAAAATGTGCCTGTTATAGCGTCACTGTGTAGTCAATATGAAGGTACTTGCATATGTTGAGTCTTGGCAGTGTTTGCAACACGTGTACCAAGATGTGTTAAAATATGAATATCCGTGACTGACTTATGTGCCAGACCACGCCCACATGAATGTTTATTGGTCAGCCATGTTGTTTGACATACTAGGCTGGAAAATTTAGGGTTGAGAGACCTTGGTCCATAGAGGCCAGATATCAAGTTTAGTGCAGATCGGTCATTCCCTGCCAGAAGAGTAGCGTCGTTTTTTCAATAAAATTCGAAATGCAGAAAAATCCATCATGGCAGACTTTATGGGTCCTGTATACCAAATTTCAGGACTCTAGCGCAAACAGGGTGAGGGGTGTGTCCTTTAAAAGTTAGCATTTTCAATCACTTGTTATAGTGCTACCATTTTGCCAATTGGCATGGTATGAGAGGGTTTGGCCCATGGGCCTTTACCATCATGTCAAGTTGGGCTGTCTTAGGCCTTACCATCTCACAGGAATTGGCATGTTATTTTCCTTGCGGGAAGAACCCGGGAATAACAATAAACAGCAACAAATATTAGGGTGGCACCAGCTTAGTTTCTGTAAGGTTCAGTGCAGAAAAATGACCCAAAAACAGTCATTAATATAGCAGCAGTGTTAGTGGTTGATGGGTGTGTGAATGGTGATGTGAGAGTGTGCGCGCAAGAGTGTCAGTGTAGGTGAGTGTGACGTGTGTGTAGAGACCAGAGAGTGTGAATAGAGTCAGTGCAGATAGTCTGTGCGTGAGGGTGGGCAGTCATTGTCAGCTGTATAAGAGTCTTATTGCTTGGGATAGAAGCTGTCTCGGAGTCTGTTGGTTTGAGACCCGATGCTAAGGTATCGCCTGCCAGAGGGTAGCAGAGAGAACAGTCCATGGCTGGGGTGGCTGGAGTCTCTGGCAATTTTTCAGGCCATCCTCTGACACCGCCTTCCTGTGTTAGGTTGTTACAGTGGGTTCATTTAGTGGGTTGGAGTGAGCTGTGGGGCATTATCTGTCTTGGAATGTGTTCCCCCTGTGCTATAATTATTTAAAACATGTAAAGGCCCATTGCAGTTAATTTAACAGTGGGAAGTTAGCTTAATGAAAGTAGCTGATGCAGTTATTAAAACAGCTGTACCTCTTGATTGGTAGATTGGTTATTTCTGTTCTGATTTAATATTTGAATATCATGGAAACAGACCAAAATGTAGTTGATGTGGTTACTAAAACAGCTGTATAATTTGATTGGTAGAAGATAGCTGGTCTGATTTCAGATTTGACTAGCAGAGAAGTAAACTAAGGTTTTGACTAAGTTGTTGGGAAAGTGGTCATTGCTGATTTGTGTCAAAAGTGACACTGTTAACAGTAAATAAAATGTTGGAAGACATGGGAGTTAACAATGGGAGCTTTAGAATGTTGAAGAAGTCCAATTAAAGTTGATTAAGTATTTTTAGTAGGACAAAAATCTTATTTTACAAGAAACCTATTCCAGACCAGTCTGCACGTTTTAAAGTTTGAATGGAGTTTCTAGCTTAAAACGGTGTAAGAAGAGCAGCGTTCCAAATAACTAAGTCAGAATTAAGTTGTACATTATTTAAAGTGGGAATGCTGTCGCAAATTCCATTAATAAGAGCTGACATGAAACATGTTAGCCCCGGCTAATTACTGCCCTAGGTTAAGTATTGCCCGGGGCTAAGACTGCACTGCACTCAACCTTACAGCGCATAATGCAGTGTTGTAGTGTGAGGGAGAGTCAACAGCTTTTTCTAATGGGCCCAAAGCAGGCTCTCTTTCATGCATATCCTCAACATGTTAGATAAATGAAAGCGTACAATAACCATGCAACATAGTTTGGGTTTAATGCTCCAAAGTCATGCTAAAGTGTGCCAGCATCAGACGGCTGGTAAAAAGCCATGTGAAGAGGCTCAACTTAAGCCACAGACGTTCATCATGGCTTTTACCCTATCAAAGTCTAATCTGTCGGGGATTTCATGTGTGTTAACACAGCTACAAACGCAGAGAGCAAACACTTCGACAACAGTGCATAAATGTCTCGATATATTAAACAACCAGACAATAAACAACCTATTCAATTCCAGGGATTTGCATGAGAAATGGGAGTATTAGTGAACACAGACATCCTCAATATCTACTTTCAGAAGAAGACTGACTTCAAACATTACCCTGTGAGTGAGAGGAAAGGAGAAGAGAGCCAAGCCTGACTGAGAGAGCCATGTCTGCCTCTCAGTTTTGGGTATATCTGTGCTCACAATACCATAGATTAGTACAGTGTCACCACAGATCTGCAATAAGCTAATTGCTTAATTAGCTGACCCAATTCGATAAGCTTCTTTTAGCATATTAACAAGCGCTACGTAACACATAGCTGTGATTCATGACGACTGGGTTTATTTATGGGGTTACAATTATGAGGGTGAAATTGGTCAATAATGCTTCTTTCATGAAAGTTCTGTAAAATTACATTTGTGATCATGTAAAACATTTCCAGTCCATCACATATTCATGATTAGAATGCTCAGACTACTTGATATGCACAGCTACTTTACATCCGCTATGTGTCAGTGTCGGTGTGTTCCTGTTGAAACAATTAAGTTGAATCTGGGAATGATTTCACTGCACTCGCAATAATTCTGGACAATGGAGCATGAGGGTTAAACATAAAAATAATTTTCTTATTAGGTTGAAATGGATTAATTTACATTTTCTCCTCGCATACTTTACATATACTGTATGATCTCTTGCACAGCGCAGGAGGTCTGGGTAAAAGAGCACTATTTGTATAAGATGAACTCATCTATATGCTAATTCATTGGCATGTAGACCTGCTTCATTTCTCTGATTCATTCCTGTTTACCTATTAGCTGTTATAGATGCAAAAGGAAATTGGAATATTAAAAACTAAAAGCTGAGGGCTACAAAGCATTAGCAGTACATCACCTGTTATTATAGTCGTATTAGGGTGCCATTGTTGCCCTTTGTTTAAGCTGCACCCAAGAGCCAGGCTCCAAGTGAGGTTTTGTAAATAAAATGAGCCATCCCTTTAGTTAAGTGGGACCTGGTGCACCTGACAAACCATAATGAGGTTTCAAATGTACCTTAGCCGAGACAATGTCATATGGAAACGGGTCCAAAGCCTGTCTTAATATGTAGCTAAGGTTTCTTTTCAGGGGGGCAGTCAAACTTAGTGTCTCAAAGCAACTCTGTTACACTTGCTTAGAACTACTGTGCAAGTTAAATACAACTCTACCTTCACTAAAACTACACATGGCAACACCAACATGGGCTTATATGGGAGATGTGACAGATCATATTACGACCAGAGCCTAAATGCTAATGTAATTTCACATGAACTGGGCTTAAAGAGATCCAAATCGACCATTCGCTGATACCCACTTCCGTTGTGTTTAAGAGGATGACAACCTCCCTCTTATTGTCTAAGTAATTCACCAAAATTGCCACTTATAGCCGCTCAGAGTCGTACGTTTCATCTCGGAGCTTCCTCTGGTCTTTGCTACTCATCCCATTCCGACTTCCTTCCGAAAACGCCACCACTTCATTAACCTTGCCAGGCGAGAGATAAGACAGGCATTTCATCAAAGCAGTCTGCCCACAGAGAGAGAACAGAGCCCAGTCTCTCCACTACATAGCAGCCTTCACACACCCAAGCAGAGACACTCAACAGACTCATGCGAAACTCAGGAGCTTGTGTTCTAAACTGTCTGGCTCTCATAGGCTGTCTGAGAAACTAACTACTATATATCCGTTATGTTTTAAACAGTATTGAGTGAGAAGTGTGTTTTTTGTTGTTTGAAAGCAAGGTGAACTTTCCGCACAACGCACTGTCCACAATTGGAGCACTGTCCAGAACACATCCAAGAGCCTGAAGGGAACAGATTGTACCATACTGTAAAGAGTGCTCAGTTACACAGAAACACTGTCGATGTTGCATTGACCTCTGACCTTGGAGGCATGGACATGAAAGGACAGCTTGATGGAAAAGGCAGAGGAAAATAACTATTACCAAAATAAAGTAATTGCCTCTGACAGCATTAATTACTGTAGCAACATAATACAAATATTTACAAAAATAATTTACAAGACTTCTATTTCTACTACACATTTGTTTTACTTAATCCCTCTGCCCACAATTGCTGGAAAAAATAAAGGGTAGAAAATTATTTTCCTTTGGAGGAAACTGCAAATCCCTGTCTGGATTCTGTTAAAAGGCTTAAAATGTCACTAAATGCCAGGGCTGAGACTCCTGCTAACATGTAGGTCTTTAAGACAAGATGTTAAAGCGTTGAAAGTTACCTGAAATTGATGAGGTTAATATTCTTATCGCAAACTGAGGGGTTCTGTGAAAGTGGATATTGAAAAAAGGTAAACGGCACCGTAACCCTTCATATTAGAGGGTATCAAACAGGACTTATGTAGTTTAAACAGCAATTACTCATTCAATTGTTTATCATAGTCTTTAGATACTGGAATACAACAGCATAATTCAAAGAAATTAAATATTGTGGAAAAGACATCACTATCTTCATATGGGGGTATTACTATATTACACCAACCAAACTGTTCTTGCATAGCAGACTGGAATTCAACATTAAATCACATATTAATTCATCCCTTTACTGAACATCTGAAATGCCAAATATGTCCACAGAGGCATCTCACTTATGATTAGCACACTTTCTGATATCAAAAGGACCAAATGCCAAATTCTGTTTCTAGGTTTCTTTGGAGACCATCCTCTCTGGGTTTTCAGCCAAATGTGAATCACAGGTAAAATACAGTGAAGTCAGTCATCCACCGAGCCAGCACATAGGCTGAGGAGAGTGAGACATTCTGGCATCTATTAAGACTTACGTTATGTATATTGTGTTGGGAGGGGAATTTTACTGATCCACAAAACCAGCAGGAAAATGATAAGTGTGAGAGTTATAAGACCCTGTGGTAAAGCAACTGCATTGCAGAATCTCTGTTAAGTTAAAAGTTGCTGTGGCGTTGAGCAGAAAGTCAGGCAGAATCCTGCATACCCACTGATAACATGGTTGGATTAGAGATGTTTAAGGGAAGTGAAAATTATTCATTTGAGATGGATGAAAGCTGCACTTGTCAAGTCTACCAGTCATGTACTTTATATATTTAATTTCCACTAGCCAGCATGCATAATTCCTCCTCAATGCAAATTTCTACACACTGAAATTGTGAGCATATTTACCTCGGCTCGCTCAAAACGTTCTGACACAGAAAAAGTACTGTCTCTAAAAATGTAATTCTCCATTGAAGTCAAGCAGCGAACAAAACAATGCGATTCGGTTTGCCATATTGAGAATCTCATTTTACACATGCATTTCCAATTTAATGACTACACAAACAACTTCCATTTGAAATTATGATTTAAGATTAAATGAAAGTGACACAGGTTAGACCCTGGTTTTAGCACCTCTAATGACAACTTTTAGCATATGCTCAATTGTGTAGTGTGTCAGTCCACTAAAAGTGTTGCAACTACTGTATGATTATAAGTCATGAAGTATTTTCCCTTTCACTTAGTGTTGGTCTTACAGCCCAGCAACTCATAGAACATGTCTGTCTCTCTGTACAAATATTATGATCTCTGATGAGAATTAAGTCTCCACCCTGGATGGCCAATAAATTAGAGGCACGCTTCTCGTTTACTCATCAGAGCTAATGAGCCTGATAAAATTACCTCGAGGATCATAATTACAGGCTAGTGGCAGAGACTCTGGCACTCTGAATGAGAACAACGCGCGCACACACACACACACATCTTACACAGAGGGTTTTTAACCCATAGGCCCTCAAAAATGCTTACTGGTGCATTGTTACTATAGCAATCATGGCTAAAACGATCAAATATAAATTACACTATAGATGGGTAGTGTATTTGATTGTAAAACACAAGGATGCAATACAATGTTCTTATAGGCCATAAATCTCGATCCTCCACATTGAGATTTACTGGTAAGAATATCTGTCTGTATAGTACGGCACAAGTCCTTGTAAAAAATCATTTCAATTAATTGAATGTAAAACCATGAAGTCAGTCAGTATAACATGTGTATTTTGTAAACGCCAGTACATCACATTATTGCCACCCTTTCATAAAGATTAACCACTATCAGTAATGGCATGTTTTGATGGACAGCGTGGACACAAGAGCTCACCTCAAAGGATTTCGTTTCAGCACATTCACAGGACGAATTGTTTTACTTATGAATATTAATGTCCCTCTAATTTGAGGCCGTTGTTAATGCTTGTCGCTAGGAGCCTGGCAAATCAGGTCCCATTCCTGTTAAAACCATGTATTAGACACCCCCCTGACACTAAGCCCTCGCCTTTGATTCTTAATTGCAGAAGCGCAAGTATTTGCAGTAGATGGGGCGCAAAGCTTTAATTAACTCGATCACACGTATTCGGTCTTGACTGTCACCCACATCACGCATGGTGTACTGCACCAATATCATCCCCAGTTCCTCTCAGCTAGAAAGATGCTGTTCCAAGTTCGTGATCACAATTTCATGCATCTTCAATTGGGGATATGTCGTTTATAAGTAGCTGCAAATATATTGACGTGAACAAATCTTGATGCCTTCCCTAAAACCCACATTAAATGCAGAAAAGTATGTAGCTCTGAACGATCACTTCTGAGCTTTGATACTTAAGTAGTGTCCCCAAAACACGTTGGATGAGGACTGTGGTCTGACCGGTAAAAATCAGGCTGTAACTTAATGCTTCTATGAGAGAACTCAAGGATCGGTTAAGATTTCTCATTAGGAACTGAACAGTCTCACATGTGAAGAACTCAAATCATATTAAAAATACATTCCCTACAGTTGATGAAGGAACATGTTAATTGAAACTATAAAATATCATGGCCGATAATTGCTTAAAGTAAAAAAGGCCTACAGTTAAATTCTTACAAGAACTTAAAAAGTTAGATATGAGTGCTTTCAAAACAAAGGATGTTCAAATTATTTATTGGACAGCACTCATTTCAATTAAAAATATAAATACACATTCATTTAACATCCCTTCCAATTTTTAAAAGTCACGAGACATTGGGACCTGTGCATACCTCACAAACAGCTTTTTCACAGATGACTCCAATGCTTACTTAAAACATTGCAATAATGGACCAGGCATAAAACAATGCTTCAGTAGATAATTCTATACTAATGTATGTTTAATTAAACCAGGTTTAAGATTAAAAGCTCAATACAACCCTTAGTTTATATAAGCTACTGCTCTACGTAAGCTTTCACAATGTTATTGCATCAGCAGAGTTGGAACTTTTTGCAGCATTTGTAAAATTAGCAAAGAAATGAACTGTCTGTACTGTGGCGAATTGGATTCAGGTTCCTGCCTGGTTCCTATAAGGTAAAACCATGGTGCCACCTACAGCACGACAGGAGAAATACAGCCTTTAAAATGTGGCTGTAGAACACGCTGCTCACCACTTCACTGGTCTACAGGCGGATTCCACTCAAAATGTTACTCGATGTTTGTAATAACATACTTTTTTGGAAGCATAATAAAATACATTGTTATTAAAATAATTATACATACACTGGCGCTAAAAACTTCTTATTTTGATACTAACAACTTAATCACAGTGATATGGATTCTCCTTCACCATTATCCAGTGCAACAATACCAGTTACATTATTTTGCATTTGACTCATTCTAACAGTGACTCTTGAACACCTCTTCAAAACTAACAAAGTTAAGCTAAATTGTGATCCCTTAGATATACACCACAACTCACAAGGAACAAAACAGCACATTATGATCAGTGAAGTGTCATGAGACCCATCTCAAGAACAACAACTGAACACTAAATGAAGAGTGAAAGCCTGGAGTCTCCTCAAACAAAAAGCATTTCTAAACAAAACTTTGCGACAAAAACATCAACTGATATGTAGCTGAAAAAAAGTTAGTCTTTGACCTTCAGATCTTTCAGGCTCAGCAACATTCAATCATGTTACTTATTAGCTGAACTCCAATACCGCCACAAGTTGGTGTACACACACTCCGTATCACTTGAAAATATAAACCCAATTAAAAACAATCCAGACACATGGGAAAACGCATACCGCCCCCCCAGAGCAGGGTAGAACAATCAAAACACAGTCCCCTGATCACTCAGTGACCTTTTTACTACTTTGTCTGAACAGCATTTTGAAGGACTTCCTCTTGATTTTGGATTTTTAAGTCCTGTCCACCAGAACAAAGAGAGAAAATGACATTAAGCAAGGAATGTCCCAGGATTTAAAGACAGGCGTTTTAAATCAACCACTTTAAATACTCACCAAGAGTCTGCATCATTTCATTCAACTGCTGATCCTCTTCAACTTCCCTAAAATGGAGAACATGTTTAGGTTCTTCAAGTTAGACATCCAGCTTGACCTCTGTGACATTCCAGTCACCACTTGAGACCATTGCAGAAATTGAAATCCTCCTCACAATTAAAAAAATGGGTCACAACTCACAAACTGTACAAGCAAAACAGTTGCACTATTTCCCTACCTGAGCCTGTCTTCATCCAGTCCTTCTACAATGGCGTTTCTACCGTTCACAATCTCCATCAACCTCTCCATCAGCCTGTTCTCTCGCGGACGCTCCTCTGTAGACTTCAGATGATCTGTGATAAGAAGACCTGTGTTAGACATAGGAGCACTACACTACAACACGGTAGCTGCTGATCTGTCAGGGGGATGTAAAGTGAACAGCTGAGGTGCTGTGTGAACATTGTGCCTCCTACCTGGTTTCTCCAACAGTCTGCGCAGCTCACCCTCCACCCCAGGCTGCTGCTCCTCCAGGTCTTGTGTCTTAGCTCTGACAAATGCAATACGTGATTTTTAAGCCATTGTAAATCCGAAATAGTGCATATACATTTGGGTAACATTTAACTTGACAAGTACTCACATGTACACAAGCTCCGACTCCCTCCTAATGTACGTCTGCTTCTTTCGGATCAGGTTGAACCAGTCAACCATCAGAGGGTCCATCAAAATGTCCCCCTTGCCCTCTGCAAAAGGCCAGTGTCAAGGAAGTTAATTGTCAATACAAAATAAATGACATTTATTTGTGCAAGACTTATGAACAAAATGAATCACATTGTTCCAGTCCAACATGCACATTGAGCCTTTGTCAGTGCCTAAGGGCTGTGTATACAAACACCAGCCACAACCAATAGTGCAAACTGGTAGGGACAGATAGAAGAGGTGTCCCATTAACTCTCCCTGCCCCTATTCACAGGACAGACAGGTGCATGTAAGGAGTGAGGCAGGGAGTAAAGCAGTGAACCGGATAATAATATTAGTATAACTCTGCCCAGATGGTGACCTTGAGCAGAGCAATCAGGCCCCCTTACTGCTCCTGCTCTGTCTGCAGCCACAGCCAGTCTCTGGGGCTGGTCAGCTCTTCACGACCACCTCTATCACTCAAAGGGGATGGATAGTATCAGAGGGGAGAAGGTGCCCCCATGTGGGCAGTGCCCGCCTCTCGCCTCATTGGGCCGTGGAGGAGGGAAATGGAACCTGTTTGCCAGTCACACCTCTCCCCTCCAGGCTGTGTGGGTTTAGATTCACGTGTAAAGTCCCAGGTGGGCTAGCAGCGATAACATGCTCACCATCAGAGGACAACTCAAAACTGAGAATAGTGGAGGGACTGGGCCATTTCAACTGAAGTACATTAATAAACATCTAATCATAAAGGCTGGTCTATTTGGAAGTTTACTTGGAAATAAACTTTGATAGAAGGGGAGAATCTCAATTGCATAATCCACGCATCCTCTCCCCTTCTCAAAACCCATTGGAGGAGAAGGTCAGAGGGGAGGGGCTTCGGGCTTTCTCATCCAATGGGTTGAGGCGGCGAGGAGTAGGCAATTGAGATTATCCTATTGTGTCCTTCAAAATCCTGTCCTGAAAAAAGACCAGTTAGGGTTGAAACATGGTCCTTCTTCTTTAACATAACTGTGTGCAGAATCACTTGTCGTTGAAGTCCTTCAAAAGCCAGACCAGTCCCAAAACCAATAACTTAACTAAAATGTCAAAGCGAGAATATGTATGCAGAGGACCCTCTCCCACTTGCTTTGGCAATCACTATTAGTCAACATCAACAAAGGAAGAATGGAAACTGGGAGTAAAGGGAAGTTACTTGGAAAGTACCTTCCTCACAGCTGCGAAGCCTCTTCTCCATCTCCACTCCCTTCTTCTCCAAGTCACCCAGGCTGTCTTCAATCTCACACAGCTCTTTCACTATCTGGTCCATGGGGATGTGATGGGACTTACATTGAACAAAACAAAGAAAAACCCTCGTCACCACCAATTGCTAATTCTGTGTAATTATTTAACTATGACTTGAACATTTCAGAAGAATATTACATATTTTCACATGGGATAGTTATTGCCTCTGATAAGCTCTAGTAACATGCCACTCTATGTATGAAACATAACTGACAACTTACCGAGGGTGACCTCATTTCAGACTGAGAGGTGCTTGTGGGTGACAAATACTTTCCATTTTTGGAGACTAAGAGGTAGATAAAATAGGATTATTACATATTTAATGGCTGACAATCAGGGAGCTATTGTCACATAAGACTTAACTTCTGACAATAAACAAGCTAGGACTTAACAAAAAAAAAGATTAAAACAATGGTTGAGACAATGTCTGGTAATAGAAAGTGAAGGCCCAGTCTAACCTGTGGAGGCCTGGCGATGCTGTTTAGGAGACATAGGAGGAGAATAATTGCCATCCGTTGAGCCTAAAAATCAAACAAAATGTAACTGATTAATAAACGGCAATATATTAGACACCAAATTCATTGTTGCGATGCAATCACTGAATGGAGTTCTTGTCTTTACCCGATCCTGCAGAGCTGTGGAGAGGCTTATTTGGAGTGGGAACCCTGTGCCAGACAGGAACCAGGGGAGGAGTAGAATAATTCCAATTTTTAGTACCTAGAAGGTGAAGCGCAACACAATTTAAAAACCCAACAAGTAATTGAAAATGTTTACCCAATCATTTCTGAGACACTAATCACTACTCTGACAAGTATAAATGATAATAAAAAGCATGTACACAAGCCTCCAGGGCCACAACGGGGCTGCTTGGGAGACAGAGCTCTGTGAGACACCGGGCCAGGTGGAGGAGGGTTGAAGGCTGCTGGGGGTATCGGAGGAGAGGTAGAGCCGATGTTGACGATGATACTAGTAGCGAAAGACTTCGAGATGGCTTCAGGTTTGGGTTGCTCAACAATGGTCGCTTGGTCCTCAGAGTCAGAGGTCCTGGAGAAAGAAGGTGCATGTTAGGAGCAGGAAAATATTCCCCTGAAATCAACCATTTAGGATGAATATGCATTAAGTACAAACAGAACATTCAGCCTCACCTTATATACTAAGAAATAATGGAGGTGAGAAAACAGTGGAGGGGGTCATCAGGGGGAACTCTGGGAAACTAGTTAGTGTTGCACTAGGGTTCATTTCAGCCATAGCACTCCTTGGGACTTGTGAGGATGGGGGAGGAGAGTGGCTGCAATTTGAGCCAGTCAGCCATAACAGAGCAGGGCGAAGCAGGATGAATCCGCAGGCTGGAGGAGTGGATACATGAGATGCCCAACTGGTTAGCTCTCCAGATCAGATATATAATTGAATCTCTCACCCGGGTGACAATACCTGCCTTCCCTTTGTGTGGATGTACAGGATTAGAAAGACAAAGTGGTTTATTAACAGATAACTGATGAGCAGTCCAGACTTACTTCAGTCCTGGTCCATTTTTAACAGGCTTGAGCTTTGATCGCCAGTTAACAGGAGCCTCTGCATGGTCTGCATTTACTGCCAAAGAGAAATACATTTTGAAAGGAGTGGATAATTCAAGCTCATTATCAAATTCTACAATACAATGTAAAAAAATTCAAAGATAAAAAATAAAAAGTCTAAACAAGCTGGGATGACCAAATTAAAAATGGCTGTTAGTCAAGACTGTTAATGCACTAGCAGCTCATCTTATTTTCATGCTCTTAAAACAGACTTGTTAAACTCTATGGAAATGCTGTTCATGGCTACACCATTGAATTAACAACAAGGTAATTGAAAGCGTTCCAGTTTTTGAAGTTTCCCTTATGACTTATTGTAAAAACATGATTGCTTTTTTTTTTTTTTTTTAAGTCCTGAAAATGAAGTGGAATAGAAAAAGCTTACCTTTGGTGGTGGAGGATTCAGTTGTTGGTCTGACGCTGGCTTTGTTGACGGTAGTAAGCAATTCCTTATTGCTGGTGGGGCTGGTGAAGAGTTGTCCTGCTGTGCCTGGCCCACATTTAGCCTGCTTCCAGCTGGGGAGGTCATCTGAGCTTAGCACGTCTTCAAACCTGGGAACAATACTATCACCATTAGGTTTGGAAATGTACATTTAGTATTAGCTGACATCCACAAAATGAGATGAACTGTGGCTGTGCACACTTGAACAAGACTAAAAGTCTATAGGTAAACCCATAGGCCTTTTCTCACCTCCTTTCTGCTGGTCGGATAACAAAGTATCTGGTGTTATTGTTGTTGCAGTTCGCCTCAACTAGTTTCTTGGTAATGACAGCCCTGGCTCGGTTCTTCTCTTCCTCAGGACTCAGGGGCACCCTCGGCAGTCCTGAGGGGACTGGGGGCTTCTGGCTGCTGGAGGGGCCCTCTGGGGCTGAGGTAGATGACTGGAAGAACCTCTGCCGTGCTGCCTGGGTTCTCTGGGCCGAGCTGGTCCAGGGTTGGGGAGCTGGGGTGGTGGTCTCCACAGGAGTCAAGACCACCTTGACAGGGGTCGAAGGCACAGAGGTGGGGCGGGAGACAGACTGGACTCTGGTGGTGTCACTTTTGGATTCAACGTTGGCGCTTGGGCATCCGGTTTGGATGACAACCCCAGATGAGGGAGGATTGTTGCAGCCATTCTTGGTGTTCTGGTGGTCATTACAGATGAAGCTACCTGGCCCCTTCCCTGGTTTATAGGCCCCAGCCAGGAGGACGTTGGAGCATTCACTGCACCTGGTGAAAGGTGAAACATAAAAGGTGTCAACACGTTTTAACCATAATGGAGCCGCTTTCTATGTTTAAAGTGGACATTTACTTGAAGCAGCTCCTGTGGTAAAGCTTCCCCTCGATGAAGTGCCGTTGGACCAGATGAACGTGACATTTGCACACAACACATTTACTGCTGAGAGTGCCCGTCTTATTGGAGCTCTCCACCAAAACTTCAGTCTTCTGTGGAGGGGGGAGAGAAAAAAAAAAATAAGTGTTTTGGTCATGTAAACTCAGACAATTAGAAACGTCCTCTCACTGTCAACTGCATTTATTTTCAGCAAAATTAACATGTGTAAATATTTGTATGAACATAAGATTCAACAACTGAGACAAACGGAACACGTTCCACAGACATGTGACTAACAGAAATGTAATAATGTGTCCCTGAACAAAGGGGTCAAATCAATGGTGTGGCCACCAGCTGCATTAAGTACTGCAGTGCATCTCCTCATGGACTGCACCCGATATGCCAGTTCTTGATGTGAGATGTTAACCCATTCTTCCAACAAGGCACCTGAAAGGGGGGTGGCCTAGCCCTCACCCTCCGATCCAACAGGTCTTAGACATGCTCAATGGGATTGAGATCCGGGCTCTTTGCTGGCCATGGCAGAACACTGACATTCCTGTCTTGCAGGAAATCACGCACAGAACGAGCAGTATGGCTGGTGGCATTGTCATGCTGGAGGGTCATGTCAGGAGGAGCCTGCAGGAAGGGTACCACATGAGGGAGGAGGATGTCTTCCCTGTAACGCACAGCGTTGAGATTGCCTGCAATGACAACAAGCTCAGTCCGATGATGCTGTGACACACTGCCCCAGACCATGATGGACCCTCCACCTCGATCCCGCTCCAGAGTACAGGCCTCAGTGTAATGCTCATTCCTTCGACGATAAATGCGAATCCAACCATCACCCCTGGGGAGACAAAACCGTGACTCGTCAGTGAAGAGTACTATTTGCCAGTCCTGTCTGGTCCAGCGACATGGGGTTTGTGCCCATAGGCAACGTTGTTGCCGGGGATGTCTGGTGAGGACCTGCCTTACAACAGGCCTACAAGCCCTCAGTCCAGCCTCTCAGCCTATTGCGAACAGTCTGAGCACTGATGGAGGGATTGTGCGTTCCTGGTGTAACTTGGGCAGTTGTTGTTGCCATCCTGTACCTGTCCCGCAGGTGTGATGTTCGGATGTACCGATGTTACACGTGGTCTGCCACTGCGAGGATGATCAGCTGTCCATCCTGTCTCTCTTTAGCGTTGTCTTAGGCGTCTCAAAGTACAGACACTGCAATTTATTGCCCTGGCCACATCTGCAGTCCTCATGCCTCCTTGCAGCATGCCTAAGTCACGGGAAACAGTGTTTAATCCCTTTACAATGAAGATCTGTGAAATTATTTGGATTTTTACGAATTCTCTTTGAAAGACAGGGTCCTGAAAAAGGGATGTTTCTTTTGTTGCCGAGTTGATTCACTACATGACCAAAAGTATGTGGACACCTGCTCGTCAAACATCTCATCCCAAAATCATGGGCATTAATATGGAGTTGGTAACCCCTTTACTGCTATAACAGCCTCCACTCTTCTGGGAAGGCTTTCCTCTACATGTTGGAACATTTCTGCAGGAACTTGCTTCCATTCAGTCACAACAGCATTAGTGAGTTTGGGCACTGATGTTGGGCGATGAGGCCTGGCTCGCAGTCGGCGTTCCAATTCATCGCAAAGGTGTTCGATGGAGTTAAGGTCAGGGGTCTGTGCAGGCCAGTCAAGTTCTTCCACACAGAGCTTGACAAACCAGCATTAAGGGGTCTGTGCAGGCCAGTCAAGTTCTTCCACACAGAGCTTGACAAACCAGCATTAAGATTTCCCTTTAGTGGAACTAAGGGGCCTATCCTAAACCATAAAAAACAGCCCCAGACCATTATTTATCCACCAAACTTTACAGTTGGCACTACGCATTGGGGCAGGTAGCGTTCCTGGCCAAACCCAAACTCATCCGTCGGACTGCCAAATGGTGAAGCATGATTCTTCACTCCAGAGAAAGCATTTCCACTGCTCCAGAGTCCAATGGCGGCGAGCATTACACCACTCTAGCCAACGCTTGGCATTGCGATCTTAAGCTTGTGTGTGGCTGCTCGGCCATGGAAACCAATTTCATGAAGCGCCCTATGAATGTTGCTTCCAGAGGCAGTTTGAACTCGGTAGTGAGTGTTGCAACAGAGGACAGATGATTTTTACACGCTACAGCACTCTGCGGTCCTGTTCTGTGAGCTTGTGTGGCTGACCACATCGCAGCTGAGCCATTGTTGCTCCTGGGGCAGCTCTAGCAGGGGAAGACATTTGACAAACTGACTTGTTGGAAAGGTAGCATCCTATGACAGTGCCACATTGAAAGTCACAGAGCTCTGCAGTAAGGCCATTCCACTGCCAATGTTTGTCTGTGTGCTTGAATTTATACACCCGTCAGCAACGGATATGGCTGAAATAGCCGAATCCACAAATTTGAAGGGGTGTCCACATACTTTTGTATATATAGTGTACATTCAGTAGTTCATCTAAATGCATGTCTGTCAAACCTCTGATTAAAAGAAAAAGACATTAAAGAGCCATTTCTATTCCTCTAACCTGAACAGCAGCTCTGGTTGCTTTGGGGGAGGTTTTCACCATGAGAGACGAGGGAGGTGCGAGATTCTCTATGGCCATTTTAGACACTATGGTTTTGGCCATCACCGGGAGGTTCTTCTTTCCACACGGCTCCTCCTTGGAGCCCTCTGCTGGTCTTTTCACAGCACCCACCCCTCCAACTGGAAAAAAAACAACATTGGCCATCAGAAATAAGAGGGTTGAGACACAATACCTGAACCAATAGCTCAGTAGAGATGCTTTGTGCATGTGAAACTGAAATAGTTTGGATATACAATATGATATAAACCAATAGCCATAAACAATTTGAAAAACAAAAACACTTGCCAAGTTTTAAATGTATTACTGATTGTAAGGACAGGCATATTACACTAAACGGGTTTGAAGCAATGTTTTCACCCAATATAATGCAACATGACACCTGTGTACTTCAAACAATCACCTTAATTAACACCTTACCAGGAAAGGAAACACTTATTGTGCAACATATAGGCTAGTGCTCCATTGTAACAAAGCTGTCTCAAGTCAGACAGTCTTACTAGGGTTGCGTCCGTGGAAGTAGTTGTAGTACTGGGAGACGTAGGTGAGGACACTCAGTCGGTCTGGGATCCTCAGGGCCACCATGTCCTCTGCATCCAGCAGAGCAGCGATCCCCAGCTTGTCCTCCGCAACCCGGAAAGCCTGAAGTTAAAAATAAACACTTGTTTTATTAACCAACCCTAAAGCCAACAATTAGAGGGGTCAGGTGTATTGGAGTACCCCCTAGCAAGCAGAACACAACAGTTTGTAAAAATGTCCATTCACTTTTTTTGAACATTTACAAAGCAGAGGTAATAAGGAAAAATCTTACATCATTTGAATAACACTTTCCCAATGTTCTTGAGGGTTTCTTAATATACAAAGCAGCTACTTAATTTAACTAAACATAAGCCAGACAAAATACTCTTCAGAAAAAGAAAATAGTGAAGTCCAGCCAGCAGCTGTTATGAATAGGACATTTCCTGTGCACACTCAGCCCTGGGAACAAGGAGGGAGAAGGAGAACAGGGCATTGTTTAGGATCAACCTGGATGTGCTCATTAAAATACAGCCTTGCAGAACGGCATATCCGTTCGTGTTGGAACAGGAGGAGAAAGGCCAAACAATTTCTACATTTGTGAGATTCTCTGTATAACAGAAACGGAATTGGCCACTGTTATGTACTGTAATGAAACAATCTGAACAAGACAATGCATATTTGAGTCTGTAGTGACAGATACCCAGCACTGAGAGAAACCTGTCATGAAATACAGAGGACTACTGTCAATGTGTATGGGATTACCTCAGACTAAAAAGAAGTAGCTACACAACATGGGTGTTTGGATTCCACCATGGGGGAATTCCTTCCTAGTTGGTTGGTCAAACAGACTAGCGTTACTAAAACAGAGGGGAAAAAACACGACTCTTCTTTGTGGCTTAAAACACGTTCTTATGCAACCCCCCCAAGCAGTGTTGTCTCACCATACTGTCTAACATTTGTAAATGGACCTTTATCGTGCAGATCGAGTGGCCCACGGATAACAGTAAGCCCCATTCATAATGAATAACCCAGGGAGCCTCTTCTAGTACTCAGGTTCTTAACAGACGCTGTGGGGGATCGGCACGACTAGCAGCTAGTGTTTTGCAACAGATCCTGGAGAGCATAGAACACTATGAGGTCTGTAATCCTCAAAAACAGAGGAAACCAGCACAGAGAGAAGACTCAATTTTGGACAAGTCCCAGCTGTGCTGCTGTTTGACTCATTCTTATCCCAACAGTCCTTACACACTTCCTGGTACAAAGGAAATAGGGGAGGAACAAAACAGTCGGTCAAATAATTCCACATAGAGTTAAACAAGTTAAATACAACCAAGTCAAACAATGTCTGATGGTCTTCAGGTGTTACTAGTTAAGCCAGCATCTGTCGAAGTATCAATAGAAATGAGTGTAACTAGCCAAAGTCACTACCAAGTGAATTGTTAGGCAGTGTAACACTCACTGACTTGACACGTTCCGTACAACTCGCAGATGACATTCTCCTCACAATAAAACAGCAACATGGGACAGACCTTGTATAGCACCCCTAGCAGAGATGGTTTCCCAAACTATAGTTGGTATATGAATAACCTTGCCTGGGGCATGAAATCCTAGGAATACATGTTGTCCAGTTATCAACTGGGAAAGACATTCTGCATTTGGCCACTGCGTTAACATACTATGCATGCTACAAGCAATAGGTCACATTTAATGGTCAGCCATCACATTCTTTTCATGAGTTGCATTTAACGTCACCCTTCAGAGCAGAACTTGTTGCCCCAGTTCAATAGAAACACTTGAGGTATATATCAAAATAACCATGAATTGGCTTGTGCACAATTCCAGTCCTTTGGAGACTTTGATAATAAAAAAAATAGGCCTGAATGTTACAACGGACTTTATGCATTTCTAACAATGCAATCACCTCAAACACAAACCAACTGACTTCCTGGTAAGATGGCCAAACAGTTCAGTACGGTCATGTCAATGTACAACCTTTAACTGTGCTGATGTTACATGCATAAATAGACAGTAAATCTTACCAAGTGGTTGTTGTCAAAAACATCCTCTTTATTCAGGGAGTCGTAGTCTCTGAATATAAAAAACACAGGGAAATTAATAATTCACATTGTGGAGGTTGATCAAAGGTAATTCTCAATGTGAATTTGGGTGACTAACTGCCCTGTTCAAGGAAAATAACCAGGTTTCTGGGATACATCAAAGATAATATTCTAGTCCACTAGTACAGCAAGAAATTTTTTGTGGGAATGGTTATGCTGTGAGGTTTCTTTCTGTTTGACATTTAGTACATAAAATCAAATTTGTTCTCTTGTTAAACAAGAATGATGCTTGACTTAACCTGGAAACTCTAAAAAGTTTGACTAGGGCACATTTTATTTCCATTCATGTGACATTATGCAATGTATTGATTAAAAATAAAGGATCACATGCATACCTCTATGAAATTATGGTAAAACATAACATTCCTTACTCGTAGTTCAAAATTCACTTGTGAATATTTGCCTATGCTAATCTAGACTAATTTATCAACATGCCTAGATAAATATAGGTTAAATAAAAAAATAAACCAAAATGTTGTCAATCCTCTGGCTAAAAGGACGCTAGAGAGGGGGTATTCACGCCACCATTGTTAGACAGGAAGCCACTGGGAATACTTTCCTTCAAAATAAATAGAACATGATAGCAAATAGCGCTTCGTTTCTATTGTATGTAGTGTTCAAGGGATTACATTAGGCCTAACGTTACATGAGAACATTACTTTTCTAAATCATGATTTGAAGCTATAGCCTAAGCTACAAAATGTGTTAGCAAAGTAAATGACAAAAACAAACTTGTTTGGTTATGATAAGGTACGTCGACAGTAGGCCAAGGTTTCCCAAACTCTAACATTACACAGCTGATTCAAGTCAATTAATCAAGGTTTGATCATTTGAATCAGCTGTGTAGTGTTATGGCAAAAGTAAAAAACGGGCACCGAGTCTGGAAAACGCCGAGGTCGGTTATTCATAATATGATTATAAATATTACAAGTTTTAACTGTAGCTTTAACAGCGAATGCCCATCGAAGTGTTTGGACGTATTGATTGTTTGCAGCTGCTAATGATTTGTTGCACCTGATTAATCATTACGTTGAACATCAATTTTTCACCCAAATCTATATTTTAAGTCATTATAATGCTTACATTAGGTCCGGTCTGTACTTATGGATAAGCGCACAGAACGCCAACCCGTCCCTAAAAGAAGTTGTCATGTTGATGATAGCCACATCTCGGTACCCATCACACTGAAGTTTGCACCACTGTTGAAGCGCCTTGATGGCAGCCATCAGTCCTGGAGCGCGTCCTGTTAAATAAATGTCTTCCGAAAAAATATATCTATACCAAAGAGAAGTATGCAACCAGTGGGTGTTATGTCTTATTTCATTTGATGTACAGGTAGTAGAAAACAAGATACCGATTACCAAGAAAGAAAAGCCAGTTCAAACTGTTCAGTGTTCAATCATCAGCTGATGCTCGCGACTGATACTCTACCACGGCATACCTCATGAAAAAGTATATTGGCGTGACGCAAGGGGGCGAGGCTTTGGTTCAGTAGCCTAATTAACGCTGTTAATGATCATTTTACACCGTGACATAATTGCACTTTTTAGTAATCAGTGTTGGCAATTAATCGGTCCTTTTTAGTGTCTGTCCGGTTATCAAATATTAATTTGCGTTATGTCCTGAATAGTCTATTTCGGAGAGGTAATTATTGGTATAGAAATATATATATATATATCAATGTTTACACTATTGTTGAAGTCTGTGTGGTTTTAATATCAACATTTTCATGGACAAAATTGGCTATAGGCCTACATTAACGCACTAATGAGCAGACATTAGTGTTGAAGCCTTAATGAGCAACTCAATTAGGCTATGAATACAAAGGATTCAGCTGAGCCCTTGTTTGCTCATTTGCATATGGGGCATTTTCATTCGAAAAAACAATGATACATATTTTAAGTTACATGTTGCAAACTCAGAAGAGGCTTAGTCTCCATGAAACGAATTAACCCAGAATCCAGACCCACTGACCCATATTGGGTCACCAATGGTGGTTTCAAATTTGACCCAAATGAGATGGGCCCAAATGAAGATGGAGTGACTGGGGGATACTCTCTAATTGAGATTGGACAACAATCAAGAACAACTTGAGTGTGTCTGAAATTTGAGTATGACCCAACATAGGAGAAACTGACCCACCAAGAACTCGACAACCTCAACTAGATGCATAGTCCACAAAGAGATAAGATGGACATTGATATATTTGCTAACAGCAAAAAAAACATTTACTAGGTGTAAATAATACAAGCAGCCTAATACAAAGTAGGAACAACCTACCAAAAAATAAACAAAATACATTGGGAAAAAGTTGTGTAGTAACACTGTAATTACACTTAAACATTGTATTAACATGTTTTTATATTAATTGTTTTAACATAATAGCAAAATATGTGTCACTAGACCTTGAAATATACAGAATATTAAGATATGGATAGTTTAATTATTACTGAAGCAAATGCACGCTGGCAATAAATATGCTGCTGACAATGAATATACATAGTTATAATAATACCTATTAGGTTTTCTCGTTTGGGCAAAAGACCATCCTCTGTCCTCTCTCCTCCATGACCAGGAAACAGATAAGTGGTCAAGTGTGTCAAGTCATTAGTAGGCCAACGAAAGAGTGTCCTCCAATTTTAATCAAGGATATTCATGTGTATGTTACCGCGGAAGAGTTTTGAAATCCACACCCCCTTTGAATCAGCTTTTGTTTTGTTAGAGGAGAAAAACATGCACACGTTTATTGTTTGTTTTATCTATAAAATATCTTGCACAACTAACTTAATTTGTTTTGATCACTTTACACTTATTTTGGGATCCACCCCAGTAAACGTAATTTGCCTAATGACGAGTGAGGGAGAAGGACCGTATCATTTCAAGTAAGCTCATTTCCATCCACGTTCACTCTCCTCGCCGACTGTCCTTGATTAACTTTTTCCTTTTTCAAAGGAGGCAAGAGAGGACAGAGGAGGTGAGCAAATCTTACTGATAAAAGGCCCATGCATGGAGAAGAGATTTCATTGCCAGAGGGGGGCACTGTTAGACTACAGAGAGACTTTTGAAAACACAGAAGACTCAAACTAACACTCAAGCATAGCCGGTCCTGGGCATAAGTGACATAGGCGCTCGACCCCCGGCCTTTATGGGGCCCACAACTAAAAAAACTTTTGTCAGGGACTCAACTTAATGTTGAGCTTTAGAATAGTAGGTGCAATGTCGTGCATTGTGCGTTAGCAGTTTTCCTCTTGTTATGTCAGTCACTCAATTAGCTCGTCAGCTAGCATTTTTTGGATTGGTAAATTAGTCTACCCAGCTATCTAAACTTGTAGTAGTCATGGGAAAATTAATTACCGACCGGGCACGAAGGGTATGTGTGCAGGGGGCCCTTACTTCCAAGGGGCCCCCTTTGATTTTGTTAGTCAGTCTCAATCAGATATCATATTAACATGCTATAAGTCATGGCGAAATATGTAGAATTTTAGTAAATCATCTGTAAAACTGCTAATTTTTCTCTCCACCCCATGGCAAAATGTGTAGAATTGCAGGAAATTAACTTTAAAACTTAAAATGTTTCTCTCCGCTGTCAAGAGTGCCCCCAAAAGGCTAGGGCAAGCCCTGCACTCAAGATTTACATTCTCCTTTCAATACAATCCTTCCAACTCCCTATTCATATCCCCAGATTCTGCATTAGAATTTGCAGTGACCTTGGCCAAGTGGTGTCATATCCCATGTTTCTTCCACAGAACTAAAGGCTGTTCATGTCATACAGGAGATTGGCCATACAAAAAAAGGCCAATGTCTAAGCCCGAAGGAAGTGCTCTGACTGTGAGGCTGAAAATCCATTAGACTTGGAACAGCTGCTCTTTCCATGCTCTGAAAATCAACATAATACGGTTTAGTAGGACAAATAGTGCCACCAGTAGTGATAATGATGATACAGGCTATTCTTATAGTCCCATCATATACATATGTTTCAGCCAGACTGTACTTTTTTTAACATCAATATACAGTATAGCTCAAGACGATACAATATGTGAGTCGTCTTGATATACATTTCAACAACATCGATAAAATATACAAACAGTGATAGCCTCTCTGATGTATTTACAGTGAGGGAAAAAAGTATTTGATCCCCTGCTGATTTTGTACGTTTGCCCACTGACAAAGAAATGATCAGTCTATAATTTTAATGGTAGGCTTATTTGAACAGTGAGAGACAGAATAAAAACAAAAAATCAAGAAAAACGCATGTGAAAAATGTTATAAATTGATTTGCATTTTAATGAGGGAAATAAGTATTTGACCCCTCTGCAAAACATGACTTAGTACTTGGTGGCAAAAACCTTGTTGGCAATCACAGAGGTCAGACGTTTCTTGTAGTTGGCCACCAGGTTTACACACATCTCAGGAGGGATTTTGTCCCACTCCTCTTTGCAGATCTCCAAGTCATTAAGGTTTCGAGGCTGACGTTTGGCAACTCGAACCTTCAGCTCCCTCCACAGATTTTCTATGGGATTAAGGTCTGGAGACTGGCTAGGCCACTCCAGGACCTTAATGTGCTTCTTCTTGAGCCACTCCTTTGTTGCCTTGGCCGTGTGTTTTGGGTCATTGTCATGCTGGAATACCCATCCACGACCCATGTTCAATGCCCTGGCTGAGGGAAGGAGATTCTCACCCAAGATTTGACGGTACATGTCCCCGTCCATCGTCCCTTTGATGCGGTGAAGTTGTCCTGTCCCCTTAGCAGAAAAACACCCCCAAAGCTTAATGTTTCCACCTCCATGTTTGAGGGTGGGGATGGTGTTCTTGGGGTTATAGGCAGCATTCCTCATTCCTCCAAACACAGCGAGTTGAGTTGATGCCAAAGAGCTCAATTTTGGTGGTCATCTGACCACAACACTTTCACCCAGTTGTCCTCTGAATCATTCAGATGTTCATTGGCAAACTTCAGACGGGCATGTATATGTGCTTTCTTGAGCAGGGGGACCTTGCGGGCGCTGCAGGATTTCAGTCCTTCACGGCGTAGTGTGTTACCAATTGTTTTCTTGGTGACTATGGTCCCAGCTGCCTTGAGATCATTGACAAGATCCTCCCGTGTAGTTCTGGGCTGATTCCTCACCGTTCTCATGATCATTGCAACTCCACTAGGTGAGATGTTGCATGGAGCCCCAGGCCGAGGGAGATTGACAGTTCTTTTGTGTTTCTTCCATTTGCGAATAATCGCACCAACTGTTGTCACCTTCTCACCAAGCTGCTTGGCAATGGTCTTGTTGCCCATTCCAGCCTTGTGTAGGTCTACAATCTTGTCCCTGACATCCTTGGAGAGCTCTTTGGTCTTGGCCATGGTGGAGAGTTTGGAATCTGATTGATTGATTGCTTCTGTGGACAGGTGTCTTTTATACAGGTAACAAACTGAGATTAGGAGCACTCCCTTTAAGAGTGTGCTCCTAATCTCAGCTCGTTACCTGTATAAAAGACACCTGGGAGCCAGAAATCTTTCTGATTGAGAGGGGGTCAAATACTTATTTCCCTCATTAAAATGCAAATCAATTTATAACATTTTTGACATGAGTCTCTCTCTGTTCAAATAAACCTACCATCAAAATTATAGACTGATCATTTCTTTGTCAGTGGGCAAACGTACAAAATCAGCAGGGGATAAAATACTTTTCTCCCTCACTGTAAATGACAGCACTGTTGTAAAAAGTTTATCTTTCTCAGTAAAAACAACATGTATTTGCCTCGTAATCTTCAGAAAGCGTTCCTGTCATTGGGGGCAGTCATTTTTCAGCCACTTCCATTGTTTCCTGCGAGGGCCTGTGGCAGCACGCAGACATCCTGCCTTTCGGTCTGCAGTGAAGGTAACAGGATAGCCCCGGCCAGAGTTGGGCTTGTCATCGATGAGATCATTGAAAAGTCATCAGAGAGTTTCCTCTTTTAATTTGACCCTAATCATCAGTAACACAGCAGAATATCTAAAGACCCTGAGGTGATGGATGAAGGTCAGGACTGCATATCTGAGTTTTACATGTGTTATGTACAGATTTATTTAGGTGTGAAAAAACATGAATTTATTAAATTAAGAATTTATTCTGAATTGACTCACCTAGATAAATAAAGGTTAAATAAAATGAACCACCTCAGTGGGGAATGTGAAACGATAACAATGTCATCTTTGTTTCATGTGTTCAAGAGTTAGTAGTTAATAGTTAATGATAGAAACTGAAATTGTTCATCCAAAGTGTAAAGAATTATTAAGGATAATATTTCAAGATGTTACTAAGGATATACTATATATTTCAAGATGTTACTGTGGATATACTATATATTTATAAGATGTTGCTATGGATATACTATATATTTGTAAGATGTTGCTATGGATATACTATGTATTTATAAGATGTTACTATGGCTATACTTTTTATTTAAGATGTTACTGTGGATACACTATATATTTATAAAATGTTACTGTGGATATACTATATATTTATAAGATGTTGCTATGGATATACTATATATTTATAAGATGTTACTATGGCTATACTATTTATTTATAAGATGTTTATACTATATATTTATAAGATGTTACTATGGGTATACTATATATATGTATAAGATGTTACTATGGATATACTATATATTTTGGAAAGCATTCACCTCTTCCTAGTCTGAGCATTTAAAATACACGTTTAGCGTGATTGTTGATAGAAAAAGATGTCCAGTACAGAAAAATTATGGCATTTCAAAGCACAATACATTTATATAATATTAAACAAAAAATCAGCACCTTTTGTAAATGCTAGTTCATATCCTCATTGAATAACAGATTGAATAAAACCAAGGATGGGGTATTTAGGCAAGTTGCCTCAACCATAATGAAGTCTTAGGGACCTGTTTGCAAAAGCCATGCAGAGAGAAAGAGCCATATCAGTTGCTCTCTCTGTCGTCAGTGTTCTGTGTTTGTGTCTGCAGTGCTGATGTCTCTCCTCCTCCTGACCTGGCCACAGTGCTGTGGATCTCAGCCTCGTGCTCCCTGGCCTTGGCCCTGAGCTTGGCAATACTACAGCAGCGGAACTCTTCTGGACTGGGCCCTCCATCCCTTCCCATTCCCCTGCTGGCCCCTGAATCATACCCTGTATGGGGGTGGTCACCACAGCAGAACGAGGTACTTTAGTCCAGGGATAGCTTCCTTTCTCCTGCCTCCTCTCCCAGTGCTCGCCGTCAGAGCTCTCTAGCTCCGGTAAGGTCTTGTTGGGTTTGTCTGTTGTTGTGTCCTCAGCATTGTCCTTCCTGGTAAATGGCTCTCCTAGCTGGCCCTGCAACTTCAGCTGCCTCCGCATCTTAGCCCGGCGGTTCTGAAACCAAACCTGGTGAAAATAGAACCAATGTAATATGTAGAGTATGAGAGTGTGAAATCTCTTACAATGCAAAACATTCGTTTCTAAACAAAATTCAGTATCCTCTAGATTGAACAGTTGTTTGATATATATATAAAATACAGTAACATTGTGGCATGAAAGCTGATGGTTTCTAGAAATCAGAGTTCATGTATTAGTGAAAATGGAAGGAAGAGGGTGTTGGGACCGTACCTGCACTCTGGCCTCGATGAGGTCCAGTCTGAGGGCCAGGGCTTCCCTCATGAAGACGTCAGGGTAGTGGGTGGTCTCAAAGGTCTTCTCCAGCTCCTCCAGCTGCCAGCTGCTGTAGTTGGCCCGCGCACGACGCTGCTTCACTGGCCTCTGCTCATCTGGAAAGCACAGCACAACCACCAATTACACAATCGCCAACGGTTGACAAGAAACTAATGGCTCTAGATTGCATAATTAGTGTCGCCGTTCATTAGGCCCTCTTTAACCGTGCTTGATAATTGATTGTTAGTTAGGAACTGTTAGGAAAATCTTTTGTAAACATTTACACTGCCATTAGATAGTGCTCAATGAGTCTCTATGAGAAAATACATTCCACCAACTAATAAGCCAACACGTATCTGTAATAAATTGTCACACATGAATGTAAATATCCATGTGCTCTCCAAAGTTACAGTAATTCTGACATTCTAAGGCAGACTGTTGGTTGGAACTCACCCATGCTGGTCATGAACTGCCCCATCCCAGCTGCCTGTGTGGCCAGGAACAGAGCCTCTTTGCAGGGCTCTGGTTGCATGTAACTCCGCAGGGACTCATAGCTGATCAGGGGCCCAGGGATCAGGATATGTGGAGGGGGGAGCCCAGTCTGGTAGGGAACGCAGGGAAGAAGTGAGCTGCGGAGGAGTGGAAGACCGCAGGTAGAAGTGTGGAGACCAACTGCCCAGGGCCAAACATTATCCAAAAGCTCTTTGAGGAGTCCAGAGTCTTAAGTGTCAATCCACTGTTATAAAGGGGACAGTCTGATACCAAAACAATGGGACGTATCTCAGCACCACTTCACAACATCAGAATAAACATTATTGTTGAGGTTGGCACAAGATGGAGCAGAGTCAAGTCTTGAGGCTTCTTTACCACAGTGAAATCAAATAGGGCTGTTAATGAAGTACATCACCAGATCCAGAATGAAAGAAATCACAGAATCTTCCACCATCAATTCTGAGGGATGAATTGCAGTCATCGGCCATACATTGACTCTCGATCCAGAAGGCTGCCTAAGATGAAGGTTGACATGGAGACTCAGGAGGAGCTCAGGTGAGATGCAGGTGATGGGCGGGGAAGCAAGAGAGGACTGCACTCAGCAGGTAAGGGGTCTCACCTTAGTCTGGTGAGGTTCTCTCTCCTATTCTGCTGTTCCCCCTCCTTCCTCAGCAGTCACATGACTCACAGTGGGCCCAGACTGACTCCTGGGTGTGAGAGAGAGGGCTGGGCTTCAGAGAAATGGAGACAGGAATGTGAATCTGACCCATGATCCATCTCCAGGTAGATTTTCACACCATGGTATCATTCAATCAAAGTCCATTTAAAACCACAATGTACACTTTATCCTCTTCAACACACTAATCCCATACAATGTTTTACATTCAACTTACACTATAGCAGCAGCTTACACCCTCCATTTCATGTTGCACTCTGCATGGATTTGGTGTCTGAGGTTTACTTTGAACAAGTTAAGACATCTTTTAGCTTTGGAAATTTCTATCAAAGTGATGGATCAGATATCAAGGTGTGGAAATGACATTAAAAACAAAAGCTTGAACATTCAGTTGAACACATAAACCACAAATATTTGAGAATATCGCTCGTCTTTCAATTAATAGTTGTCAAGCAGAATAAGAAGAAATGATTCGATGACAAACTGGTACAGCCCTTCAGAGATGATCAAAACAAGCTTAGAGGTGCCAAACACAGAGGCACTGTTGCCAAGGTAAACAAGTTCATGCTAATTACACCACCTAATTGACATGAAGTTGAATGATGACAATTAGCTGGATCAAAAATGTTTACCTAACACTTATTTCCTGATCTGATGTTCATTTTGGATGTTAGATACACTAAATGCAGTCCTTATACACCCCAAAAGTTTATACAATTAAAATTAAATGCTTTCCTATAAGCTAGGTCTAATCTTTCAAATGAAACATTCAACAAAAACAATGGAAATGCTGTCATTAAATGACTAAAGTGGTCCTATCTAGTCTCTACTAGTCTTCTATCTAAAATAGGATCACCTGTTCAAATAGAAGGTATTGTTTGGTCTTCGGCTGAAGACAGAGTTCACTGACAATGGCTGTGGGTCAGGGCTCCTTGGCCTTTGAAAACAGATAACTTTCACAGCTAAGCTTCAACTGGCATTTGCACCCATTTCATGTCACCCAGATTTTTATTTTTATTAAAACGTCTCCTCTTTCTCTCCAAGTAATATACACAATCCTAACATAAAGACTATAACAATTACATTGACATAGAGATTCCAATCGATAGGGATTTAATGGGAATAATGATCACCGCAAGCGTTGGAATTGTAAATATTGTGAATTTGTATGATTGTGTGCAGGGCTCCCTTGAAAAAGTGGCCTTGGGTTCAATGGGATTTTCCAAGTTTAAATACATTTAAATAAAGTTAAATAAACCTATAAACAGGTATTACCAGTGTTATACACAGATGCAAGCAGGTTCTGTTACTATGTAATAAGTTAAAGTGTTACTCAATCCCTCTTTCATGTCATCAGGTACACTGTCCCAAATCACAGCTTAGTACGGGGCCTCAAAGTAAATCTCCACACATGCTGGAAGGAAGGTAATACAGCACTGTACTCCAACAGACCGTGACAGAGAGAGAGCATTCTCTCACATAAGAGCTACACGTATCCACTACAAAACCTATACACAATAATTAGGTCTCACACCTTCACACACGCACACTCTCTCACACACACACACACACACACACACACACACACACACACAGACAGACACACACTCTTTCTCTCACATAGTCAACGTTGCTGTGCATACTCTTAAAGATCATCCACACCTTTCACAAGCAGCCCAGCTGTGGCCCCGGTGTTGAAGGATCTCTGATGAGTTGATCGTGATGAGGACTGACTGTCTATGATGTGAATGAAACACAGTTGTGTCAATTAATCCGGAGATACGCATCACCTAACACACCCGGCTAACCGAACTGCTTATTGGATCAGACGGCGGCTAGAACACACCACTGTCATGGTTGTCACCACAGACTGGCGGTTTGAACTGCATACCTTTGATCAGTTCCAGAACATCAGCAGGAGACATCTGGCCAAAGCCATGCTCCCTTCACAAGGGAAGGTGAATCACTGTCTAGTCAGAGGACAGCACCTCTCTCTCCTCTCCAGTGGGGCTTTCATCCACACCTGTTCAAACACAAAATAAAGCCTACGCACAGGTATAGAGGTCAATAGACAAACATCAGAAATACCTGGACAATCTCTATCTTAAGCTGAATCTGTGAGCATGTATATTGGTGCGTGTGTATGCGTGCGACAATGAGGAATCAATGTTCACTCTGCTCCAGCAGCCCCCAGTCATTTCTTGGCTTTGCCATTTCTAAAGCAAAAAGAAAATAGATTAAAAGTGTCTAGTTTGAAGGGTGGCTAAATAAACATTGTGTGTGGGTTAGCACTGAATACTGAATGGCCATCTCCATTCCATTTGTCCTTGGCACACAGGTAGACAGAGGGATTTCTGGGATGTCTGAAAGTAGATCCCCCCCTCCTGCTGTGTTTGGTCTGTCCCAGGTTCCTCTAATGCCCATTGATCCAGCTAATCAGGGGAGAAATTGGTGAAAAACCAGCAGGGGTGGTTTAGCCATCAGTAATGGGCTTGTGTACAAATGAGCTGCTTGTGGATAATTGAAGGAGGCATTAGGACAACAATGGCAGTGGCTCACACCAGTCTTCACTGGTCTCTCAGGTATTCCCAGGTCCCTGGATCACATGGCAGCCTGTGAAATCCACAGCAGGCTTAAATAAAAATCACAGTATCATTAGAGGGCCTTCAACATTGGGGGGGCAAAATGCACATTCTCCATGGATTTAAAAAACCCACCAACGTTGTTGTGCCTCTTTTTCCATTACTGGCTTTAGTTTGAAATGGGCTTGTTTGAGCTCGTATATATGGCTTACAAATGTAAATGTAAAGGGATAATTCCAAAAAGGACAAAAGAAGCAATGCAAGGAATTTTAGAATGAGAAATGCCAATACTCTGCAGTATAAGACCAACATAAAGAGCAGCTATTTAGGTCAGTGCAGTGTTAGGCAATACATGCACCATACATAACAAAAGCCTTCAATGTTCTTTTTAAAGGACCTTTGAAACTGGCTAAACTATCAGATTTAACTGTGGATGTGTTAGTACAGGACCTTAGATGACAGAGATTGGGAACAACGCACAATATCATTAATACTCATCCATTAGTGACACTTCAAAACATCCGACTAAAGTTCTGCCAAATGTCTTGGGTGATGGATGATGTTCGTTAGTGTCATGGGACTGTGCATATGGCTGGTGTAATTTGCAGTCTGTAATAGCAGCAATGAACACTGATAAGATCAACTTTTAATGAGAGTATAAGTGAAGCTTAAGGGTTGTCACTTAACTGTCTCTGCTGCTAATGACTTTTCAGATTGTCAGGCAGATTTTTCAGTCAGGGTCTAACTAAACTCCACATTTTTATTTCTGATTCATTGCAAATTGTCAACAACAAAAAAGCCATATGAAATCCCAGCAAGGTTAATCTCATCATCGGTTGCTTGTGGTTGCACTTACTCTTATTGACAAACTTGAACTTTAAATCAAAGCATGGCAGTGCAATTGAATTCCTTCTGTTATATAAATTATTGTGATGGATGTGTTTGTCACATCCAGGGAAGACAAAGGGACATGTGTTTTAGAGCAGAGGAAGCCCCTATCTGCTCGATGCCTCACTCTCTCTGGTTGCTAAGAGTATCCTGCAGAGAGCAGGCTGATTGGTTTAGTCCTGGATCACTGGCTATGGGATAAAGCTGAGAGCCCAACCTGCTTTTCATGACAAAACGTTCAAGGGAAAGCAGCCACAATCCAAGAGCAATCACACTTTAGGCTTCAAAGTGCCAGGGTAAAAGAGAGGCGAGAGCCGGTCCACATTTTTTTCCACGACCGGCCAAGTGCAACTCATGCGTGGAGGAAGACGAGATGATCTAAGGAGAGGAAGACAGGTGTGCTGGGCAGGTAGAGGCACATTGGGGGCCCTCCCAGGGTGTGTGAAAGACAAGGACTCACACCCACCTTCCTGAACTGTCCACTTTCACATGAACTAGCAAATCAACAAATTAAACATTAAAACAACTCTTTAAACTCATCTTTATGGGTTTGCAATCTGTGACTTTTCATAAAGCCATGATAGGGCTGTTACAAAATACCTCATGTGCAGCAGTAAACATGCTTAACTTGGAGCATGGCACATTGAGACGGTTTTAGTACAGACCACAGCACCAGGTGCTTCTGAGGGCATCAAACGCTAGTCTGACGTGATGATGAATCAAGGCAGAGGTTATTAGCATGTCAGTGGCCCATCAAGCTAGTTAATGACAGCCCTCTCTTTCCATCTCCTCCTCCTCACTGGCTGTCACTCATCTCTGTTCCGCCTCACTGCCACCAAGCCAATGGGATGTTGGCGCCTCACCAAGAGCCCAGGCAGCTACGGATTCTGTTGCTAGCTGATGGATAACCACAAACACAATAGAACACCTTACAGGTGCAATTAACTCATTAACCAAAAAACAAACAGTGGGAGGAGAGCACAGACAAGTAGAATAATTGCAGTACAATATTGCTTTTTAACTCTAACAAAATAGGAAAAGTATAGAGATAAAAATACACTCAAAACAAATGCGAGGTAACATGTTTTCAAATACAAACGAAATAATACAAGAGGATTTTTTGTGAACAAATTGTAGCACCATTGTTTGCACTACAAGCAATAAGAAACATATTTGGACAATTAGTCAACCCATCCAAGAGTCTTTTTCATTCCAATTGATTATGCACAGCAGCACGTTTAACGGTGAAAACCATAATGGTGGCAGAATCAAATCAAATCAAATTTATTTATAAAGCCCCCCTTACATCAGCTGATGTCACAGAGTGCTGTACAGAAACCCAGCCTAAAACCCCAAACAGCAAGCAATGCAGGTGTAAAAGCACGGTGGCTAGGAAAAACTCCCTAGAAAAGCCAAAACCTTGGAAGAAACCTAGAGAGGAACCAGGCTGTGAGGGGTGGCCAGTCCTCTTCTGGCTGTGCCGGGGGGCAGATTATAACAGAACATGGACAAGATTTTAAAATGTTCAAAAAACAGGCAGAACAGTTGAAACTGGAGAAGCAGCACGGCCAGGTGGACTCGGGACATCCAGGTAGGCCTTGAGGAATGGTCCTAATGCTCAGGTCCTCCGAGAGAGAGAGAGAGAGAGAGAGAGAGAGAGAAGAAGAAAGAAAGAGAGAGATAATTAGAGAGAGCATACTTAAATTCGCACAGGACACCAGATAAGAGAAGAAATACTCCAGATATAACAGACAGACCCTAACCCCCCGACACAAACTACTGCAGCATAAATACTGGGGGCTGAGACAGGAGGGGTCGGGAGACACTGTGGCCCCGTCCGAATCACTTGAACATTTGAAGACATTTCCACCCCTAGCTTCCCATCAATTATGACATGTTGAAAGGGTAGCGGGGAGCAGATCATTGGACATGTGTGGACCTCATTGAAGGAGGCTGCTTTCATCAGCCCCATGTGTGCAGTATGTAGAGTGGCTGTCAGTCCCAACGGACAACAGCGTCCCCTGACCCACCAGTGTGGGCATGTTCCACTTTCACATAGGATTCTTCCATCAGTAACCAAAGGCTTGCTCTCTATATCCCACCATGTAATCCAACACCAGCAAAGTACATTTCAGTGCTGGCAAAACAGCCTGCCCACATGCAGCCTTCAAAACAGCGCTTTAGTCTGTGTGATTGAACAATTACTGCCTTGGTTAATTTCCCATAAATGGGTGCGGAAGGAACACTTAGCTGGGTTACCTGCATGCCTGCACGTTGTTTCGTCTACCCCTTTGACTCCATCGAGAGGGTTTCTGATGAAGTCAGTGGCACTGGGCAAAACAACTCACACTTTCATGGCAAATTGGTTTCCATCGCATGCCTTTAATTTGTCTTCTACACCCCAGTGAAAAGAGTGCATAACTATGACAGCCATTTCAAACATGATCTGGCTCAGAGAACGCATGGAATGAAATATGAAGGCACCAGGGTCTTGCTCCATTAACTGTTGCTCCGTTTCTCTTGTTTGAGGTGGTGAAATGTTGATGCCCAAAAGCAATAATTAGTTCTGCTGAAATTCCAAAGATTATGCTACACAATTTCAGCTGGTAACTGACTTCTCTTTGAAATGTTTAAATATGCAGCACAGACACCATTATAGTCTGAACTCTGAGGTTAGAAGCAACAGAAAATACATCATGGCACCCTGGCTTTATGTGATGTTATTCCTATTATATTTGAGACAAAAGAAACATAATTTCAAAAGTTTTACTTTTTTTATTCAATTTCTGACAGTGGTTGTTAGCCAATATTCATTATTTCAAAAATAATAGAAGCACTACCACTGCAAAACAAGCATGAGTGACTATTTTTATTTATTTTTGACAATAATCATTATCACCATCTTTTGAACACTTCAATATTACCTTCGAATCAAAGAATCAGTTCGTATCAATCCATAAATCCTGATGAAATGACCAAATGGATAAAAAGCACAGAGCAGTTGTGTATGACTTGAGTCTAAATCTACAGTACAAAAACATTATGGTGACACTGCCTCCCGTCAGAGGAGAAGGACTTGTACCTCCGGGTCCTCATGTTGTTGCCTCCATGTGCAGGACCTTCATGGACTCAGAGATCATAGAGCTGGTGTCAATCTGCCCATAGATCCCCACCAAGAAGGCCTTGTGGAGTAAGATGTCTGCATGCTCTGAGGAGAAAAGAACAATGAAACGAAACAAAACAAAAAAACATATGTTTGCTATGAGCATGAATCCTTATACATCTTGAAAACACAGAACAGTTTACTTTCCAACTTGCGAGTTTAGATCCATAATAAGGACCAAGCACAGAAGCTGTGTAGTGCTGAGAAGACAGGACAATCATACCTTGACAGAGCAGCACGTATTCTGGCAGGTTCCTAAGCGCTGTCTGCACCACGTCAAAGTTCCCGCTGCCCATACAGTACATGAAGGTGGGCAGGAAGTCTGCTGCAGTGCTGCAGCAGCACCGAAAAAACACACATCTAACTTAGGACACATAACTGAGACAACACTTTACAGGTACCACTACAGCAACATTTGCAGCCAAACATTCCTAGACAATGCATCAATAAATTAATATCCAGCCAGACAACTGGAGCGCTCTCTCTAGATTCCTATAAAAATAAGCAGAGAAATCCTAGAGGTGTCAGCATTCTGATCTTACCACGGGTTGTTCTGGATGCAGCGCAGGGCCAGGCTGAAAGCCATGTTACGACACAACTCCTCAGTAGAACTCATCAGTCTCTGCAGGTCATTCTGAGGGCAGGGAAGGCAATTAAAACCTGTTTACTTTTACTGTACAGAGTGGTGCAAAGCAGAGTGTGTGTTGGGGGATTATTTGTTCATAATAAAGGTCTGTAATTAGAAGGCGAACTTACAGTGAAGTACTGGATGATCTCAGGATTCCTCTTGGACTTGTCCTCCACCTCGGTCAGAACTTCCAGCACATCTGAAATACAGAGGGGAGCAAAACGTTGGTAAAGTTCAGCAAAATCCCTGAAGTTACATGTTAATCTGACCTGAGAGTGTATTATACGTTAATGACCTTCTATGGCTTCACCCTGGAGATCTTCGTCAGGTACTTGGTCATGTCAGCTGCAGTCAGTGGAACGGAGGCTGAGATACTGACCATGGGCAGGGAACCAGAGGACGACTCATCTGATAGGAGGAACCCCAGAGACATGTCAATAACATCACATTTAGCGAGATGGTTGATTTGTATGTATCTGTATGCAGTCAAAATGTGTAATTAATATATTATATATGCCGCCCCCAGGGTAGCCTAGTGGTTAGAGCGTTAGACTTGTAACTGAAAGGTTGCAAGTTCAATTCCACGAGCTGACAAGGTACAAATCTGTCGTTCTGCCCCTGAACAGGCAGTTAACCCACTGTTCCTAGGCAGTCATTGAAAATAAGAATTTGTTCTTAACTGACTTTCCTAGTAAAATAAAGGTTAAATTAATTTCATTTACCAGATTGTTGATGTTCTGATTCACTTATGTTTTTTCATTCAGGCAAAGTTTTCACAAGCGGATAAGCTTACCATCTCTGTCCTCTGCAGAGCTGTCAGAGGAGCCAGTCTTCACAGGCAGGGTGAGGCCAGCCAGCAGGGACTTGAGCAGCAGGTCAGGGTGCTCTGACGAGAGCCCCCTAGTGGGACAAACAGAGAAAAACAAGTCACTCCTTCGCTGCTCCACACAATGTGAAATAACAACTAACATTAATGCAATTGTGTTGCCAATCCTCATGTCTCAATAATCTTATTTTTTTAAATCTAGCTCAATGACTTACTGTAGGATACCGGAATGCTTCTGTAGATAGGGAATGGCTGTTGCTGCATCGTGGGTAATGTACTTCTGAATGAACTGCACATATTTGCTGAAGACGGCCAATGGATGCATACGAGGTCTCCTGAGGTTCTGCAGGGAATATGGACCACAACATTATTAACTCCATGATCAATAAGATATTTATTTTAATGCACAAAGCAGTTGACCTTGTTAAATATGACTATTCTGTGAAAACACATTAGATCTAGTCAAGATATCCAGCCAAAAACAGCTGTAACAGTGGCAACAATCTACTCTTTCCCCACAGTCAAATACCTCAAACGCTAAAAAGAAAAACACAAGCAAATGTCACCAAACCAACTGTAAAATCCTGAGGCTGATCTGTGAGTGTGTTCCGTGTTCATTCCCTCACCTGCAGGATCTTCATGAAGGAGAGCAGGCAGTCCTGCAGCGCCCTCTGGTGTTCACTGTGGAACACTACCGGCTGCAGCAGCTCCAGGATGGCCAGCACGTTGCTGAAAAATGTCAGGTGGTTCTGGCTCCGGAATTCCTGGAAGTTGAGATGGATGCGCCCGTGTAGAAGCGCTCCGATCATCGGCAAGTGTCTGGAAAGTTAAGAAAGGTAAGCTGTGATCATTCTCCAGACGTTCCACCTTACTACAGCAAAGGTGAGAACGAAGAAATATTCACAGGGTGATTTTAAAATCACGTCAGTCAACATAGCTATGGTGCTACAATCTACCATAAGAGGTGCATGAATTCATGTGTCCAACACTAAGTTTGTAATGAACATGGTGTTCACCTGAGGAGGAGGACAGGGTGGGACACAGCCAGCTTCCTGCAGGCCAGGTTAGCATCTGACATCCGGTTCTCAGCCGACTTTGTGTCTCCCGTATCGCCGAGCAACGTGACCAGACGGTGAACCAGGACGTCGTGCTGAGAGGGAAGGATCACACATCAGTCCTTAAGACTTCTATGACGACTTCTGTGTCAGCCAATGGCTTTGAGAAACAGTTAAGAGACTGAGCCAGCTGAAGGTCTGTTCTACCTTGCATGTGGTGCCGTCGGCGGCCCCCTCGCTGCTCAGGGTGGCGTCAGGTAAGGTCACGTGCTGGATGACCTCTGGGAAGTGCAGGTAGAGCTGGAGCAGGAGGTTCTGGCACCGCTTACTCATCACACTAAGGAACACACAATGTAGTCAGCTAGCAAACATCAGACAACAGTTTCCACACAGCAGACAGTCACAGTGGTCTCCTACTACAACGCTCTCATCTGATGTATGCTTTGTTAGTTGGCTCATACATGTCAGACCGTCTACGAATCAACAGGATTTGTGTTCACTGGACATCACTGGCAGTGTTTTCCATAAACAGCAACAACCTTGACCAAGAGTCAGATTCCACTGTCTCTTCAACAAGCATCCTGTAATTGGAATAAACACCAGCTAATGTAGCGATGAGCCTTAAAAGAAGAGGCTGTGAGGAGAATGCCTATCACACAGGGAAATGTTCATCCCACACAAGGCCAAACACAGTCTGCTTTGTAAGACAGGTTTTAAGCAACCCATGTTTTCAGTCGCAACTATTTGTATAAGACAGCTTAGCTGTGCATAAAAATATTGTAATTGGATAGATAATTCTGCTGCTTGACCTTGGCCAGAGTTTCCCCATTAAAATTGGTTTAATAACCAGAGGCAGACTCATGAAAGAAGGTTTGGCTTCCACAAAGAGAAGTTGCACCCTGATCTCTGACAGGCAGCTAAGTCGGAGCAGGAATCCACAACACAGGCAGCACGTTTGGAGCTGCAGCCCTAATCCTCTTGGCTGTATTATAATACACTGAGCTTTTAAAGAGATCACACAACACACGACTTCTGGTCGTTTTAATTTCACACCAATAGACCTAATTATCGCCTTTCCCCTGGTCCACACAGCATTGTGTCTGACAGAACATTCAGTCTGTGAATTTCATCTGTTCCGTCCGGGGGTAATCTAGTGATATGGCCCCAAGTTTATCAGCTCAGTTTAAAGAGGCCAAAGACCAAGTTCAATACTGAGCTAATTAGGGAGGGTGAAAAATATGTCTAACTAAATGAACTGTGGGCACTTTATTGAACCTATTGGGACCAAAATGTTATGGAATGTCATGTCTGCTGTTGCTGAAGGAACAGATGGGGTATTTTGAGAGTGAGAGAGAGAGTCTCTGTCTAAAGTAGATAAAGTCATATCAACAGATCACCCTGTAAATAGTATAAAAATCCCATTGGACAAGCCTGACTAAGTAAATCAGTCCGAGAGCCAACACCCCACCCATACCTGTCTCCCCATTTCTTTGTGCAGTTGATGAGGTATTCCGAGACTTTCTTCACTCTCTCCAGGTCGCCATGGCAACAGCTGTGGAGCAGGGGCAGCCGTGACTGGATGAGGGAGCAGGAGGTGCGGTCCAGGGTGCTCTTGGCGTTGCCGGGGGCGTTGGCAGGGGGCGAGTCACCGCCGCGGCTGTTGAGCTCAGACTCTGACATGATGAGGTCCACCAGACTGATAAGCTCCTCCGGGTTCAACCGCAGGACAAACGTATCTGTCTGTTTCTGGAGAGAGAGAGAGAGCACAAGAGAGAAGTGTTGGAAGCAGTCAGGCTGAGGGGGAACAATGTTCTCTGCTTTGTGTCATGTGACTGGATTAATTGAAGTCATTATTTGAGGGCTAGACTGCTGTACTGTGCTACCTGTGGGGTCTTCTGGTCCCGGCCCTGCCAGATACGAGGGATGTGACTGCAGGCCCACAGGAAGTCCAGAGCAGAAGATGGGTCCAGTCTGGAGGACAGCATACACAACACCATTACATAATATTACAATACAACTTTCACTATTTGGGAAACACTGTCAGTGTGACTACTACTGCTGAAGGTAATGATTTGGGATTGATATACTGACTGACCGCTGGTCTTGCTGCTTGCTGAGAAGAGCACTGATGCACTGATGAAGAGTTGTCCAGTTGGACTGATGGGTCAGCAATGCCAGAAGGTATGGTCTGTAGGAGGGAGTTTCTTTACCCTGGAATAAACCACATGAAGTAAGGTGGTGAAGTACACACACACACACACAGATATTTGCTGAGATTACCTTGTTGAGAGCAAAGAGCAGCTTCCGCTGAAGGTCTGGACACACAGATGTGACCTCAGGGTCAAGAAGTCCCAGCCAATCAACAAGCAGCCCTGAGCTGGACCCGGTCTTTGTCACCTCGGAGCTGCTGCTGAAAGGGAAGTGAATAGATTGACAGGCTCAAGGTCGGGCTACATAAATGATGAATCTATACAATCCCTCAGTCAAACAAAGTACTGATTATTAAACATACAATAGTCATATTTCTAAGACATTACAAATCACATAAAGCCATAAACAGACAAACAAATTGTTCTCTATGAGATCAATGCCACAGATTTGTATGTTGTTGTTTGAGTAAGGGCAAAAATACATGTCTTGATTGATTTAGGTGTGATAGAATTTACATGCTTACTTGTTTGTATCCACCTCCATTTTCACAGCTTGCTCTTCAGTCTCCTGGAGAAGCAGCGCTATCACCATGGCAACAGGGCCTGCGGTGGTAGAGCCGGTCCTCGTCTCTGTTCCAATAGTCATTAGCAAGGCCAGCAGTTCCTCCAAATATGGAGACTTCCCCTCCACTAGCCCCTGTAACACTGGGAACAACAAACAAACAGTACTGAGTGTTACAAGCTTTCATGTGATGTGATGGTTGTGCCATTTTCCCTCAGCTATGGCGGAACATTCAGAAGTAAAAACACAAACCTGGCCATGATGCTGAGCTCAGGAAAATCTTGTGATTCAGAGGAAAAATAAAACATTGTAGGGGCAAGGCAAAAACCACACACCAAAACTATGAACTACCAACTACCATTATCACATTTTTGCGTAACCTATATCACCAGCTTGGCCGCAACCAGTTTAAAGTCAAAACATCCTTCATCTGGGCTTGATGGAGACCTGAGCCCATATTGGACATAAACAAACTGGAAGCCGCTGGTCTGGTTTGGTTTCAGAGAAGAGCTTATAAACTCATAAAGGAACAGGTCAACAAAAGGAAAAACAGAGACTCAGAGGCGGCAATGAAACAAACAGATCTGGGGAAATTGTGTAATGTCAGCCACCACATCAGAAATAGTGAGGATGGTTGATGTTCTAGCCTGAGAGAGAGAGTGAACGACGCACTAAAGTACCATACCTTTGCCTATCAGTTCCGGCTCTGCGTTACATCCATCCCCTGCCTTCAGTGTGGCGATTATGGCCCTCACGGCCACCTCAGAGTCCCTCCGATAAGCCAGGGCCTCAGCCAGGTGGAGGAAGCCTGTGCGAACTGCAGAGGATAGGCATAGTCTGTTATCATCACACTGTTAACAGAGGATTACTTGACTATCTGTGACTAGGCCAAAGTATGTGTGTCTGTATCATAAATATATATGGGGTATAATTTTGTAGGCAGCCAAGGACATGATAAGGAGCACCCACCATCAGTGAGACGGTGCTTCTGGGAATACTGTCCAGCGAAGGATTTGAGCAGGGCCCGCAGCGGCCCCGCCTCCACGGCCAGGTTCTCCAACCATGTCATCATCTCCATGACAGCCTTGAAGAAGAGAGAGGAGAAGGCCACATCCTGCAACACCAGCCGCTGAGTAGAAGAGATGGAGGAAAATACATGTTAAAAATACAACCCAATACATTCACATCTGTTTGATATAATGACAGACATGCATGTATTCTGTCGTAGTGGTGACTGATGAAACACATACATATATAGGCTACAGAGAGAGACAGAGATGCAGCACTGTTGCACTGTTTAGAAGGACAGCAGAGTAAATCAATCATACCTGGTAGAGGTGCAGCTGGCGCAGCATGGGGCAGGACAGGGCGTGGCTGCGGTTCATGGCCATGATGAGGGACCCGGCATGGGCAGAGCTGAGCAGGGCAGCCAGGGCCTGTAGGAGACGCACTGCCACCCCACCCTGCTGGGGGTGCACGCCTGTCTGGCACGCACCAGCTCTTGGGCCAGAGACTGCTGCAGGGCCAGGGAGAGGGGCCGGGGAGGAGGGCTGGGCCTGCGGTGGTCCACCTTCAGAGGGAACATCTGTGGAGTCAAAGCCAGAAGTATTAGACCCTAAGTCAGCACTCTGAAAACAGGTGGTAGATCTGACTACAGTACTAACCAAACAACTCTGTCAGCTAGGATAATCCATATCTTCACTGTAGGCTACTTGTGATGATAAAAAAAAAAAGCCTTGGTGTCTGTTTTATCAGGCAAACTACAAGAATTCGCCTGACTTCCGGCGCCAACAGAGATGGCAGCCTCGCTTCACGTTCTCAGGAAGCTATGCAGTATTTTTACCCCGGGAAATCTTAAGTTTTATTACATACAGCCGGGGAGAACTATTGGATATAAAACGCGTCAACTTACCAACATTACGACCAGGAATCGACTTTCCCGAAGCGGATCCTCTGTTTGGTCCACCAACCAGGACAATAGACTGGATCCCAGCCGGTGACCCAAAACAACAGCGGCGCAGGAGAAGAGAGCGAGGCGGTCTTCTGGTCAGGCTACGTAGACGGGCACATCGCGCACCACTCCTGAGTATAATACTTGCCAATGTCCAGTCTCTGGACAACAAGGTAGATGAAATCCGAGCAAGGGTTGCCTTCCAGAGAGACATCAGCGACTTCAACGTTCTTTGCTTCACGGAAACATGGCTCACTCAGGACACGTTATCAAAGTCGGTACAGCCATGGTATCTTCATCGGCGCGACAGAAACAAACATCTATCTGGTAAGAAGAGGCGGGGTGTGTGCCTTATGATTAACGAGCCGTGGTGTGATCATAACAGCATACAGGAACTCAAGTCCTTTTGTTCACCCGACATAGAATTCCTTACAATCAAATGCCGACCGCATTATCTACCAAGAGAATTCTCCTCGATTATAATCACGGTCGCATATATCCCCCCTCAAGCTGATTTTAACAAGGCTAATCTGAAAACAAGGCTCCCTAAAATGTATCAGCATATCGAATGTGCGACCGGGCTGGCAAAATCCTGGATCATTGTTATTCTAACTTCCATGCGCATACAAGGCCATTCTCCGCCCTCCTTTAAAGCAAGTCTGACCATGACTCCATTTGTTGCTCCCAGCCTACAGACAGAAACTAAAACAGGAAGCGCCGTGCTCAGGTCTGTTCAACGCTGGTCCGACCAATCTGATTCCACGCTTCAAGATTGCTTGAGCCGTGGACTGGGATATGTTCGGATAGCATCGAACAACAACATTGATGTATACACACAGATTCTGTGGCGAGTTAATTAGCAAGTGCGTCGGTGATGTTGTACCCTAGCAACTATTAAAACCTTCGCAACCAGAAACCGTGGATTGATGGCAGCATTCGCCAAAACTGGCGTGAACCACTGCTTTTAACCAGGGTAGGCGACCGGAAACATGACTGAATACAAACAGTGTAGCTATTCCCTCCGCCAAGGCAATCAAACAAGCTAGCGTCAATATAGAGACAAAGTAGAGTCACAATTCAGCGGCTCGAACCACGAGAGGAATGTGGCAGGGTCTACAGTCAATCACGGACTACAAAAAGAAAACCAGCCCGTCGCGGACCACGATGTCCTGCTCCCAGAAAAACTAAACTTATTTTCCTCGCTTTGAGGACAATACAGTGCCACCCGACCTGACCGCTACCAAAACCTGCGGGCTCACCTTCACGCAGCCAGCGTGAGTAAAACATTTAAGCATGTTGCTCTGCAAAGGCTGCCCGGCCCAGATGGCATCCTGGCGTGTCCTCAGAGCATCGCAGACCAGCTGGCTGGTGTGTTTACCGGACATATTTAATCAAACCTTATCCCAGTCTGCTGTTCCCACATGCTTCAAGAGGGCCATCATTGTCCCTGTTCCCAAGAAAGCTAAGGTAAATGAGCTAAATTACTATCGCCCGTAGCACTCACTTCCGTCATCATGAAGTGCTTTGAGAGAGACTAGTCAGGATCATATCACCTCCATCCTACCAGACACCTAAGACCCGGCTCCAATTTGCTTATCGTCCCAATAGGTCCCAGCAGGAGCGCCTTAATCGCATAATCACACTGCCCTAACCCATCTGGACAAGAGGAATACCTATGTAAGAATGCTGTTCATCGACTACAGCTCAGCATTTAACACCATAGTACCGTCCAAACTTCGTCATTAAGCTCAAGGCGCCCTGTGCAACTGGGTCCTGGACTTCCTGGCGGGCGGCCCCAGTGGTGAGGGTAGAAACAACATCTCCACCCCGCTGATCCTCAACACTGGGGCCCCACAAAGTGCGTTCTCCAGCCCTCCCTGTACTCCCTGTTCACCCATGACTGCAGGGCAAGCACGCCTCCAACTCAATCATCAAGTTTGCTGATGACACTACAGTGGTAGGCTTGATTACAAACAACGACGAGACGGACTAACAGGGAGGAGGTGAGGGCCCTCGGAGTGTGGTGTCAGGAAAATAACCTCTCAACGTCAACAAAACTAAGGAGATGATCGTGGACTTCAGGAAACAGCAGAGGGAGCAACCCCCTATCCACATCGACAGGACAGTAGCGGAGAAGGTGGAAAGTTAAGTTCCTCGGTGTACACACCACGGACAAACTGAAATGGTACCCACACAGACAGCGTGGTGAAGAAGGCGCAACAGCGCCTCTTCAACCTCAGGAGGCTGAAGAAATTCAGCTTGTCACCAAAAAGCACTCACAAACTTCTACAGATGCACAATCGAGAGCATCCTGTCGGGCTGTATCACGCCTGAAATGCGGCAGCTGCTCAGCCCACAACCGTAAGGCTCTCCAGAGGAGCAGTGAGGACTGCACAGCAGCATCACCGGAGAAAACTACCTGCCCTCCAGGACACCTACCACCGATGTCACAGAAAGGCCAAAAAAGATCATCAAGGACAACAACCACCCGAGCCACTGCCTGTTCACCCGCTATCATCCAGAAAGCGAGAGTCCAGTACAGGTGCATCAAAGCTGGGACCGAGAGACTGAAAAACATCTTCTATCTCAAGGCCATCAGACTGTTAAACAGCCATCACTAACATTGAGTGGCTGCTGCCAACATACTGACTTAAATCGCTAGCCACTTTAAATAATTGAAAATTGGATGTAACAAATGTATCACTAGCCACTTTAAAAAATAAATGATATAATGTTTACATATCCGACATTACTCATCTCATATGTATACACTGTACTCTATACCATCTACTGAATCTTGCCTATGCGGTCAGCCATATCATCCATATATTTATAATATGCGTGCTAAATATTCATTCCAACTACGCTTGTGTGTATAAGGTAGTTATTGTAGAAATTGTTAGATTACTTGTTAGATACTACTGCATGGTCGGAACTAGAAGCACAAGCATTTCGCTACACTTGCATTAACATCTGCTAACCATGTATGTGACAAATAACATTTGATTTGAAAATGGTTGATGAAATCAGAGAGAAAAAATGATTTGCTTCATAAACTTCTAAACGACTTCAGACATGTGTCATCAATCTCCAGGCAGAGATACATTCCTACCTGAAGCAACATCCCGGTGAGGTCATCCTCAGGCCCAATCACTGGGATCTGATTGGCTCTCATCTTCAAGGAGCCACTAGGAGTTTCCACGGTAACTTTGGCTCTGTTCACCTCAGTACTATCTGTAAGGTTAAACATCATAGTCTTCGGTTATTGACAGGTATGGACCCAAAATACCAAAACTGTGTTTTTACTGGGGTGTTCTAAAACTTTTATAAGAAATAAAACAGAGAGGCATAAACAAATGTAATCACGTAGTAGTAGTAAGAGACTGTATGGGGTGGCAGGTAGCCTGGCGGGTAGGAGCGTTGGGCCAATAACCGAAAGGTTGCTGGATCGAATCCCGAGCTGACAAGGTACAAATCTATCGTTCTGCCCCAGAGCAAGGCAGTTAACCCACTGTTCCCCGGTGCCGAAGGCGTGGATGTCGATTCAGAGGGGTTGGGTTAAATGCGGAAGTCACATTTCAGTTTAATGCATTCAGTTGTACCACTGACTAGGTATTCCCCTTTCCTGACTGACCTCTGCAAGGAGGGAGAGAGGAGCTGAGCAACCCGTGGAAAGTGTGCCCCCCTGTGGCGCCTCGCTCATGCTGCACCTCCACCAGATGAGCCATGTAGTCTGTAGCACACAGGACATACAGAAACATCAGGAATAGAGAACATACTGTCAGCGCTAAATAGTCAGATTTCTACACAGAATCTTCAGGAATAAATCATATGAGCACTAGCTACATAACTGAGGCAAACATTATCCACATGGAATAGATATAGTGTAGTAGGATAGTTTGTGGTCAAGCTCTCTCACTCTTGTCCATGATGTTCTGTTCCAGTGTCTGAGAGTCGTGGGACACGGCCTGGTCCAGGTACTGCAGCAGTTTACTCATACTGGACACGGGGATGCCAAACGACTGGACAAACAGCAGCAGCTGCTGGGGCTCCAGATCTTGCAGCGCTGCAGAGGACAGACATTGTATCATAAATACCAGAATTATAGTTTTATATACGGTCGTATTTTACTCTGTTAGGCCTACACCATATACCCTTCTACCTGCATGTATTTAATGTTTGGACTCATACCTGCATCCACCAATCGTGAAACCTCTGACCGGATCATCCTCAGCTTCAACCAATCAGGTAGCAGCAGGGCCTCCTCAGAGGTGTCCACCAGAAAGGCGGTGGGGAGGGGTTTCTTGTCGGGGAACCAGATGTCCAGGAGGTTAAAGAAGTCACTCTCCTCTGAGAACAGAGACACATGAATCATACTATACACTGAAACAGACACTGAGGTACAGTAGACAGGCCATGTTTGTAACAACAAGTGTGGTATTCAGAGATACATACCTTTGGGTGGCCCAATTGTCAGGAGAATGACCATGGCATGGACCACCAGAATGTGCATGGTGGCTGTCTCCCCTGTGGTCCAACGCAGAAACACCTGGTCCTGAGATTCTGACTATAGAGTGCAATAGAAAGGGTCAAAGGAGTAATATAATTTCAGTGACAACTGTATTGACAGCAAGCACCTCTAGTTGAAATGATCGTTAAGGGTCTACCAATATGAAACCATCAGTCTAAAACCATCTTCCATTTAGATGTAGAAAACGTAAGGTTACCCCCACCTCCCAGTAATGATCCAATCCTCACCCAGCTGTAGAGGTCCTCTCCCTCCTTGGTCTTCCTCATCCTCCTGATGTAGCTGGAGAAGATGGAGATGAGGGCTGAGAGCACAGCGTCTGACTCGGGCCGGCAGGAGTACTTGGAAAACAGGCTGTTCATGATGGTGGAGCGCTCGACAATCAGACGGGCCACATCCTAGAGAATCCCCAAATCAAACCCACCTCAGTATCTAACTATGAAGGCAATACAGGGTCATGTTCAGTAGGGAAGAAAACGTTTTGAAACTACCTGAACTTGTTCAATAAGAACACAGACTTTAGTTCTCCGTGTAAAACGTTTTGCTACAGGGTGCTCGACTGAACACACAGCCCAGGTAAATAATAGGAGTTATGCCTGAGGATAAAAGGTGTCAGGGCTACCAGAGCGAGGTCGTTGTGAGACGCCTGCTCCTCCACTGGGGCATGCTGGGACAGGTAGATGAGGTAGGCGCTGATGGTCTGTGGGTCTGTCTCCATGTGGATGGCCTGGGGAAGAACAAAAACAACACACATTCTTACCACATCCCTTCAGCGAAAATAAACTCAGTGTCAGCTACAACCTGACGATGAAGCTAAATACGGTTCACGTTGGTACGAACGTTCTAGACCAGTTCCCCACTGACCTGCTGCAGAGCGGTGGAGGTCATGCCCCGGACGCTGTCAAACAGGGGCAGCTTGGGCAGGTCCTGCAGGAGCCACTGGTACCCTGGCAGGAGCTCAGAATCTCTGGAGTCCTCCTCCATGGGCTGGTCCCTCTCCTCTCCATCCTTCAGACCGCCCTCAGTCAGCACCAGAGACAGACCCTGAACAACAGCAGAACAACCAAAGTAGATGAATGCATCTCCTCAGTAAATCAATGAAACACTCATATTAGTGTGTCCTGTCTCTTATAATGTACCTTCATAGCCAGGACTCTTGACGCCACTTGAGAAGAGCTGAGGCGGCGCAGGAAGTAGTCCAACACCTCACACGTGGTCTGTTCGTCAGCTTTAGGACCCAACAGCAGATCCTGCAGCCGTCCAAGTAGCTGCCTCTGCTTTTGTTGCCTCTGGTGTAGCGAGAGACAACAGAAAAATTGCATTTGTTGGTTTGTGTGGATGAAATAAAACATGACAAGTTTGATCCTTTGAGATGCTGGAGTCAATGATTTCTCTGACCACAAAAGCCATTCAAAACAAACAAAAAGATTATATTTGTTAAGAAATGGCAGCATACTTGTCTTTTCTTGGCTCTCTGCTCTTTGCTCTCTCCTTCCTCGTCATCCTCGATGGGCAAGTTGTCATCTGCAGCATCGTGAAGCAGGAATTCACACAGGCACTGCACGGGCAGCACGTCCAAGGACCCCTCACTGGACTGCACCAGGTCAGCCAGCCAGGGCATTGACTGAGAGGAGGCCTGGGGAAAACATAGAACACAGTTGTAGAGTTCCTTCCAGAGAGAATACTTTTGTATTGGCGAGAGAGGATGTGCTCTTGTTTACCTGTCTCTGGATGATGTTGAGCAGGAAGTCAGGGTTGCGAGAGCGACAGAGGAGGTGACCCAGGCGAAGGGACTGGTTAAGGCTCTTCACCTGCTCCTGGACTGCGGGTGGGGGTTTGCGAGGGGGGCCCCTAGAAAAAATAAACAAGTAAGATTACAACTTATTATCAAAATGAATGAAAATGGGTTGGTTTCCCTGAACCAGATTAAGCCTAGTCATGGCCTAAAAAAGCCCATTCAATGGAGATTCTCCATTTAGTATGCTTTTAGTCTATGACTAGACTTAATCTGCGTCTAGGAACAGTCCCTAAAAGTAGTCTACAAGGTGCAGGTATAAAGCAGGAGTCTTACTGTGGGTCCAGACTGGTGAGCTGGGACAGCAGCAGGCTGTTGCTCTCTGTGATGGTCTGCTTGGTGGAGGCAGCAGCCAGGTGGCTCTCGAAGGCCAGGATCTCCTGCTTCTCTCTCTGGGACACCTGCAGCTCCCTGTTGATCATCTCGGTCTTGGTCTCCTCATCAGCCACCGTGCATGGAGGGTAGGAGTAGTTACTGCCAAGCAGGAAAAAGGGGGGAGGAGAAAGATAAAGTTCGTTGAGTAGTTAGTCTGGTATGTGTTGGGTTTAAACTGATAAACGTTTCATAATTGTGACTTACTTTGTCATGACCATCTCCATGAGCATTTTCAGTGTGGGATAGCCATCCCAGGCAGCCAAGCCTGGAGAGAAATAAATGGTTGATTATAACAAAAAGGTAAAACCTGTGGCTAAGGTTCTAATATATACACTGATGATTTGTAGGGAAACCTGACTGAGACTCATACCTATTTGCTGTGGATTGAAAGCAGCCACCACAAGTAGCAGGAGCCACGCTTTCCAGTAGAGTGTGGCTATCGCCAGGTTCGGAGGAGTATAGCTTGAAAAATATAAAACGTGTTATTTACAGAAAACGACATGAACATCAACTCAAAGCTGGCTGGCAAGTTGATTCATTTCACTAAAAGAGAGCAACGTACCCCGCAGGCAGCTGAATGTTCTCTGGGTGGTGGTAGGTGCACAGGTTCAGCACTGCGTCAATCAGTTGGATCCGCTCCACTCTCAACACATCCAGATCTACAAAAGCAAAACCAGGAAACAAGTGAAATATCACACTCTTTATGTAAAGCCAAATAAACAAAGTTCCCTCAACGTCATCTCTTTTCATGAAAATGTTAACTACTGTAAGTAAACTCCACTTACCCATTGCTGTTGCAGATGTTGTACCATCGGACTGGACCCCGGCTGCCCTCTTCACCAGGTGGTCCGCCAGCTCCATGGCGTCGGCCGGGCCCAGAGGCAGGTCACGGGACAGTCCGATGACCAGGATACGCATCAGAGTGTCCTCCAGCAGAGGCACTTCAGAGCACAGCCGCAGGAAGAAACTGGCGGAGGCAAAACATTTAAGGTGATGTCAACAGAGCAGGGACAGAGAGCAGGGACAGAGAGCAGGGACAGAGAGCAGGGACAGAGAGCAGGGACAGAGAGCAGGGACAGACAGACATGAATAAAACAAATCTAAAACATAGGTTCGGAATAGATGCTCACTTTCTGTCGCTCTCAGGGGGCCAGTTATCCCACTTGTAGTAGGTCTCTGGTTGCTCCGTGAAAAGCACCTTGTGAAGACTGGGGAAAAGAAACGAATAAATTATTCTACCCATGTACTGAAAATAATCTTAAGTAACTACTGTAGGACATTCATTAGCTCCTCCTATGTTTATCTTTTTGAACAATCAGTGGCATGAAAACTCCCAAACACATACCAGTGTATATAGTCCTTGGATGGCACTTTGGCAATAGTGGGAACAACAGTGTGAAGCCACCACACAGCATCCCTCTGAATGGCAGCGATATTATTCTGAAAGGATCTCAGACCATCCAGATCTGAAACGGACAAAAGGGATGTTCAAAATGCCCACATTGACAACAACCAGAGAACTACAAGAACTTACTCTTCTTCTCTCCTTTGTCCCATGCAACGCCAGCCTCCTTGACCTGAGCTGTGATGCCCAGCATCATGGAGCACGTGAGCAGGTCTGTCACCTGGATCACAAAGCGTTCCTGTGGAAAACAGACAGAGAGCATGAGCTCAGATCCACAGAGAACACATAGAAGATATTCATAGGTGAAGAGGCACAGAAGGCATATAACTAGGTAGGGGGTGAGTTATTTAATGGTACAGGAGACTGAGACAAGGAGGGAGTATTTATTTATTTTGTACCTTTATTTAACTAGGCAAGTCAGTTAAGAACAAATTCTTATTTTCAATGACTGCCTAGGAACAGTGGGTTAACTGCCTTGTTCAGGGGCAGAACGACAGATTTTTACCTTGTCAGCTCGGGGTTTCAATCGTGTAACATTTCGGGTACTAGTCCAACGCTCTAACCACTAGGCTACCTGCCGCCAAAATATAAAGATCATGAGCTCACTTTGAACTCCATGTCGACGTAGGTGGCCTCCTTCCTTTCCTGCATCAGACCCAGGCAGAAGGACTGGAAGTTGATCTCGTGCTTGGTCTGTTTGATGATCTCTCTCAGCAACGCTCGTGAGGCACGCAGGTAATCATCCTTATTGGTCAGCAGGTCCTGGAACACCATGGCCAGGAACTAAGGAGAGGATCAGAAGGGGAGAGAACAGCTTTAAGACAGGCGGTTTCCAAAAAACATCTCCTTGTGTTCCAGTTCTTAAAAATAAAGTAAAAGTGTGATCAATCCGAGAAAAAAAAAGTGTACTTCAATTCAAAGCTAATAATGCTTTCCTGGTCCATTTCTTTTTTAATTATGAAAGCTGAAGTCACTTGTCAACATGTCGTGACCTAAAATAAATCTGTGATTGAGAATAGCATAGACTCCGACTTTCATAATTATTCCCATTTAAAAGCTGTAACTTTAGGACATTTAAATACTTCATTATAATAGTTTGGAAAATAGTCTTCATAACTTTAATTGGTCTTAATGCTTTATGATATTTCAATTAGTTGGTTCGCAACTTTTTATTCCAACCTCACATACATGCATCATTTCTGTCTTGTAATTCTTTGCTCAACTGTAAAGTTTGTTCAGATTTTTACTTTATATCTTGCTATATTGTTTTTTATCTCTCATGATTATCTTAGGCCTCCCCTGTTTTAGAGTTATTTAAAAGCAACTTAAAAAACTTTGCGATCATGAAATAGCATGGCAGGAGAAATCTAGCGAGTCATATTAATATCAAATTAAAATGTGGGCTTCTATAACAATAAGACAGTGTCCTCTATATTAATAGACTTTGGCTGTTGGCCCAGATCATCTGACATTCGAGAGAGTGAAGAATATATATATATATATATTCTGACTGGATATTTTGTGCTGCTTTGGTCAGACTCTTACACCTCGATCACACCGACAGCAACATTGCGTTTTAGTACACCAGAAGTACATTCCTTTCCAATGGACCGCTGCGTTTGCCTTGCAGCATTGCGTTGTAGAGGCAGTTGCAGTTTGTTCTGTGTGGTGCATACGTTGGATTTATCTAACGTATGCAACAAATTGTTTGCGTAGAGGGATTAACAGAAATGGTAGCAGAAGGTGAATGTTGAACTTTTGTTGCACACATATCCAGAATGTCAATTGTTTGATATTGTGATTTTTTCTATAAAATCTATATTCTAGTTGTCCGACATTCATTTTTTATATATATTTTTTTTTATTTGCCCCTGACAAGCCTTAATTTTGAGCACCTTGCACCACATATATTTACTTTCCCCACAGTAACACATTTTTTTATTTTCCCCAGATGTCTTGTCATGTCAGCATGGAATACTCCCTCACCTTAGGGGCCTGCTCTGGGCTGTGCTGGAGCAGTGTGTGAAGGACTTGCATGTTGTTGGGGTTCCTGGCATTGGACAGCTCGTTGAAGATCACCAGCTTCACCATAGTTCCCAGGTTGTCTTTGTGTGCATTCAGTAGCTCCCTGATAATCAAAGCCCAGACAGCACAGTTAAGTGTATGAATAAAGCGTTCTGCACAAAGGCTTTTGAAATATAAATGGTCCCCTATAGGATGTTCAAACTAACAACATTGAACACATCAACTATGTTGATATGCAACAACTTGTTAGGGTTGAGGTTTGGGTTAAACCAGGATGAGGCCATAAAGCTAGGGTTAGGGTAAGGTTTTGTACTTAGTTGAACATCTATAAACCATGTGTAGGGGACTATCCAAACTAAACAATCATATGGCCATGAGAGAGGACCTGCAGACCTGACACAGAGCATGTAGTGATTGAGGATGACTTTAGGTTTCAGGCGGATCTTGATGAGGTTGGAGATCACCTCCATGTCATCCGCTCCATGGGAGTTGCAGTTCATACAGAGAGACATGAGAAGGTCCTGAGCTGGACGGGTCAGCTGCAGACACAAAAGGCTTCATTATACATAACAGAACACTAGTTCACTATCAGATTTAATTTCATGTAAACAGATGCATTTACATGTTGGATTTGAGGCTGGAAGGAGATGGCCCTAATGTGCACTTTAGACCACGATTGCCAATGAAATGATGATTCCTGTTAACTAGTGAAGGTGATGTGTGTAGCTGAGCGTTACTCCTCCTCTCACCTTTGGATTCTGCAGCCACATCTCCAGCCTCTGCACAGCCATAAGTCGCACCTCCTTGTAGCCACAGGTGGCAGTGAGCAGACGCAGCAGGTTACGGGACACATTGTCCATGGGTTGCCTGCGGTTCAACTGGTCCTTCAGGACATCTAGAACATAGTCCTCCACACTCTCAGACAGCTCCTCGTATCTACGATGAGATGAAGAGTGAATGAACACAAACTGTCCAATAAACTGATCGTCTAAGTAGAAGCAAACAGACAATACAGACAGGCAATCAATATATTACTGCTACTGTATATGTAGGAGCCTAAATACCTTGGCATAACTTGTCCATCATCTTCAGGACTAAGTTTCTCCTCAGCAATCAGCAATTCAGTCTGGCTGTCATCCTCATCTGGGGTGGAGGGGTGAGGACTGCTCCCTGGAAAGTTTACATTTTAGTCATTTAGCAGACGCTCATATCCAGAGCGACTCAGAAGAGCAATTAAGGTTAAGTGCCTTACTCAAGGGCACACACAGACTTTTCACCTAGTCGGCTTGTGGATTCGAACTACCGCCCAATGTTAAATGACGTAGTAATGATTAAGAGTCAAATCGAATGTCACAGGATTCACACCTGAACAAACCGGTAGCTACATACAGTTGAAGTCAGAAGTTTACATACACCTTAGTCAAATACATTGAAAACTCAGTTTTTCACAATTCCTGACATTTAATCCTAGTAAACATTCCCTGTCTTAGGTCAGTTAGGATCACAACTATTTCAAAGAATGTGAAATGTCAGAATAATAGTAGAGAATGATTTATTTCAGCTTTTATTTCTTTCATCACATTCCCAGTGGGTCAGAAGTTTACATACACTCAATTAGTATTTGGTAGCATTGCCTTTAAATTGTTTAACTTGGGTCAAACGTTTCGGGTAGCCTTCCACAAGCTTCCCACAATAAGTTGGGTGAATTTTGGCCCATTCCTCCTGACAGAGCTGGTGTAACTGTCAGGTTTGTAGGCCTCCTTGCTCGCACACACTTTTTCAGTCCTGCCCACACATTTTCTATAGGATTGAGGTCAGGGCTTTGTGATGGCCACTCCAATACCTTGACTTTGTTGTCCTTAAGCCATTTTGCTTTTTTATGGCGGTTTTGGAGCAGTGGTGTCTTCCTTGCTGAGAGTTCTTTCAAGTTATCTCGATATACAACTCGTTTTACTGTGGATATAGATACTTTTGTACCGGTTTCCTCCAGCATCTTCACAAGGTCCTTTGCTGTTGTTCTGGGATTGATTTGCACTTTTCGCACCAAAGTACGTTCATCTCTAGGAGACAGAACGCGTCTCCTTCTTGAGCGGTATGACGGCTGCGTGGTCCCATGGTGTTTATACTTGCGTGCTATTGTTTGTACATATGAAGGTGGTACCTTCAGGCATTTGGAAATTGCTCCCAAGGATGAACCAGACTTGTGGAGGTCTAACAAAATATTCGGAGGTCTTGGCTGATTTCTTTTGATTTTCCCATGATGTCAAGCAAAGAGGCACTGGGTTGGAAGGTAGGCCGTGAAATACATCCACAGGGACACCTCCAATTGACTCAAATGATGTCAATTAGCCTATCAGAAGCTTCTAAAGCCATGACTTCATTTTCTGGAATTTTCCCAGCTGTTTAAAGGCACAGTCAACTTAGTGTATGTAAACTTCTGACCCACTGGAATTGTGATGCAGTGAATTATAAGTGAAATAATCTGTCTGTAAACAATTGTTGGAAAAATTACTTGTGTCATACACAAAGTAGATGTCCTAACCGACGTGCCAAAACTATAGTTTGTTAACAAGAAATTTGTAGAGTGGTTTAAAAACAAGTTTTAATGACTCCAACCTAAGTGTATGTATGTAAACTTCCGACTTCAACTGTACATACAGTACTATACCTGCACTGATATCTCCACCAGAGCGGCCAGTGTCAGTCTGCAACTGCAGCAGCATACTTTTTGGGGGCATTTTGGTACTGAAGGCAGTCTGGATATTGTCCACAAAATTCTTACAATGGGAGCTGTCTACCCAAATTCGCTCCCCCAAAGAGTCCTCAATGTACACCTGAAAATAACAAGAACATGTTAAAGAGCGCACAACAGTGGTAACAATGCAGCTAGAATACAAACAGAAATCCAACAGGAATGATGAGTGGTTCTCACTTTGACAAAGATCTCTGGCCAGTTCTCATCCTCCTCATAGGCTGCCATCAGCAGGTTGCAGGCTAGCACAGACACCAGACTGTTGCCCTTTGCTTTGAAGTTGATGGAGGCATCCCGGCGAAGGAGACTGCACAAGGCCTGTCCACACACAGATAGAGAAAGTCATGAACCAATCTGTATAACAATTGTATGGAACTGATTGTAAAATGTTGGGTTTCAAATCTCACCTCAATAATGCCTTCAGTGGCGAAGAGATTGGGCTTAATCTTGGCCAGGAACATGAGGCTGAGGTACAGTGTTATGTCAGGTTTAGCCCGGTTCATCTTCAGCTGTTTGACAGCTCCACAGAGCACCCCTTCAATGCGATCATCATTTCCATCCTGCTCTGCATTCTCAATCTCATCCAGGAGCACTGCTGGGGGGACTGCAAGAGAACCATTGTGTTAATAATATGCACAGTCACAGCACATCACAGAATCAGGATTCACCTTCCTCTGAAAGAATATTTGAATCGATACTGTTTCCTACCGTCTATGGGCACCACTGAGGGCTCCTTTATCGAAGGCGATATAGCCCTTTTGTCCACTGCTGCCACATCAGCCAGTCGTCCTAGGGCGCTGACAGGAGGGGTAGAGGAGATCTTGGGGCGCTTCACGAGGCCGGACAGGCCAGAGGAGGATGGAAGTGACGAGGAAGTCTCTCGTTTACGGTCAGTGGGTAAGGTGGACGCTGGCTTAAGGAGAACTGCAGGTGCTTTGGACTCTCCGCCACTCTTTGACCCCAATGCTATGAAATCTCCTGGAGGAGGGTGACCTATTGGCAACATTTGGAAGAGAAGCACTTGTAATATTATTGTATGTTTGACAAAAGTTAGATAAAGTGGGTACACATAGCTAGATTCTGTACATACCTGAGGGTTTTGCAGCACTAGGCCGCCTGATCGTTGTAGGCTTGGGACGATTCATCATGTACACTCACTGCCAGATCACGTACTGTGTGGGTGCTGAGATTTCAACATGAGACACACAGATAGCTAGTTAGCATAGCTACCTGGAAACTGCTCGGTAAAATAATTCTCTCATCTCAACATCGAGGCTGCCTATTTGTAAAGCATATTTACATAACGATAACGGATTTATCCCCGAAAAGTGCCTAAAAACTTTGGCATTTGTCAAACTTAAAGGGCTAAGTAGTAGCTATTAGCTCGCTATCTAACGTTAATGTTATTGTGAAGCATTATAAACAGCGGCTACCTAAGGTTACCGGTATGTGAGTTAGCTAGTAGCTAGCTACAAGCAATTACATCAGCAAAAAGCTGGTTAGATGAACAACTAAGTGTTCGTTCGTTTCCAATGTGCATGGGTACTTATGACTGACTGTTGCAATTGCAAACTATTGAATATCAAAAAGAAATAAACTCACTTCCACTTCCATGTTGCTTTCCCAAACGGAAGTTCCCGCGTCTCGAACGGAAGTCCCGCCCGTGCAAGGATGAGCGTTGAAGAACATAAAAAATGTGCTCGTGCTGTGCAGATCACAAGCTAAATGAAGATTAGGCTATAGGCTAATAGGATAGAAACATCTGCATTTTGTTATTAATCAAAATGTATTTAGATATTTTTCATTAAAATCATGTATGACTAATGTTCACATTGTAATTGTGTGTAATTTCCACAGTTTCACAAGTAGGCATAGGCCAAGTGTAATAATGTGTCTGGCAGTGGGTGTTGTTATGGGTGGCACTATTTGCCTAAAAGCTTTGGAAAAGGAATAAGGTTTCCAAGAATCCTCACAATGATGTCAGGCATGGAAACATACATTACTGCTCGTGCCAGACAAAAGAAAACAGAGCCGTCACCCAGAAAGGAACACACTGTAAAGCACACATTGAAAAAAACATGTGCTTGTAATCTAGCCTTGTTACTGAAAATGCTTTAGTTCTTGTATCTGGTTACAGTTACTACTTATGAAAAACGGCATGGCAATTGTGCTCTCCTTTCATGATACACATTCCATTTATCTGATGACATCATTATAGTGCATAACATAGCCGTACTATTCCCAATCCAAAAGATTAGCCATTTGTCCTACTTTCGACACTGTTACAGTATTCTCCATGCTATTACATCAGACATGTTTGACACTTTCTCCAATAGCAACAAACGAGCCTGCATCTTATTCAGAGACAATATTGCTGAATACCAGTCTTTCATAGCATACTACTAAGACAAACTGAAACTGCTTCACCACATGTTTCCATAGCCCTGTAACCTGACAGTGTGTTACATAAAGTGTTTTTCATATTAAACATATTTTGGATAAATCAGTGGAATGCTTAGTCATGTTCTAAATTTAAATCCTGTGTCACATGGGGAGTCAACAAACCTGCAAAAACTATTTGTGAGTAATCTGTTTCTTCAGAAACAACTCATGGGCAACTATGAGTCAATGTTTTTAAGGAGAAATCCACCCAAAACAGAATCTCCCTTTTGTATGCACCTCAGGAAGCAAAAGTCAATGTTGTAGTCATATTGCTATGACAATTTCAAACCTTTTAATTTGTTTTACTTAGTACCCAGGGTTGAGTAGGTGACTTTCTAAATGTAATCTGTTAGTTACAAGTTATCTGTCCAAAATTATAATCAGTAACTTAACTTTGTATTACCCAAACTCAGTCACCAAATCTGATGACTTTCAGTTATGTTTGGATTACTTTCTCCTTAAGAGGCATTAGAAGACGGCAAAAAGGAATTGAATGTCATTGAGAAAACATCCTTTCTGAATTTAAAAGTAATTCAAGAAGTAATCATCTAGTTTTTCAACAACAACAAAAAATTGCTGGTAATGTAACTGATTAGTTTTTTTTTGTAATCAGTTTACATGTGAACAGTTACTCCCCACCCTGCTAATAACTAGACTGAAAATAATGAAGTCATCATTTATATGTCAATCATCAACAGCCTGTTGGGGTACTGGAGGTTCATTTCCCAACCTTCTGTAAACAGTAGGGGGGGCTCTTTGTCTCAGATAATTTTTATCAGAGCTCAGCATCATACATCATCGGTGGGATATCGTGGGCATAAAAGCTAACACCTCCTCTGATCTTTATTGTTTCATATCCCAGTACACTACTGTGTAACATTGATTTAGTCAAAACAAAGACATGAACAGACAAGTCCTGCCTCAGGTAAAGGCTTCGACACTGCTGAAGTGGAACATCTGGAAGACACATTTTTCTAATAAATCGCCACATGATCAATAAAATAATGAATTGCAGACAGCCCAACTATACACCAAGCCAAACAATCCCATGCCACAGTGCACATTCAATTATATTTTTAATTACAAGAATGCTCAGGGGAGGATTACAGACGCATATAAACATAACCTGATGTTAATTCTGTTGACAAGATGTGCTCTAATAAAGCAGGTTTGGGCATTGCTTTAGAATGAGAACCACCCATAACACAAACTTGAGTAATTACTCATCTCATAAGCTGCATTTGCTTTCAACTTTAAATGTACTCTGCATGAGAGATCCCAGTACATCAAAGTACAATTTAGTCCATATGCCTCTCCTGAGGAAAACGCTCATGTGTTGAATCACCCATGGCAATGGTCTTCCACTGAAATACAACCATACACCAACCTCCTGGCTCTAGGCCGTTATCTGCCCGAGGGAGTTATTCAACTGGCCCCGCCGTCACCTGAACGCCCATCTGCTAAATGCAGCCCGCTAACGTTAGCTGTCTAGAGCATATTGGCTACTAGCTAAATAGGTCCATCGGACAATTTCTTGGGCCACTATACCTATTTTGCCAATTGGACTGGTCCCCTTTACCACACGGAACCCCACTAATCCATCTCGACTGGTCTACCGACGGCAACGCGTGAGGAGGCTATAAACAGACTTCCTCCGTCTTCTGCTAGCTTGCTACCCCCGGCCCGGCTAGCTGTCTGAATCGCCGTGTCCCCAACCAGCCTCACTACTCACTGGACCCCTTATGATCACTTGGCTAAGCATGCCTCTCCTCAATGTCAATATGCCTTGTCCATTGCTGTTCTGGTTAGTGTTTATTGTCTTATTTCACTGTAGAGCCTCTAGCCCTGCTCAATATACCTTATCCAACCCAACAGTTCCAACACCCACACATGCGATGACATCACCTGGTTTAAATGATGTTTCTAGAGACAATATCTCTCTCATCATCACTCAATGCCTAGGTTTACCTCCACTGTATTCACATCCTACCATACCTTTGTCTGTACATTATTCCTTGAATCTATTTAATCGCCCACAGAAACCTGCTCCTTTTACTCTCTGTTCCGGACGTCCTAGACGACCAGTCCTTATAGCCTTTAGCCGTACCCTTATCCTACTTCTCCTCTATTCCTCTGCTGATATAGAGGTTAATCCAGGCCCTGCAGTGCCTAGCTCCACTCCTATTCCCCAGGCGCTCTCATTTGTTGACTTCTGTAACCGTAAAAGCCTTGGTTTCATGCATGTTAACACTAGAAGCCTCCTCCCCAAGTTTGTTTTATTCACTGCTTTAGCACACTCTGCCAACCAGGATGTCCTAGCCGTGTCTGAATCCTGGCTTAGGAAGACCACCAAACCCTGAAATCTCCATCCCTAACTACAACATTTTCAGACAAGATAGAACGGCCAAAAGGGGCGGTGTTGCAATCTACTGCAGAGATAGCCTGCAGAGTTCTGTCTTACTATCCAGGTCTGTACCCAAACAATTTGAACTTCTACTTTTAAAAATCCACCCTAGAAACAAGTCTCTCACCGTTGCCACTTGCTATGGACCATCCTCTGCCCCCAGCTGTGCTCTGGACACCATATGTGAACTGATTGCCCCCCATCTATCTTCAGAGCTCGTGCTGCTAGGTGACCTAAACTGGGACATGCTTAACACCCCGGCAATCCTACAATCTAAGCTTGATGCCCTCAACCTCACACAAATTATCAATGAACCTACCAGGTACAACCCCAAAGCCGTAAACACGGGCACCCTCATAGATATCATCCTAACCAACTTTCCCTCCAAATACACCTCTGCTGTTTTAAACCAAGAGCTCAGCGATCACTGCCTCATTGCCTGCATCCGTAATGGGTCTGCGGTCAAACAACCTCCCTTCATCACTGTCAAACGCTCCCTAAAACACTTCAGTGAGCAGGCCTTTCTAATCGACCTGGCCCGGGCATCCTGGAAGGATATTGACCTCATCCCATCAGTAGAGGATGCCTGGCTATTCTTTAAAAGTGCCTTCCTCACCATCTTAAATAAGCATGCCCCTTTCAAGAAATGTAGAACCAGGAACAGATATAGCCCTTGGTTCTCTCCAGACCTGACTGCCCTTGACCAGCACAAAAACATCCTGTGGGGTTCTGCATTAGCATCGAACAGCCACCGTGATATGCAACTTCTCAGGGAAGTTAGGAACCAATATACACAGACAGTTAGGAAAGCCAAGGCTTGCTTTTTCAAGCAGAAATTTTCTTCCTGTAACAGAAACTCAAAAACGTTCTGGGACACTGTAAAGTCCATGGAGAATAAGAGCACCTCCTCCCAGCTGCCCACTGCACTGAGGATAGGAAACTCTGTCACCACTGATAAATCCACTATAATTGAGAATTTCAATAAGCATGTTTCTACTGCTGGCCATGCTTTCCACCTGGCTACCCCTACCCCGGTCAACAGCCCTGCACCCCACACAGAAACTCGCCCAAGCCTCCCCATGTCTCCTTCTCCCAAATCCAGTTAGCTGATGTTCTGAAAGAGCTGCAAAATCTGGACCCGTACAAATCAGCCAGGCTAGACAATCTGGACCCTTTCTTTCTAAAATGATCTGCCGAAATTGTTGCAACCCCTATTACTAGCCTGTTCAACCTCTCTTTCGTGTCGTCTGAGATTCCCAAAGACTGGAAAGCAGCTGCGGTCATCCCCCTCTTCAAAGGGGGAGACACTCTTGACCCAAACTGCTACAGACCTATATCTATCCTACCCTGCCTTTCTAAGGTCTTCGAAAGCCAAGTTAACAAACAAATTACCGACCATTTCGGATCCCACCGTACCTTCTCCGCTATGCAATCTGGTTTCAGAGCTGGTCATGGGTGCACCTCAGCCACGCTCAAGGTCCTAAACGATATCATAACCGCCATCGATAAGAGACATTACTGTGCAGCCGTATTCATTGACCTGGCCAAGGCTTTCGACTCTGTCAATCACCACATCCTTATCGGCAGACTCAACAGCCTTGGTTTCTCAAATGATTGCCTCTCCTGGTTCACCAACTACTTCTCTGATAGAGTTCCGTGTGTCAAATCGGAGGGCCTGTTGTCCGGGCCTCTGGCAGTCTCTATAGGGGTGCCACAGGGTTCAATTCTTGGGCCGACTCTCTTCTCTGTATACATCAATGATGTCGCTCTTGCTGCTGGTGAGTCTCTGATCCACCTCTACGCAGACGACACCATTCTGTATACTTCTGCCCCTTCTTTGGACTGTGCTAAATACCCTCCAGACGAGCTTCAATGCCATACAACTCTCCTTCTGTGGCCTCCAACTGCTCTTAAATGCAAGTAAAACTAAATGCATGCTCTTCAACCGATCGCTGCCCACACCTGCCCGCCCGTCCAGCATCACTACTCTGGACGGTTCTGACTTAGAATATATGGACAACTACAAATACCTAGGTGTCTGGTTAGATTGTAAACTCTCCTTCCAGACTCACATCAAGCATCTCCAATCCAAAATTAAATCTAGAATTGGCTTCCTATTGGCTTCCTATTTCGCTTCCTATTTCGCAACAAAGCATCCTTCACTCATGCTGCCAAACATACCCTCGTAAAACTGACCATCCTAAAACTGAAAACTGACCATCCTACCGATGAAATAATGTATCACTAGCCACTTTAAACAATGCCATTTATATAATGTTTACATATCCTACATTACTCATCTCATATATATGTGTATATACTGTACTCCATACCATCTACTGCATCTTGCCTATGCCGGTCAGCCATCGCTCATCCATATATTTATATGTACATACTCGTATTCATTCCTTTACTCTTGTGTGTATAAGGTAGTTGTTGTGAATTTGTTAGATTACTTGTTAGATACTACTGCATGGTCGGAACTAGAAGCACAAGCATTTCGCTACACTCGCATTAACATCTGCTAACCATGTGTATGTGACAAATAAAAAAAAAAAAATTGATTTGATTTGATTTGATTTGATCCTCAACTTCGGGCGATGTCATTTACAAAATAGCCTCCAATACTCTACTCAACAAATTGGATGCAGTCTATCACAGTGCCATCCGTTTTGTCACCAAAGCCCCATATACTACCCACCACTGCGATCTGTACGCTCTCGTTGGCTGGCCCTCGCTTCATACTCGTCGTCAAACCCACTGGCTCCAGGTCATCTACAAGTCCCTGCTAGGTAAAGCCCATCCTTATCTCAGCTCGCTGGTCACCATAGCAGCACCCACCCATAGCACACGCTCCAGCAGGTATATCTCACTGGTCACCCTCAAAGCCAATTCCTCCTTTGGCCGCCTTTCCTTCCAGTTCTCTGCTGCCAATGACTGGAACGAACTACAAAAATCACTGAAACTGGAGACACTTATCTGCCTCACTAGCTTTAAGCACCAGCTGTCAGAGCAGCTCACAGATCACTGCACCTGTACATAGCCCATCTGTAAATAGCCCAACCCACTACCTCATCCCCTACCATATTTATTTATTTATCATGCTCCTTTGCACCCCAGTATTTCTATTTTGCACATTCATCTACTGCACATCTACCATTCCAGTGTTTAATTGATATATTGTAATTACTTTGCCACCATGGCCTATTTATTTCCTTACCTTCCTTATCTTACCTCATTTGCACACATTGTATATAGATTTGTTTTTCTACTGTATTATTGACTGTAAGTTTGTTTACTCCATGTGTAACTCTGTGTTGTTGTATGTGTCGAACTGCTTTGCTTTATCTTGGCCAGGTCGCAGTTGTAAATGAGAACTTGTTCTCAACTTGCCTACCTGGTTAAATAAAGGTGAAATAAAAAATATAAAAAAATAGGCCCAGCTACAGTGGGTGAACTCCATGGGAGTTAGTCAGTTCCTTTGCTAGGAAATTAGTGTGAATCTTTTTTTCTTTTTCTTTACAGTGTAATGGAGAGGTCCTCACTAAAGACATCCTGATTTGAACCAATGTATTAATGCATTTTGTAAGAAGCAAGTTGACTATTATATGAATATCATTCAGTAATTTACAACCCTTCCATATATATTTGACCTTTTCCATTCTCAAACCTCTGCAGCGCAGTCTATGGTTGTGTTTACACAAGCAGCCCTTTTGCCACTAACTGGTCTTTTGACTAATCAGATCGGATCTTTTGCCAATAATTGGGCAACAGACCAGAATTGGGGAATGCCTGTGTAAATGCAGCCAATGCGTGTTTATTGTTTCAATACTTCTATTGGTGCATGTAAATTGATGTGGCAACCTGAAGCAGGTGAATACTGTTGAAGCCAATTAGACCACAGCCTTAAGGCATGTCAGCACTGCTTATCAACTCTGTGCTCAGTTTGAGGATGTTCAATGAGATGAGCCCTAGAGTTAGGCTGTTAAAACTTCTTAGGGATTGGTGGTGCGCTAGCGCCCCCAATCCCGACACTACCAGGTGAAATGCAAGGCGCCAAATTCAAAATCGAAAAGTTGAATTATTAAACATCCACCCATATACAAGTGTTTCATACTCATCAAAAGCTCTGTTTCTTGGCAATATCACAGCGTTGTCAGATTTCAAAAAGGCTTTACGGCGAAAGCAGCACATTTGATTGTTTGAGGGTAGCACCTTCACTATTTTCTCATGACCATGATTTCAATAGCCTTCACGGTTCACACAAAACACATTTCACAGCGAAAACAAATCAATTACCTGTTGAAGAACTTCTGCTGATGGCTTGCAAAGTGTCCAACGAAGACAATCCATGGTTCTTTTGTTAGAAAAAGTAATGTATTATATCCTTAAATCTCCATTTGGTTTGTGCGTTATAATGAGAAACTACAGCCTCCACTCCTCCATTGAAACGTGACGAGAACTCGTTCATCTTATACCTATAAACTTGTCCAAGAACAATCAAAAATAATTTTAAATGTATCCTTAGGAACACTTTTACGTATATTTACTATTATAAATCAACCCGAATATAAACTGAGCGATAAGAACGGAAAAAAACACAAAGCGAGCCTTCTCGGGAGCGCGCGTTCCCCTTCTGTTGACTTCCAAAAGGACACTTCCTGGTTTCCTCTTCTTCTCTGCTCTAATTCATCCAAACAAATTCTGAACACTGTCTCGAGACTGTTGACATCCAGAGCGATCGGTACTGTATTCATATGCCCTTATATGCCCTCATGAGGGAGGGGTTCCAAATGCGGCACTCTGTCAAAACCACTTTTTCCAGGACAGAAAGTCCTCTGGGTTTCGCCTGCCATATGCGTTCTGTTTTACTCACAGACAAATGGTTAACTCTTTTAGAAAATTCTGAGTGTTTCCTATCCAATGGTACTAAATATGTGCATATCCTATTTTCTGGGACTGAATGGGAGGCATTTTACTTTGGGCACGCCAGGGTCTCCAAAACGGTCACCTCGTGCGCTACTCCCTAAGAAGTTAATGTGTATCACATACATACACATTTTAAACATGCAATATTAAAATTAGTAAATCATTTTTGGAAGAATATTTGATCTGTCTGTTTAAAAAAAAAAAGAAGCCGTGCATGACCAGACTTGTTCTTGTAGACTTACAACAAGAACAACTGAGAAGCACGTTGTGGGAGAGACGTGTCATGTTTTTTTTTTTAAAGCATTTCACCTAAGAGAATGTCTGTTGTCCTTCTCAGACTATATATTGTCTTGGATGAGAATGGTCTTGGGGCAGTAACGTAAGTGGTTAGTAAGAAGGCAGAATAAGCAAGCTTATAGTTGGGCTCAGAGCCTTCAACATTATGCAGCCTATAATAAATACAAAACTCAAAATAAATGTTGGAAGGACAGGACATTGGTAAAGACAGATGGCGCTGTTTCTTCTATTAACCAGTGAGGCACTAACTTTAGGGTCAGATTACCTAAAAAAAAAAATATAATTCTGTAATGTAAAATAATGGGAAAGTATGTGGGATAGGGATTCTCTAATAGTTATTTTGCCAACAGAATAACAAACATTGTGCAATCAGGTGCGCATGGAATTATTGAATCGGCCTATAAAAAGCTAAACACGTGCTGACATTGTGAAGTATTAACAGCCTATTTGTAGTTGGATAACCATCATTAGTGTAATAATGATTTAATCCACACATTATCTCGCTAATTTTCCCAAAAGTATTCGCAAGCTGCGTCTAGCGTCTATTTCTAGCTTCCCCTAGTTTCCCGCCTCGTTTACGTCAACAGAAAGTTATTTTCATGAATGGAGGGGGCGGTCACGAGGAATTGGTGACGTGAATACTTGCGGAAGCACAGTGTGGAATGTTGATACATTGTTGTTGTTTTTGTAGTTAATTTAGTACGGGGATACATTTCGGTTCGACTGCTGGACGACTTTCAGAATTGCGACAAGTAACTTCAACCCGTATAGGACGGCAACTTCACAAGCTTTACGCTTTCCAGACGGAGAATATCTGCGTTCATAAGGTGAGGGTACGAGCGCTTTTCTGGGAGATGTTTTGACATTCCTCTCTAAAATTGCTGATGCTATCACAGTGACAGATTCGATTTTACGCATGTATCAACAAGTAAGATCAGGCTTAACCAAACATAATTTACATGTTATCAACGTACGTTGTACATTTTATTTAGGCCTATCTTAACAATTTTAAACCGTTTACAAACTTATTATTTACAAATTTGCTGCTATATGGACACGTGTTGGAGTACTGTAACGCCTGGAATCAACTTATTTCACTATTGAAGTTGTTAAAATGTAACAATTTATAAATCGTGTTTTTCTGAATTGTTTTTATATATTTTTTGTTCCATCTATTTACCCATCGTAATATTTTGGAGGGTAATATGTTTTACTTCTGCCTCTTAATAACTTCAATAAGTGTAGTATTTTCAGAGAACTTCAATTAATTACTGTATCCATATGGTTGTCCACATAGCAGACGGTAGCCTACTTTTATATTTACGACGTAAGGAAACAACATGTGGTCTGGGTTTTAGAATTCTGAGTCAAAGGGCATGGTGTGGGGATAGACCACCAGGAGGATAGTAAAGGGGACACAAATAATGAAGACGGAGCCGAGTTCTAAAACGTTGCCTCTGCTTCAGACATGAGAAATTCTACGATTTGCTTGTTTTCCTGTATCAAGGCCCTTAAGAGTGTGGGCTACTGTAATTTTCAGCAAGTATGGCAGTTGTTATTTTCCTTAAATGTAGTATATGCTGTAGAAGTTAGGTTTATGTTCAGTTTATTATATAGAATCTGCAATGTACATTGCTTTCAGAAAGTATTCACACCCTTGACCACATTTTGTTGTTACAGCCTGAATTTAAAATTTTATTAATTTGAGATTTCACTGGCCTACTACGCACAATGCCCCATAATGTCAAAGTGGAATTATGTTTGCGCTGCTAAGGTACGCAATAGTATATTTTGGTAGACAGAATAGCAAAGAGCACAGATGGTGGTGCTCTTTGGTAAAAGGGGTCCATTGGAATTATGTTTTTTTCTAAATGTTTACAAGTTAAGTAAAAATGAAAAGCTGAAATGTCTTGTTATGGCATGCCTACACTACATGGCCAAAAGGATGTGGACATCTGCTCGTTGAACATCTCATTCCAAAATCATGGGCATTAATATGGCGTTGGTCCTCCTTTTGCTGCTATAACCGTCTCCACTCTTCTGGGAAGGCTTGCTTCCATTCAGCCACAAGAGCATTAGTGAGGTTGGGCACTGATGTTGGGCGATTAGGCCTGGCTCGCAGTCAGCGTTCCCAATTCATCCTAAATGTGTTCGATGGGGTTGAGGTCAGGGCTCTGCAGGTGAGTGAAGTTCTTCCACACCGATCTTGACAAACCATTTCTGAATGGCCCTCGCTTTGTGCATGGGGGCATTGTCATGCTGAAACTGGAAAATAGCATTTCATTTTTGGGGGGTTAAATATTCAGAGTGATGGGAAGCATGAGCACCACCATCAATCAGCCTACACCACTGCACACACCTGTCGGTAGTATGACAACAAGCGTAGCCATGTCAGCAAATGACTGCTGTCTGAACACAACTGATTTGAGCATTAAAGCCTGCAGTGTGAACAAGGCTTTAGAGACTTACCCAGAAAGACACAGCTGTAATCACTGACAGACAAGGGTGCTTTTACAAATTTACTCAGGGGTGTGAATACTTACAGTACCAGTAAACAGTTGGGACACACCTACTCATTCAAGGGTTTTCTTTATTTTTACCAACTATGAAATGACACACATGGAATCATGTACAGTCGTGGCCAAAAGTTTTGAGAATGACACATTCATTTCCACAAAGTTTGCTGCTTCAGTGTCTAGATATTTTTTTTAGATGTTACTATGGAATACTGAAGTATAATTACAAGCATTTCATAAGAGTCAAAGGCTTTTATTGATAATTACATGAAGTTGATGCAAAGAGTCAATATTTGCAGTGTTGACCCTTCTTTTTTCAAGACCTCTGCAATCCGCCCTGGCATGCTGTCAATTAACTTCTGGGCTACATCCTGACTGATGGCAGACCATTCTTGCATAATCAATGCTAGAAGTTGTGGGTTTTTGTTTGTCCACCTGCCTCTTGAGGATTGACCACAAGTTCTCAATGGGATTAAGGTCTGGGGAGTTTTCTGGCCATGGACCCAAAATATCGATGTTTTGTTCCCCGAGCCACTTAGTTATCACTTTTGCCTTATGGCAAGGTGCTCCATCATGCTGGAAAAGGCATTGTTCAAACTGTTCCTGGATGGTTGGGAGAAGTTGCTCTCAAAGGATGTGTTGGTACCATTCTTTATTCCTGGCTGTGTTCTTAGGCAAAATTGTGAGTGAGCCCACTCCCTTGGCTGAGAAGCAACCCCACACATGAATGGTCTCAGGATGCTTTACTGTTGGCATGACACAGGACTGATGGTATCGCTCACCTTGTCTTCTCCAGACAAGCTTTTTTCCAGATGCCCCAAACAATCAGAAAGGGGGTTCATCAGAGAAAATTATCGCAGTCCTCAGCAGTCCAATCCCTGTACCTTTTGCAGAATAACAGTCTGTCCCTGATGTTTTTCCTGGAGAGAAGTGGCTTCTTTGCTGCCCTTCTTGACACCAGGCCATCCTCCAAAAGTCTTCGCCTCACTGTGCGTGCCGGTGCACTGACAGCTGCCTGCTGCCATTCCTGAGCAAGCTCTGTACTGGTGGTGCCCCGATCCCGCAGCTGAATCAACTTTTAGGAGACGATCCTGGCGCTTGCTGGACTTTCTTGGGCAGCCTGAAGCCTTCTTCACAACAATTGAACTGCTCTCCTTGAAGTTCTTGATGATCTGATAAATGGTTGATTTTGGTGCAATCTTACTGGCAGCAATATTCTTGCCTGTGAAGGCCTTTTTGTGCAAAGCAATGATGACGGCACGTGTTTCCTTGCAGGTAAGTATGGTTGACAGAGGAAGAACAATGATTCCAAGCACCACCCTCCTTTTGAAGCTTCCAGTCTCTTATTCGAACTCAATCAGCATGAAAGAGTGATCTCCAGCCTTGTCCTCGTCAACACTCACACCTGTGTTAACAAGAGAATCACTGACATGATTTTGCACCTGCATTGCTTGCTGTTTGGGGTTTTAGGCTGGGTTTCTGTACAGCACTCTGTGACATCAGCTGACGTAAGAAGGGCTTTATAAATAAATTAGATTTGATTTGATGATGTCAGCTGGTCCTTTTATGGCAGGGCTGAAATGCAGTTGAAATGGTTTTTTGGGAGTCAGTTCATTTGCATGGCAAAGAGGGACTTTGCAATTAATTGCAATTCATCATATCACTCTTCATGACATTCTGGAGTATATGCAAATTGCCATCATACAAACTGAGGCAGCAGACTTTGTGAAAGTTAATATTTGTGCCATTTTCAAAACTTTTGGCCACAACTGTAGTAACCAAAAAAGTGTTAAACATAAAAATGTATTTTAAATTCTTCAAAGTAGCCACCCTTTTCCTTGATGACAGCTTTGCACACTCTTGGCATTCTCTCAACCAGTTTCACCTGGAATGCTTTTCCAACAGTCTTGAAGGAGTTCCCACATGCTGAACACTTGTTGGCTGCTTCACTCTGCGGTACAACTCATCCCAAACCATCTCAATTGTGGAGGCCAGGTCATCTGATGCAGCACTCCATCTTCTTCGTCAAATATTCCTTACACAGCCTGCAGGTGTGTTTTGGGTTATTGTCCTGTTGGAAAACAAGTGATAGTCCCACTAAGCGCAAACCAGATGGGATGGCGTATAGCTGCAGAATGTTGTGGTAGCCATGCGGGTTAAGTGTGCCTTGAATTTTACCAGCAAAGCACCATCACACCTCCTCCATGCTTCATGGTGGGAACCACACATGAGGAGATCATCCGTTCACCTACTCTGCTCCTCACAAAGACACGGCGGTCGGAACCAAAAATCTCACATTTTGAATCATCAGACCAAAGGACAGATTTCCAATGGTCTAATGTCCATTGCTCGTGTTTCTTGGCCCAAGCAAGTCCCTTCTTATTGGTGTCCTTTTTAGTGGTTTCTTTGCAGCAATTCAACCATGATAGCCTGATTCACGCAATCCCCTCTGAACAGTTGATCTTGAGATGTCTGTTACTTGAACTCTGTGAAGCATTTTTTTGGGGCTGCAATCTAAGGTGCAGTTAATTGCCAATTTCTGAGGCTGACAGCAGAGATAACTCTGGGTCTTCCTTTACTGTGGCGGTCCTCGTGAGAACCAGTTTCATCATAGCGCTTGATGGTTTTGTGACTGCACTTAGAGAACCTTTCAAAGTTCTTGACATTTTCTGTATTGATGGACCTTATTGTCTTAAAGTAATGATGGACTGTCATTTCTCTTTGCTTATTTGAGCTGTTCTTGACATAATATGGACTTGGTCTTTTACCAAATAGGGCTATCTTCTGTATACCACCCCTACCTTGTCACAGCACAACTGATTGGCTCAAATGCATTAAGAAGGAAATTCCACAAATTAACTTTTAACAAGGCACGTGTTAATTTAAATGCATTCCAGGTAACTACCTCATGAAGCTGGTTGAGAGAATGCCACGAGTGTGCAAAGTTGTCATCGAGGCAAAGGGTGGCTACTTTGAAGAAACTAAAATATAATTTGGTTACTACATGATTCTATGTGTTATTTCATAGTTTGATGTCTTAACTATTATTCTACAATGTAGAAAATAGTAAAAATAAAGACAAAACCTTGAATGAGTAGGTGTGTCCCAACTTTTGACTGGGACTGTATGTATATGAGAGAGGTCTGTATTTCATTATCAATTAATTTGCTAAAATTTCTAAAACATGTTTTCACTTTGCCACTATGGCTATTGTGTGTAAATGGGTGAGGGAAAAAAATCGAATACATTTTGAATTCAGGCTGTAAGACAACAATAAGTCAAGGGGTATGAATACTTTCTGAAGACACTGTATCTGTCTAGTGTGGTGCTGTGTCCTATTGAATACTACTGTAGACATTCCCAAAGACAAATTGTTAGTGCTGTATCAGTGATTTCACTCTTTAGCCTATACCCTGGTTTGACAGTAGAGAGAGGAGAGAGTGCCATAGTTGGCCCGGGTTCAGCAGAATCTCTTTTTGGAAGCTGCAGTGTCACAGGCCAATATGAAATTGAATCTACGGGCCTGCTGTCAAAGCAATAATTTTTAGATGACACGCACACAGAAAAAGCTTGTTGCTAAGCTGATCTCTGCCTCCGTCCCGTTGCTCAGCTTTATAGAATAAACAAAGATAAAAAAAATCCTTATCAATTTCATATTTTGGTGCTGACTGCGTGTCTCCAGACTGGGATCATATTCTTGGACATTTGACCTTTACTGTCATTGTGATTTATGTGGAAAATATGAGAGGAGTCCTTTCTCATCCAAAACTTTCCACATTGTATGAGGGTCTTGAAACCTAATCTAAGAGGCTGCCTATGCCCTGAGTCACTGTTGATAAGGTACAGTTGAAGTCGGAAGTTTACATACACTTAGGTTTGAGTCATTACAACTCGTTTTTCAACCACTCCACAAATTTCTTGTTAACAAACTATAGTTTTGGAATGTCGGTTAGGACATCAACTTTGCATGACACAAGTAATTTTTCCAACTATTGTTTACAGACAGATTATTTCACTTATAATTCACTGTATCACAATTCCAGTGGGTCAGAAGTTTACATACACTAAGTTGACTGTGCCTTTAAAGAGCTTGGAAAATTCCAGAAAATTAAGTCATGGCTTTAGCAGCTACTTCCGGCGCCGACAGAGATGGCCGCCTCGCTTCACGTTCTCAGGAAACTATGCAGTATTTTTTTTTTAATGTATTACTTCTAACATTGTTACCCCGGGAAATATTAAGTTTTATTACATACAACCGGGAGGAACTATTGGATATAAGAGCAACGTCAACTTACCAACATTACGACCAGGAATACGACTTTCCCGAAGCGGATCCTCTGTTTGGTCCACCAACCAGGACAATAGACTGGATCCCAGCCGGCGACTCAAAACAACGGCGGCGCCGGAGAAGGGGGAAACGCGGCGGTCTTCCAGAGAGACATCGGCGACTGCAACGTTCTTTGCTTCACGGAAACATGGCTCACTCAGGACACATTATCTGAGTCGGTACAGCCACATGGTTTCTCCACGCATTGCGCCTACAGAAACAAACATCTATCTGGTAAGAAGAATGGCGGGGGTGTGTGTCTTATGATTAACGAGACGTGGTGTGATCATAACAACATACAGGAACTCAAGTCCTTTTGTTCACCTGACATAGAATTCCTTACAATCAAATGCCGACCGCATTATCTACCAAGAGAATTCTCCTCGATTATAATTGCAGCCGTGTACCCCCTCAAGCTGACATATCGACAGCACTGAAAGAAATCCATTGTACTCTATGTAAACTGAAAACCACATCCTGAGGCTGCATTTATTGTGGCTGGGGATTTTAATAAGGCTAATTTGAAAACAAGGCTCCCTAAATTTTATCAGCATATCGAATGTGTGACATGGGCTGGTAAAATCCTGGATCATTGTTATTCTAACTTCTGTGATGCATACAAGACTATTCTCCGCCCTCCTTTCGGCAAGTCTGACCACGACTCCATTTTGTTGCTCCCAGCCTACAGACAGAAACTAAAACAGGAAACGCCCGTTCTCAGGTCTGTTCAACGCTGATTGCTTCAAGCACGTGGACTGGGATATGTTCCGGATAGCATGTATCACCGCCTGGTACGGCAATTGCTCCGCCCACAACCGTAAGGCTCTCCAGAGGGTAGTGAGGTCTGCACAACGCATCACCGGGGGTAAACTACCTGCCCTCCAGGACACCTACACCACCCGATGTCACAGGAAGGCCAAAAAGATAATCAAGGACAACAACCACCCGACCCACTGCCCGTTCACCCCGCTATCATACAGAAGGCGAGGTCAGTACAGGTGCATCAAAGCTGGGACCGAGAGACTGAAAAACAGCTTCTACCTCAAGGCCATCAGACTGTTAAACAGCCACCACTAACATTGAGTGGCTGCTGCCAACATACTGACTTAAATCTCTAGCCACTTTAAATAATAGGAATTGGATGTAACAAATGTATCACTAGCCACTTTAAACAATTTTGTATATAATGTTTACATATCCGACATTACTCATATCAAATGTATACACTGTACTCTAAACCATCTACTGAATCTTGCCTATGCCGTTCGGCAATCGACTCAAATCTCTAGCCACTTTAATAATTAAAAAGTGAATGTAATAAATGCATCACTAGCCACTTTAAACGATGCCATTTATATAATGTTTACATATCCTACATTACTCATCGCATATGTATATACTGTACTCCATACCATCTACTGCATCTTGCCTACGCCGGTCAGCCATCGCTCATCCATATATTTATATGTACATACTCGTATTCATTCCTTTACTCTTGTGTGTATAAGGCAGTTGTTGTGAATTTGTTAGATTACTTGTTAGATACTACTGCATGGTCGGAACTAGAAGCACAAGCATTTCACTACACTCGCATTAACATCTGCTAACCATGTGTATGTGACAAATAACATTTGATTTAGAAGCTTCTGATAGGCTAATTGACATCATTTGAGTAAATTGGAGGTGTACCTGTGGATGTATTTCAAGGCCTACCTTCAAACCCAGTGCCTCTTTGCTTGACCTCATGGGAAAAACAAAAGAAATCAACCAAGACCTCATAAAAAAATTGTAGACCTCCACAAGTCTGGTTCATCCTTTGGAGCAATTTCCAAATGCCTGAAGGTACCACGTTAATCTGTAAAAACAATAGTACGCAAATATAAACACCATGGGACCATACCGCTCAGTAAGCAGACGCGTTCTGTCTCCTAGAGATTAATGTACCTTTGGTGCGAGAAGTGCAAATCAATCCCAGAACAACAGCAAAGGACCTTGTGACGATGCTGGAGGAAACGGGTACAAAAGTATCTATATCCACAGTAAAACGAGTCTTTTATCGACATAACCTGAAAGGCCGCTCAGCAAGGAAGAAGTCACTGCTCCAAAACCGCCATAAAAAAGCCAGACTACGGTTTGCAACTGCACATGGGGACAAAGATCATACTTTTTGGAGAAATGTCCTCTGGTCTGAAATAGAACTGTTTGGCCATGATGACCATTGTTATATTTGGAGGAAAAAGGGGGAGGCTTGCAAGCCAAAGAAGAACACCATCCCAACTGTGAAGCATGGGGGTGGCAGCATCATGTTATGTGGATATATTGAAGCAACATCTCCAGACATCAGTCAGGAAGTTAAAGCTTGGTTGCAAATGGGTCTTCCAAATGGACAATGACCCCAAGCATACTTCCAAAGTTGTGGCAAAATGGCTTAAGGACAACAAAGTCAAGGTATTGGAGTGGCCATCACAAAGCCCTGACCTCAATCCTACAGAAAATTTGTGGGCAGAATTGAAAAAGCGTGTGCGAGCAAGGAGGCCTACAAACCTGACTCAGTTACACCGGCTCTGTCAGGATGAATGGGCCAAAATTCACCCAACTTATTGTGGGAAGCTTGTGGAAAGCTATCCAAAACGTTTGACCCAAGTTAAACAATTTAAAGGCAATGCTACCAAATACTAATTGAGTGTATGTAAACTTCTGACCCACTGGGAATGTGATGAAAGAAATAAAAGCTGAAATAAATCATTCTCTCTACTATTATTCTGACATTTCACATTCTTAAAATAAAGTGGTGATCCTAACTGACCTAAGACGGGGAATGTTTACAAGGATTAAATGTCAGGAATTGTGAAAAACTGAGTTTACATACACCTTAGCCAAATACATTTAAACTTCCGACTTCAACTGTATATGTGGTGACCTCCCACACCAAGTGCATCATATCCTTGCTCTGTCATGAGGTTAACATGTGGCTTGGTTCCCAATGTGATGTCTGGAGGAGGAGAGAGAGGGTCTATCATCTTCTGCTCTCTCACTTCCCTACCCAATATTTCAGCATGACAATAGGATGTATACATACTCATAATGGTTAATGATGCTCACAGTTTTCATAGTATTGAGTATTCAGGGGGGTGGAAGAGAACCCGCTGTGGGTTTTGCAGTGTGTTGTGAAAGTGAAATGACTGTGGTTAGTGAAAAGGTATGACTCAAAAGGAAACCCAAGTCATATCTTTATGTGTAAACTTCCTTTTAACTGTGAAACGTTTAACTTCATTTCCTTAATGTGTTCTGATAATTTATTTCTAAAGACAAAGACCGTGTCATAAGAATTACACAGACATGACAGACGACCAAAAATATTTACAGTATTGTATTACATGTACAATTTAACAGTCCCATTAACAAGTTGACACTGAAGCATGGAGAGATGTATACATTGGCATCACTCCACAAGTTCCCTTAGGTGCCTGTGTTGTACCAACCACCAGGATTTGCACCCAGCCCATTCCTGCTTCTCTGGATAACTTCCTGGATCTCAGACCAATGCTCTCGCCACACTGTGGTCTGGGATGTGGATTGATCATCTCGAGTAAAGTGCCTTGTTTTTGTAATTATGGTATTAGGTGGTATACAGTAAACAAGGAGAAATGTCCGGAACTTTCTCACTTTTACATCTGAGAACTTGGGTACTCCGACTGAAATAAGCATTTTAACAACTTAATCGAGAGCCGGGATTGGATTAATGACTGTCGTTTTTCTCCTGCTGATGTAATCTCAAGTCTCTTGCGTTAACAAGTCCTGAACTCCATTGATATTTGAAGTTGGAAAATGTAATAGTATTTTTTTCTCATTGATTTTCATTGTTATTCAATGTGTACTATGGAATGGCTTTACTTAGGTAATAACTGGACAGGTTTGTCCTTGTTGTGTGCATACTTGACATACTTTTCAATCCTTATGTCCCCAGTTGGAAAGTCGCTTCGCTCAGATATCTACCTCTCCTCCCTTTTCGTCAAAAGGTTCCGGCGGTTATGCCAGCCGTTTCCTGTACTTTTCCTTCTGCCCTGCGAAACAACGTGATTTTCCAGGAAACGTCAGTTTGGGAGGGTGTGATTCCCTGCCTCTCATCCTAGTTCTTACCAGTAAACAGCATGACTCATGGCTCGGCTATGCTCTCCATTTCCTTTACATAACATCCCTCCAAATGTGCTGCGCTGGAGTGGAGGGAGTGTGCACCACCACAGCATAGTCTGGAGGAAGGCTCTCTCCTCCCCAACTCTCTGAGAAAACAGAGAAATTCTGAACAGAGGGGAACTCCATCAAGCTCTCTCTCCTCTCTCAGAGGAACGTAGCGTGTCTGTTTTCCACCGAACCCAAACTCCAAAACTAATAGAAAAGAGAAGGAAAACCTGCAGCCAAGACAAGCCAACACTTCATCTATTACTAGGACCTGAGCACTCAGCTCTTTGATGTGCTGTTTATTTTAGCGAAACTTCGGGCCCCGGAGCACACAGACTTGAATTTGAGCTGATGTCTGAATGACAAAAACTAAATGGAGTCACATTTCACACAATGTCTCTGGACTAATACCATAACAGGCCGGCAGTTTATTGGTTTGTTTTTCTAGCCAGGTCACAATCAGTGCTTAAATAGGCAGTTATTCGTCCATTATTAATGGTTACTGCTTGGGCTGATACTGTGGTGCTGATTTTAATATGCACCTTAGTAAAACTCCATTCTAGAGTATTTTAGCAAAGCTATAGCCCTAGTTCTTGGCTCAAGCTTTGACTAAGTCATTGATTACACTGAATGACTAAACAACAAACTATGACAAAGGTTATGTTCACTTTTTCCAACAGAGTTCAATTGGGCAGAGAACAGTGATTATTAGCAGTGGGCTGCATCCGGAGCCTACAGTAATGTTGTCAGTTGGACTTGTGTGCTTTGATACGATGAGTAATTTCCTCATGATCTAGACTACGTGAGCTGATGAAATATGGCGCTGAAATCATCAGGCCTTTCCTGTGGCCAGAAAATAGTTTATATTTTCCATCTGTTTAGCCACCACCTTGTGTGTAAATGCTCCCCCTCATCATGAAAACTTAGCAGTGTTGTCTAATTAAGTTATTTGGTTAGGGATAGTCCTACTCTGTATCCCTGTTAGTCGTCAACACTTGATTCATTCTGGCTGTTGTTAAACTTCGATATGAGACTCATCTGAATTCCAGACATTTGGAAGATTTTACAGCGATGTCTTTACATCTGAGTAGACTAAGCCCCCCTCCCAGAGATGGGTGCATTACACAGGACATATTCTGAATGCATTTATGCTCCCAAATGAAACTTGGGGCCTCTTTATTTTGTGTGTGTGTGTGTGTGTGTTCAGTCCGGCATGTGGTTCTGTTATCCACACTTCAGCCACCTTCTATGGCTTTACTTTGAGGTCTTCTCCGACACGAGTAGAAGCACTCAAAAAGGTGAAAAGGGAAATCGTTTTCTGGAGGACCGTCAAATGTGCACAGTCAAAAGCGGTACTGAATTGTAACGTGCCTGTTGCTCGTCCTGAAAGATTATCAAAACAGGGATTTGGTCATGGGACATGGTCATTACTGTTCTGTTCCTCTCTGGAAGAAGGAAAGCAGCAAAGTGGGACCTTAAGAGCTCGACCTAGTGCCATTTGCAAAAACAGAGAGGAGCACATACAGAAGGAATTTGAAGGAAACAACGTGGCCTCTGAGCTGTAAAGCTTGAGCAAGCTTGAGTGTATGGAGAGGGAGGCCTTTTCCCATCCCGTTTCATGGTATTCGAGTTGCATGGAATATTACCCAGGGTCTCCCTTGATGCAACAGTTCAAAACAGGCTATTTCAGCCAACTTGCTGGAACGTTGTCTTACATTTTTGACCAAAATAAGGCAATGCTGTATGCTTTTCTCTACTCTTTTTACTATAGTTAAGTTGAAAACCCAAGTGAGTGACTTTAAAATGAGGTTCAAAGGAGATGGCCAAAACAAGTAATCAGATGTGATGGTTCACCAAATATGTTTTCTTGTGGTTCTTAAATCCACACAAAACAGAAGAATCTATTGGTTTATTTTCCATGTTAGGATTGTGTGAGTGTACAATCTCCACATTCATGTATCCCTTCATTACAGAAACATGCGGCCAGGCATAGGCTGTACCTCCGGTGCGGTTTTACAAAAAGACAAAACGGATGGCTGACTAAGAACTTATTAGTGATATGTTCTGCTTCAGTGCCAAAGCCAGTGTACTTTCCATTATCAGCAGACCAATCATTTGGCATTCTGCCCCTTTCCATTTAGGAGCTCTGACTAAGACTTTCGATGCAAGAACAGTATTTCTATTGTAGATACAGTGCAACCACTTCAGCTCTTCAACACAAGGTCAACCCTGCAACAGCTGTCAGAAGCTGCTGTGATCAGCTATCTATATTTATTTCCAGGGGTATGAGATGAACTTCCCTAAAGGAATAGTCATTAAAACCTCACCCTTTGGGTTGTTATATCTTGTTCGAGAAAGTGCAGCTCAAAGCGCCGGATGGAATATTTGGCCTCTTAATGAGGTATCACTTATCACATGTTCACCTAAATTGTTTAGCTGGCAGAATTTTGCGTCAGCAGCACAGTGAGCTAAATATATCCAGCAGCGTTAAATAAGGCCATGTAGCAGCTCAGGAAAGCCCAGTGTAATACGAGCCAGACAAGCAGACAAGTCCTAAACGAAATAGAGTACATTGTCTCACTACAAAAATATACCCATGACTGTAAGGGAAACTATTCCTCTGTGACACACGATCTTCAGGAATTTCCCACATATCTACAGGACTGTAAAGTTGAGTATGACCATAAATGTAAGCTTGTGTTTGTTGGGTAGTTTTACATAGGCATATGTTCTGTGTTATAAAGAGGAGACTCATATAGGTCAATGTAGGCCATGTTAGGTTGAATAGTACTGTATCTAAATGGAAGAGACTATGCATTAGGTCTGAGGGAAATTAAAAATAGGAGCCAATGTTCAGAGTTTATGAGACTGTTATTGTACACACTCCCTAAACTATTGGTGATCCTGACTTAGTTCTTCAAACTGACCTGCCCTTGTAATGTCTACCATGTGTATGACAGGGTTATGAATGAGACTTGTTTACCCTTTGGCTGACCATGTGACTATACTCCCACACCCATTTGCAGGGCATTTCCATGGCAGCCGTCGCCTAGGGAGCAAGTCAGGGTGCTGAAATGGATCCTTGGGAGAATGTGGGCTTTTATTCACAGTCAGGCACACAGTCAGTCTCTCTCTCTCTTTTTGGCCATGGCGGCAGTCTCAAAGGCATGTGTTTCACTGTAGTGTTCAGATAGGCCTTTTTCTAAAAACAACTTTGACCAAAATAGCCCATGCCCAGTTTCTAAGCAGAGGGCCCAGACAAAGCTGCGTGGTGAGAGCTAACCTGTTTCTATTCTTGCGGGTCTTGCTACGGTCTAGTGAACTACATAGTGAGGGCCCTCCCTACAGCAGCAAGTAAACAGGTTTGCCCAACAGTCTGTATATTCATTATCATCTTTCAGTGTGATGCTGACCTCTGCTGGCAGTCTCTGTTACTAGAGAATCTACTGAGCTGGTTACAGATGATGTAACTAACTCAGGAATGTTGTTGTGGGATCTCTTCAATAGATTTCTTGGGAAAGGGGAGTGGCTTCTTAGGATGGCTGTATCTGAACTTGGCTACATTCATAACCAACACTTTAATTTCACAATTAATACACTATATTATGTATACAAATATATTTTAATACATTTTTTTATTCCAATCACAATTTTCCCTTCTTTGTTTTGCAGTGTGACGTCTGTGGGATTCTGGCCAGTTTATGTATGCAGGGTATGACGACTCAGTTTAAAGCAAACAAGACTTTAAAGGTAATTTTGTATTTGTACACTGTATCTTTAATGTGAATGATGAGTTCAGGAAAGGGCCAGAATCTCATCAATGGCTGTCTCTGTTGCAGGTTAAGAAGGAGGTGGGTGAGAATGCTCCGGCCCTCAGTGATGACGAGCTGGTGGCCATGTCGGTGCGCGAGCTCAACACACACCTGCGCGGGCTGACCAAGGAGGACGTGGTGCGGCTGAAGCAGCGGCGGAGAACCCTGAAGAACCGCGGCTACGCCGCCAGCTGCCGCATCAAGCGGGTCACCCAGAAGGAGGAGCTGGAGAGGCAGAAGCAGGAGTTGCAGCACGAGGTAGACAAGTTGGCTCGGGAGAACGCCAGCATGAGGCTGGAGCTGGATGCCCTGCGCTCCAAGTATGAGGCCCTGCAGTGCTTCGCCCGGACTGTCACCTGCGGGCCTCTCTCGCCAGGCAAGGTGGCCACCACCAGCGTCATCACCATCATCAAGTCTACAAACAACCACAACTCTAGCCCAACCTCCTTCTCAGCTCCCTCCTAGTGCTGACAGGACTGGGCTCTTGTCTCCCTGTCCCGCCTGGTCCTTACCGGTTCCGACCCGATCCAGCCTGAAACCAATGGCACCCGACCCATGCTGAGAGGAAGCTCAGTAATTCGACTGAGGGAAGGGGGTGGGGTGGCCACTAGCTCTGTGTGATGATAACAACATGATGCTGCATTCATTCTCTACTCTCTTTCTCTCACATACTGTACATAATCTACGTTGTCTGTGCACTGTGCTACAACCTCCCCAGCACCGGCAGTGCATTGGGCCTCTCTGACTGATGGCAGAGATTAGCTCATACTACAGTGTGAGTGGGCACTTGATATTATACCCCGCGATGGCAGCACTGGTCTGAGACAGCTCTGATGCCTGTGGTATCTTGTATTTACAGAGTATAAAGTAATATATTATTGTAATAATTACCGTATTAATACATTATGAATATTTAAAATAACAAAACAAAAAAAGCGGATCTAAGCCTAAAAGCCTTCTTTCTTCTGTATATGAAAGCATATACTAATGTTTCAATGAAAATGAAGGCATTGAAGCTTTTGCCTTAAACTGATCTAGGAATGATCTCTCTGTAATATTCAATTTTTTTGTCACTCATACAGTATGTTCAATATTTTAGGCTTTTATATTTCCAATTTCAAGGGCAGCTTGAAAACCGTTAAAAACAATATATATTTGATAACTGACCAAGCATGTTTAGCTGGATGAACCAGGCCATTTTGACATTGGAAAACTTTTATCTGGTTTAGACTGTAGATTAGACTTGCAGGTATATAGCATAACCTACATAAAATAATACAAACACACTCATGGGTTATCTTCCTTACAGCTGTGAGGAACTACATCTACAGTACAAGTAAAATACAAATTAGGCTACGTCAGACAAATGACAGATCATTGAACTATGAAACTGTTAGATCACGGTGTAAAAGTACCAAAATCACTTGCTTTGCAAACGTTAAATTATATAGCTGCAAAAATACATCTAAAATCATAGGACACTTGAAGCATCTTTTTGGAAATACCGCAGTCCATTCTGGTATTACTTTAGCAATGAGAGATTGTATGATGCTGATCATAGTTTGTGGTCTATCCCAGAATTGCTAAAGTTGCATCCAGTTTATAACTATTGCCAAGGGTGGCATATTTATTTTATGTTATTAAGACAAGCACTTACCTATGATATTTTGCCTCTGAACGTTCCTCTCCATGCTATGCCATATCTCATGGTAGGTAATCCATATTGGATGTAGTGATAATGGGAGCTGCCTTGACAAATGAAATGCACATTTCAAGGAAAATTTAAGCTCAACTGCCTTCTGTCACTTTACATTGAGAACTCCGTCCTCTTAGAAATCATTCCTACTGTTGGGTCGTCTGAAAGTGCTGCTGCCGGTGTTGGTAACTCTGAAACAGTAGACATTGAACATAAATGCTTTCGACACAGACTCTTGGGTAAGAGGAATCCCGGCATACCCCTAAAGAAAAAACTCTAGGAATGGTGTCATGACCAAATCCAATGGCACATTAACTTCAAATGTTACCGATAAACAAGCACAGGTTGAGTATGCTTTTTGAAGGTTATAATTTTCAGTTCTAGATAATTATCTAGAATCTATAGTTTTTGCATTTCAGCACTTATCACAGTTAGTCATGAGTGAAGTCTAGAGCTGGCTATTGTCAAGGTTTTCTCTTACCCCAGTGGACATGACTTTTCCTCTTCCCCTGTTTCTTAGCTGTTAAGAGCGCTAAGGGGGACTTTGCTGCTGTATGGCCCTCTGCTATTTCAGGCAGGGCCATTGCTGTGCTCTTATCATTCTCATGTTGTGTTTTCATTTGGTATATTTGTTATTACACCTTAATTCCCATGTTTTTATATGTGTGTATTTTTCTATAATTGTTGCTTTATTATAGGGATATTAAATACCTGGGAGTGGTGTGATCTTGTAATCGTCCTCTGATGTAAAATGATTCTTATTTACTGGCCTATCTCAGCAGGATAGTTAAATTATTATCTATAGCTTTAATTAAATCATAAGGAATTCTGCTGACTTTATAGTTGTATTTGTGTCTTTTAAGGTCATTTCATAATTATTACCTGCAAACTACCCTCGGCTAGTCTGCAAATTAGGCTGTCTGTGTTTACAGTCACGACTGTTAGAGTAGGTGGATTAGGTATATTTTGATAGGAAATACTTACTTTGGTAGCTAATTGCCATATGCCCACATGCTATTATAAGGAAGTTACATTTGTATCACGCTGCTAAACTCCAAGACTTTTGAAGTTTGAGTTGATGATGCTTTTGTGACAGCTATGAAACAGATAAAAGTATTACAATTTGGAGGAGAATATACAGCAGAATGCAGCACAGCAGAATGCAAGTTATGAAATGAAAGTTTAGGAAGTGAAAACACTTGAATTATTTCGCACACTTTTCTGAGCTTTACACTGACCTCTGCTGGTAGTCTTTATAAATGCTGTGAATAAGCACATTATTATTGACCAAATTGTCTTGGAGACTTTTGCAGTCCAATTGCATATCAATTTACTGTCTATATATTGTCTGACTAATATTCGAGTGCAAAACATATACTTTTGTGTCCAAATAAACATCCAACAAAGTAGATGAATTTCTATGTACCCCAAGCTGCATTTCCTCCCTAGTTGTACTGAAACTCACTAAAGGTTCATACACATCTACACAAGGCTCTGCCAGCTGAAAATGCAGTATGGAAGCACTAGTAGTTATGCTCTTCCTGCACAGCAGGTGGCTGTGTTATCCCTCAGTACCCTCCATCTAGAAATAAAGAACTGCTCCTAGAGTTTGATTGATGATGGCAAATTCATATGCACAGGGCACTGTAATGCAACTGCTAGCAACTAGAGGGCAATATAGATAAGATGTATTTCTGCCATGGTTGATTGCATCTTCTCTGATATGAGCCATTATAATGCAACGGAAAGGAAATTGGATAGATAGTTCAGAAACCAAGTGGGCACTTTTAAATGTTTATCTTGTACGTTTTGCTATCTGTTGCCTTTTAGGCTGGCGCGGTTAAATTATTGTATATTCTTCACCTGATTATATCTACGGTATGTTTTATGTAGCCCTACACATCTTTCCTATATTTGCTGTCAGTCCTACAAGTTATTTACCATACTGCACATAGGACATTTAACATGTATGTTCTATGTTCAGCAGATGTACTTATAAATTTGTAAAAAAAGTTCCATGACATATAAAGTATGCTGCTCCAAATTAGTACTTTGTATACGTCAACATTCAAATGAGTAAACAAGGTGGTGGTGGGTGAAAGAATAACAGTTGTAATACAATGGATGTTGTACTTTCACTCACCATCTTCCACCTTGTATCACACAATTGTATGTTAACTATAAAAAAAGTTATCGTGTGGACTCACAATGAATGGGATCTCAAGTTTTAATGCACAGCCACAACGACACTAGATTAGATGCTAATTTGTCTAGTTTGTGGTAGTTAATGAGGTATGATGATAGTTCTATTATACTGCTTTCTAGCTGATGGGAGTGTAAATAAAAATATGAGGGAGCACTTTGAAGAGAATCCGTACCCTTCGTGACCTTTCATTACTCTGCTACTAGTATGTATTTTATTTGAACTTCAATATTTATTTGATTGATTTTCCGTCATTTGTATTTTCAACATCTAAATTATTTTATTTACGTTCATTTATTTACATTTTGCGTTAATGAAATACCCTCCTGTACAAATAAATTACTTTTTGTTTCTGTTTCGATTGAAAACAAGGAGGTAAATTATTCCTGTAAATAGATGTCTGCTGTGTCTGTTTTTGTACTTTTAAATAAAGCTTTTTTCCTCATAATTCTTTTATTTTATTTCAAACACTATAGTGTGATTCCTCACGGAACCAGGACAAAAAAATACCATGATTTTTTGGGATTTTCACAAACTTTAATCCATAGAAAGGTCCTGTGTGGGAAGGATTGTTGACAAATATTTGACATTTTGTATCAAAGCATAATAGAGAAATAATTAATCAATGTTGGCATATTTATAACAATTTCAGAAAATGTCCATAATATAAGTGGCCAATGTAAAAATCGCTGTCGTATCCTGGTTTCAAATATTCTACATGTTTCACTCAATTTCAGTAAGTGTTGTAAGCGTTACAAACTGAGTGAATGTGAAAATGGACAAAAAATGGTTGCCTTCTGTTGGTGATTTTCAGGATGTGCAATGATACAAGTTAAAGGAGGGCTGTGATTGGTTACATTTTCTACAGAGAAATTGGTACAGTAGGCAAAAGGCCATAACTTTAAAACAAGCAGAAATCCCACTCTGGAAAATTAATATGCCCATAAAGTATATTAAGCTCAACGATATATAGAAATATTTGCCAAATAAATAATTGTATGTTTTCTATATTCACGTTTATATTTTTCAATATTAATAAATTAATGTAAGAAAAATCTAAATACTACCCATATATTCAGAGCAAGCAGTAATGCTTAATTTGACCCAAATATTTGCTTTATGGAGTTGGTATTATTTCTCAATTACGCTTTTAGATATAAATGTCAACAATCCTTCCCCCCAAAGGACCATTCTATACAGTAGATTAGATTTCCTTATTTAAATGAGAAATCACCCTTAAGTCTACAGTGAGATGCTGAGAGGACAGTGTACCGTCTAGCCATACTCCCAAGTACTTGTATGAGGTGACTACCTCAAGCTCTAAACCTGTGTGGAGAGGGGCATTCTTCTTACCAAACCACATGACCTTTGTTTTGGAGGTGTTACCTAATTAAGGTAAGACAGTAATTCTGCTCATGCAATGAACAAAAATACAGTGCATTCGGAAAGTATTCAGACCCATTCCCTTTTCCACATTTTGTTACGTTACAGCCTTATTCTAAAATGGATAAAAAATTAAAAAATCAATCTACACAAAATACCCCATAATGACAAAGCGAAAAAGTTTTTAAATGTTTGCAAATGTATAAAAAAATAAAAAACTGAAATACCTTATTTACGTGAGTATTCAGACCCTTGACTCAAAATTGAGCTCAGGTGCATCCTGTTTCCATTGATCATCCTTTAGATGTTTCTACAACTTGATTGGAGTTCACCTGTGGTAAATTCAATTGATTAGACATGATTTGGAAAGGCACAAACCTGTCTATTCAAGGTCCCACAGTTGATAGTGCATGTCAGAGCAAAAACCAAGCCATGAGGTGGAAGGAATTGTCTGTACAGCTTCGAGACAGGATTGTGTTGAGGCAAAGATCTGTGGAAGGGTACCAAACATTGTCTACAGCATTGAAGGTCCCCAAGAACACAGTGGCCTCCATCATTCTTAAATGGAAGAAGTTTGGAACCACCAAGACACTTCCTAGAGCTGGCCGCCCGGCCAAACTGAGCAATCAGGGGAGAAGGACCTTAGTCCGGGAGGTGATCAAGTAACCAAGAGTTAATCTGTGGAGATGGGAGAACCTTCCAGAAGGACAACCATCTCTGCAGCACTCCATCAATCAGGCCTTTATGGTAGAGTGGCCAGATGGAAGCCACTCCTCAGTAAAAGGCACATGACAGCCCGCTTGGAGTTTGCCAAAAGGCACCTAAAGACTCTCAGACCATAAAAAACAAGATTCTCTGGTCTGATGAAACTAAGATTGAACTATTTGGCATGAATGCCAAGCGTCACATCTGGAGGAAACCTGGCACCATCCCTACGGTGAAGCATGGTGGTGGCAGCATCATGCTGTGGGGATGTTTTTCAGCGACAGGGACTGGGATACTAGTAAGGCTTGAGGGAAAGATGAACAGAGCAAAGTACAGAGAGATCCTTGATGAAAACCTGCTCCCGAGCGCTCAGGACCTCAGACTGTGGCAAAGGTTCGCCTTCCATCAGGACAACAACCCTAAGCACAAGGCCAAGACAATGCAAGAGTGGCTTCGGGACAAGTCTCTGAATGTCCTTGAGTGGCCCAGCTAGAGCCCAGACTTGAACTTGATCAAACATCTCTGGAGAGACCTGAAAATAGCTGTGCAGCGACACTCCCCATCTAACCTGACAGAGCTTGAGAGGATCTGCAGAGAAGAATGTGAGAAACACCTCAAATACAGGTGTGCCAAGCTTGTAGCGTCATACCCAAGAAGACTCGAGGCTGTAATCGCTTCAAAAGTTGCTTCAACAAAGTACTGAAAAGGGTCTGAATACTTATGTAAATTTGATATTTTATTATTTTCTTTGTATTAAAAACCCCAACTGTTTTTGCTTTGTCATTATGGGCTACTGTGTGTAGATTGATGAAAGAAAAAATAATTTAATCCATTTTAAAATAATGTAATGTAACATGTGGAAAAAGTCAAGGGGTCTGAATACTTTCCAAATGCACTGTATAAATGCAATATGTAAAATGTTAGTCCCATGTTTTAAGAGCTGAAATAAACAATCCCAGAAATTTTCCATACACACAAAAAGCTTATTTCTCTCAAATTTGGTGCACAAATTTGTTTACATCCCTGTTAGTGAGCATTTCTCCTTTGCCAAGATAATCCATCCACCTGACAGGTGTGGATAATATCAAGAAGCAGATTAAACAGAATGATCATTACACAGGTGCACCTTGTGCTAGGGGCAACAAAAGGCCACTTTAAAATGTGCAGTTTTGCACACAACACAATGCCACAGATGTCTCAAGTTGTGAGGGGAGCGTGCAATTGGCATGCGGACTGCAGGAATGTCCACCAGAGCTGTTGCCAGAGAATTTAATGTTCATGTCTTTACCATAAGCTGCCTCCAGTGTCGTTTTAGAGAATTTGGCAGTGCGCCCAATTGGCCTCACAACCACAGACCACGTGTAACCACGCCAGCCCACGACCTTCACATCCGGGGGTGGGGGTGCTGAGGAGTATTTCTGTCTGTAATGAAGCCCTTTCGTGGGGGAAAAACTATTTTTGATTGGCTGGCAATTTATTTCAATTGACTGATTAACCTTATATGAACTGTAACTCAGTAAAATCTTTGAAATTGTTACATGTTGTGTTTATATTTTTGTTCAGTATACATTATGCATATATAAACTATAGAAAAAAAAAATATATATATGCACATCCAACTTATCAGGTGCAGGACAGAAGAACATATCAAAGACAAAAGGAATGTGTGCAACTCTGGTATGCTCCCATGGTGATTTAATCAGATGCACAATAAAGACAAAGTTTCAATCAGAGTTGGATCTTCGTCAGATTGACCTGAGTGGCAGACATTCCTTATTTTCTTGCATAGATGAACTACACATTGACACATCCAGGCCAAAACGGGATGTTAAAAAATACATAGTCGCCAGAGTTATGGAACATCTCTTTTATTGTTTATTTTACATGAGTGCAAAATGTGACAAGCAACCAAATAAACTAGGATTCAGTAATATACACTATAGTTACACTACATCTCAGTGATCACTGTTTATCCAACTCTACATCTGTTTCTGCTTTCCCAGTAAGGCAGCAATAATTGGCACATGAAAGTATGGAAAAAGTGATTACACTGCACTTAATTTCCCTAACTTAAGCGCAGTTAAAAATGATAGGGTAGATGGTGTCCCTCTAACACAATTTGCCACAAACAGAAACAAAATATATATATTTTCTAATGACATGAAACCAACTTAAATATCATGAAATATCAAACTGATCTGCAGAAATCACTGAAAACACATTGATAAATTCCTATATTGTAAATAAGCAAACTTTGTCATTAAGCTAAACAAAACAGCAGACATGTCTTACAAATTAGAACATTGAGACCAAGGTACACTACATAATTTAACATTTAAACCAATCAAACAATTGCTGTACAAATTTTATCTTCAGTGAACTGAAAGGAAACTGTAAAGATTCTACTCAAACTACAATACTGCAAATGTTTTTTTAGGGTTAACATTGTAAAGCTCTGCTGAATTATACACAGAAATCCATGCTGAGAAAATTAATGAGAATACCACAACCCTCCAAGTTGGTGGGAGTCGGCCTTATCCTCCAATTTGTCTGTGGCATGTTAGATACAAAGGATTTCAAAGCGCCAAAGTCTAGAGTTTGAAGTTCCTGCTCCAAAGTCAGTTGTGTCTTTGAAAAAATTATTCAGGTCGTCGGGAGACCCAACAGAGGACTGCTGAGCAAATACTTCAAACACGCAAATGCAAGAGATGGTCCTTGAAGTGTCAGAGCCAGCCATGACGGGCACGATTCCTGGGTTCCCTCCTGAAGTCGTACATTAATCAGCTCCTATTTGAAACTCACATGAATCATAGAGAGCGGAGTACTAACTTCAGCGGCCAGAGAAGAGCTCAGTCACTGCTGCGATAGAGACCGAATCAGGATCAGGGAAATTACCAAAATAAAAATTGCATCACTACCTGCCTTGTCTGAAACAGTTCAGCAGACAGGCTATTTTCCCATAGTATCATGACTAGCAAGGCAGAAACAAAAATAATCTCATCACATAAGGTTATTAAAATCTTCATTCTGTCCACTTCTTGATATTACCTGCAGAAATTATTCATTAAATTAACTGTCCAGTGAAAATCTCACTTTTAAAAGTTCATACTCTGTTAACTCGTACCCAAATACTGTTTGAGAAATTGGAGAAAAACACTTCAAAAAACCTCAACGCAAACACGTATTTCAAACAGACCGTTTAAAACATGCTTGCTATTTCATAGAGGATGATGTCATCCTCAGCTGGCCAATCAGCTATCCACTCACATTAACATTTTTACCTCACCATTCTATTGTTGGGGTACGCTGACACCATTCCAACACAGAAAAACTGCATACTTAAACATTTTTGGAAGGAAAACTTTCACAATTTTTATGAATTATATATAGATCATATTTCATAGAAATCTGGAAACACTGGACAGTTACTTTAAAACCAGGACTAAAGTATAGAGTGAACCACAGGGACGGATGCCAGGTCTGACAGTGGGATATGCTGTGCCAATGTTGTCCTGGGTGTGGTGAGAAAACAAAGACATGGATACTCGTGGTGGTGGGCGACTCCTTAGAATTCGTCATCAGAGATAATCAGCAGGACTTTGTCAGATTTCTTGGAGCTCTTGCTGCTGCCGCCTGTGCCTGCCTTGCCGTTGTTCTGGCTGGGCTGTACCACCTCCTGGGTGGACTGCTGGGTGTACTGCTGGTAGGCTGGGGAAAAGTTGTGGATGGCATCCTGGACCATGTCCCCAGGGTTCATCGTCTCCTTCAGACCACTGGAGATGCTCTGCATGGGGGCGATGTTGTCTAGAAGAACATAACAGACACATTTTGACATGGTCATTTAACTTGTTTATAGGACATAACTTTGATCTGAATATCAAACCATAGAAAATACAAGATACAACATGAGAAATACAAGAGTAGTTACGCTGATGAAAACTAAATTCATCCATTTTTGAAGACAAGGTGCTGACAGAGACTCATTAGGAAAAACTCCCTAGTCCAGAATCACAGTTGATACAAATCTCACTAATGCAAATTCATTGGTTTTAAGCCGGTGCTCAAATCAAATCAAATTTTATTGGTCACATACACATGGTTAGCAGATTGTAGAGTGTAGCGAAATGCTTGTGCTTCTAGTTCCAACCATGCAGTAATATCTAACAAGTATTTCACAACAACTACATTATACACACAAGTGTAAAGGAATGATTAAGAATATGTACATATAAATATATGGATGAGCGATGGCCGGGCGGCATAGGCAAGATTCAGTAGATAGAGTACAGTATATACATATGAGATGAGTAAACATTATATAAGGTGGCATTGTTAAGTGACTAGTGATACATTTATTACATCCAAATATTAATTATTAAAGTGGCTAGAGACTGAGTCTGTATGTTGGCAGCAGCCACTCAATGTCAGTGATGGCTGTTTAACAGTCTGATGGCCTTGAGATAGAAGCAGTTTTTCAGTCTCTCGGCCCCAGCTTTGATGCACCTGTACTGACCTCGCCTTCTGGATGATAGCGGGGTGGACAGGCAGTGGCTCGGGTGATTGTTGTCCTTGATTATCTTTTTGGCCTTCCTGTGACATCGGGTGGTGTAGGTGTCCTGGAGATCAGGTAGTTTGCCCCCGGTGATGCATTGTGCAGACCGCACTACCCTCTGGAGAGCCTTACGGTTGTGGGCGGAGCAGTTGCCGTACCAGGCGGTGATACAGCCCGACAGGATGCTCTCGATTGTGCATCTGTAGAAGTTTGTGAGTGTTTTTGGTGACAACCCAAATTTCTTCAGCCTCCTGAGGTTGAAGAGGCGCTGTTGCGCCTTCTTCACCACGCTGTCTGTGTGGGTGGACCATTTCAGTTTGTCCGTGATGTGTACGCCGAGGAACTTAACACTTTCCACCTTCTCCACTACTGTCCCGTCGATGTGGATAGGGGGGTGCTCCCTCTGCTGTTTCCTGAAGTCCACGATCATCTCCTTTGTTTTGTTGGGTCTCGAGCTTAATGACGAGTTTGGAGGGTACTATGGTGTTAAATGCTGAGCTGTAATCGATGAACAGCATTCTTACATAGGTATTCCTCTTGTCCAGATGGGTTAGGGCAGTGTGCAGTGTGGTTGCGATTGAGTCGTCATGGACCTATTGGGGCGGTAAGCAAATTGGAGTGGGTCTAGGGTGTCAGGTAGGGTGGAGGTGATATGATCCTTAACTAGTCTCTCAAAGCACTTCATAATGACAGAAGTGAGTGCTACGGGGCGATAGTCATTTAGTTCAGTTATCTTTTCCTTCTTGGGTACAGGAACAATGGTGTCCCTCTTGAAGCATGTGGGAACAGCAGACTGGGAAAGGGATTGATTGAATATGTCCGAAAACACACCAGCCAGCTGGTCTTCGCATGCCCGAGGACACGGCTAGGGATGCCGTCTGGTCCGCAGCCTTGCGAGGGTTAACACGTTTAAATGTTTTACTCACGTTGGCTGCTGAGTCCTTGTGCCCAGTGTTCCACCACATGAGGACCTCTTGTTAGTGTTCCTCTACTCTCAGTGTTGATGGATGAGAGCATAGAGAGAGATGACAGGAGTCTGCAGCAATTTAGTGGGAGTGAGGAAGCTCTCCTCTGTCTACCTTCCCAGTCACTTCCTGCTGAGCTCCTCCAGCTGTGGGCCAGGCTGATACTTGACCCTATAATACCAGGGTGTCTCATCCAATGTCCCGGGAGCGGTCCGGTGCAGACAGAACCAACACAGCCTTCTGTTTCAGGGTCAGCGACAGTGCAGTCTAGGCCAGGTCTCTGGAGGGAAGGCGGCACGGCGGAGGGTTCCGCTGTGCTTCAGGGTCAGAGTTGTGGTTAGGCATGCTCTCCTGAGCTTCTCCTCACAGCTGGCCTGTTTTGCAACTAGGGCTGGGGCTGGCCTCAGTCAGGGTTGGAGGAGGACAGCCTGGAGGTATAAAAGCCTCCCAAACCTCCACCGGCATTGAAAACACCTTCACACATGGATGACCTTCTGACACTTCCCAGCCTAGGGAGGGTTGGATGGGGCTGTGACTCTACAACTCTCAGCAGCTATATCAAAAGGCTAGACTAGTCTTAATGGGAATCCTTCTGGTTCAGGTAATGTTTTTGCAGTCCAGTCACATACTATAGCACTGAATGATGACCTTTGAATTTGTGCTTTGGTAAGAAAGAACAACTCAGTGGGGCATATAAGAAATGTAGCCCCAACACCACGCATCCCTTTGAGAGGGAAAATTTACTTTCAAAACCATACTTTTGGAAACTCCTCAGAGAATAGTCTGGCTTCAGCTGCATTTCATTTACAAGTTTAGACCACTAATTTGCTGCTTAACGTTCTGCGGCTACATTACCATTATTTTTAAATGAATAGCAACTATAGCAAATTAATAATACATTTAGTACGGGAGCATGAAGAAGGCTGAACATGTGAGAAATCACTAATTCATTTTGTCACAAGATTCTTTTGATCACTCGGCAAGATGAAGAGAACACTTTTACCGGTCAAATGTAATGGACATAGAAACATTTCACACTTAATCAGCATTTAGCGATTCCGTTTCTTTCTGCATGTCTGTCTCCTATAGCCCAAGGCCTCAGCAGGATTGCTGTTGCAGGAGGGAACGAGCGGAGATGATTGATATCTCCGCAGAAGGCTTTTCCCTTGGTCTCCATTTGTCTTCTGCTCATGTGGAAGGTATTGACGTCAGAGTGGTACCGCTAGTTCCTGCGATTAAGCGTATAGAGGCTATGAAAGGCTCTTTCTATAGTGTGCTGTGCTAGCAACTTTCCTGTGAGCCATGAGTAATGATGAACACTCTGAAGACCGTTCCTCTGCTGACCTCTGGCCTGCCTGGTTCACACTGTTCACTCTGGCCATTTCTCTCTGACGCGTTTCCCATTCCCTGTTTACAGCCAGGGAATGGGACAGAAAACTGCATCGTCACATAAAGGTAACTTCCTAAATAAAAGAAACACTTGAGTAAATGGGGATACAAAGTATATTGAAAGCAGTTGCTTCCACACGTGTGGTTCCTGAGATAATTAATAAATTAACATCCCATTATTCTGTCTACCATGGCTCGTGACTTTGAAAAAGGGGTCTCAAAAGGAGCATAAGGGGTTTAAAGGGTGCGTGTGGGGTCACCAGATTGCAACCCAATTGAACACTTAAGGGACATTTTGCAGCAAGACATATGGTGAGCCATTTGTTAGGAACATTGAATTGCAAAGAAATCACAATATCGAATTGCAAATACATACAAAATCGTGAGAATTGCAATACATATTGTATCGGCACCCAAGTATGGTGATAATATCGTATCTGGCAATTCCCAGCCCTCCTAATGACCATTTCATCAGCTCCAACAGATACCTCCCCTCTCTATGGATGTGTAGAAGTGCAGTTACCGTGTGTCCCTGGTAGTTCGTTCTTCTTCTCCTGGTACACGGTGCAGGTGAAGGCGTAGCGCAGGGCGATAGCAGCGAAGAACATCTCGATGCAGGTGATGAAGTTCTGCCAGCCTGCTGCCACTGTGCCAGCCCCCACCTCCTGGCCGTCGATAAACAGGGCGTTAGGGATGACACCACAGCGCTCCAGGATGGCCAGCACCATACCTAAACAACAAAAAGACACCACCTTCATGTGCTACTCCAGTCTAATGTATCAATTAAGATGTATTTTGTATACTTTTCCACCCCCATCAGGGTTTGAAACTGTTGATATTAAGTCAAGGGTAAAGGGACCAACGCACCCTGCCAGAAGGACAGGAAGATGACAGATTTGATGGTGAGGAATTTGAGCACGGGTTCATAAGGCCTCAGCAGGTCACTGGTAGTGAAGAAGAAGAGGAAGAGAGCGTACAGGGCCAGGCTGACAGAGATGTTGTAGATGATGGTGATGTAGAGGTATCCTCCATTCACACTGCAGAGGGGAACAGGATCAATACAGACATGTTAGTGGGGATCTATGTTCATTCACTTTTTGAATTTCCATCCAAATGTACATGTATTACTCAACACTCATATTGTAAATATCAATGTCTAATACTTTCATGTGAAATGTAAAAAAAAAAAACACACAATGAGTAGTGTGAGCATGCGAAGGGAAGTTGAATGGGTGAAATGGAATGGAATGAAAGGTTGTGCTCACTTAAAGTCTCCATCATGATATTTGCCAAAGGCCTGCAGGAGGATGGTGATGACAGCCATGATGGGTTTGACGACACAGAACTGAAGAGTGGCCTGCATGACATCAATACAGGATGGGACATGCATTGAATCAGACACAAAACAAGGGACAATGTAGATGACAACTACTTCATGCTGGTTATTGGATTTGAAAGGTAGCCAACTGTACGTCTTCAAACACTGAGTAATCTATGAAATGAATTAACATTTTGTGGAAATTGTGTGTCTATCAATTTGCAATGTATGATATACTATGTTAAAAATCTCGAAAATATGCATGTATTGACATTATGCCAAAACAATGTACTGTCTGAAGTAATGTTAAAGTACACTAAGGGGCATGTTACTGAGTTTCAAGGGTCAGTAGTTTTCCTTACTGGGGCTACCTGCAGACCTTTAAATGTGAAATGATATAGCAACTTTAGGACAGGCTGGTGCTTTTGGATTAGGAGGTCCTCCTCTTGAAACCCGGAGTAATCTCTAAAATGCAGTTATTGATCCCATTCCCTCCAAGTTGTCGTCTCACAGAGCCAGAGCAGATATATTTCTATCCCTTTCAACTCTGCTACCAGAGGGAGGAGAACAGCAAGGTTGTGCTTTGAAACCACCCCACGTAGGAGTCCAGCCAGAACATGCCGAGTGTTTATCAGCTCCCTTTTCTGGACGTCTATTCACTGTTCTGAGGACATACCCTGATGGCAATTGGATCTGAAGGTAAGACTCAGAGCACAGACTGCATCCCCAAGACACTATGGGGACAGTCTCAAGCTGACAGCTCATGTCATTTCTCTGTGCTTATTACAAAGCTGCTTTCACCTGTTCTCAGATTGCTTTCATTTTCCTTTTTAACCAGTCAACCTTATCCTCTAAAAGTGGACAGCCAATTATAATGGCTGTCATTTCGAAATAGAGGTGCAATCTTGATAAAAAAGTTAAACGAGGTGACACTAAAATTACAAAATCACAATTTTCTATTTCCATATTTTCAGAGTGCTTTCATCACCCAAGCAGGGAGGAAGATGGAAACTCACCTGTTTACAGAATCTTAAAAAGCCAATAGAGTAGCTTATTCCACCTAAGCAGCAGGTACCATACACACAGCTCGACCTGGGAATGATAGAAAATGTGTGGTCACAAATGTATGCTTTGAATGTGTACCAGATTTAAAGACATAATTCTAGTGTCCAAAATACAAGACTGCATTATCCTTGAAGTCAGACTACCTTAAAACAAGATCAAGACGTTAATTCAAGGAAATTACAGCCTGACCCTGGGTGACTGCAAGACTTGCAATACAAACTGAAAATAACCAACATTCTGGGTGTTTTTTTTTAAAGCTACTTGCATAGCGTGTAGTATGAGACCATGGTATGGGGGATGGGACTGGGAGCACTCACTCAATGGACTTCCCTCGTATCTCGGACATGATGGCACTCTCTCCCCCGAGGTACTCAAAGGACAGGCTTAGGAAGTTGTAAATCACAAATGCTGTCATGGAGAGAAGGGACAAAGTCGCTCACATACATTCCTGTACATTATGATGGAATGTTGTTTACAACACTGATACTAGGTTTTGCAAGTGGGGTCATTTTCAAAAACAACAATTCAACGTCACGGGTCAGTCCGTTTGAAGATGGAATCCATAGCAGGGGGAAACAGCACCACTGGCCGCCCCACCACCACCAGGGTTATTGTTTGTGTTGCTGAGCTGAGGAGCGTCGTGCAGCATGGTAAAACATTTTTGCAGTAGATATTGTGTTCTACCGTGCGTGCAATGATGTTGTAATATCACAAACGGGTGTGGCTGTTTCACCACTAACTCTTTACACTCGTGGGAATTAGCCTACATGGATAGGGCTACATTTATTTCAGAATAATTATGAAATGCATAACCATGGTAGCAATTGAAAGGGAACAGTTTAGAGATAAAGGGAAATTATTACACCAAAAGGTGAGGACACAACAGTTCACATGACAACACGGAATCCAAAACATTACACAGGTGATTTTATGTGCATTTTACATTTACTGTACTTTTCACCGCATCTGTTGATTACGAAATCTGAAAATACTCTTGATACATTCAGTAACATGATGATAATATTCCTGGAAAATGTGGGGTAGGCGCAACATAAGAAAAAACAAGGACAAGGGTTTGAGTGAGAGCTCCAAGTGGCTACACACCTCTCCAAAGTGTGCACAATTAATTTCAATGCACTCTTATGACTCAAAGAAGAGTCTTCCACTGTAAGGTGCTTTTCGCTCACCTAGCTGTTCCGTTGAGGAATTAGAGCAAGCATACTTTTAGTTGTTTTGTTTGGAACACAACCCTGCCATCACTCAATTACTGTTGTCGTTTACACAATCCAAAAACAGCCCATTAAAAATCACAATCTGGTTCAGGTGGGCATCATTTGAAAGCCTGTTCTATTGCCAACATGACTAGCTAAGTTATAAAATATGATCTTACAGTGTTAGGCTTTCACAATGCAATACAGGGAAACAGATCAGCATTTTGGTGCACATAGAAAGGAGTCATGACTGCATTCAGGTGCGTGTGCCACAGGGAGTTCTTCACAGTAGACAAACAAAGGCGCATTCAGTTCACAATAACCCTGGGTATGTCATCATGTAACTGTACATTAAACATAGTGATCATAAACGTTGACACTGTATATGACATGAGTTTTATGATATGGAAATGTGAAGTGCACATTTGGACTCACGGGTGTTTGGCTTGCTTGTATGACATCAAAGCGATATTTATTATATTCCTCAACTTCATCTTTTCAAAATACATAGTTCTCTTAATTTACTGCACTTCCCTCACTCAGACAACAAAACATTTGCTAGTCGTCCAATTAGCAGGAGGGATGGGAGTGACATCTTGTCACGCAGTGCTCAAGTTCAGCAAGGATGTCAATCAGAACCCATACAGCACTGAAGTGCATGTATAGCATGTTACTGTACAGCCAATGCCTTCCATTTTAACCTTTTATTGGTGCCCAAATCTGCCATTTCAACCCATATATGGGTACGAGTGTAAAGGGATACCGATTTCAGCTAATCTCAGTAAATATTCATGTTCTGTCTATATAAATCTTTCCTCATAAACATGGATTTTAAAGATAATTTGTCAATCTGTGACCATTCTGTGCTGCAGGCAATATTGTGGCCAGATTGTGATGATAGCACTGTAGAGATCTTAGGTCCTAATTTAGAAGCTGTGGAAACTGAAATTATACTTTTGTGAGAGGGTTTCACTTGACAATAATCATATTTTTCCACCAATCAATGTTTTCTCACCACCGCTAAGAGGCTTGGGATGGTTCTCTGTCCTCCAAATCCTTCCTAAGCCTTGGTTGCTATTTCAGGAGGGGTTTAAAAAAGCGAATGCAGGTTACACTCCCAAGTATCAGGGGCACAGAGTTCCACACAGTGCTTTAGCCCTGTCCATGCTGACTCAATGCAATGCAACAGTTAACCTGCTTTCAGATGCTGTTTTTAAAGAGCAATCTCCACCACCAATCATAAACTTGTCTCAAACACTAAATTAATCTGGTCAATAATGTATGTGAAATACTAAATAGTTTTGTCCATATATCAAATTACACTTAAACAATTCTGCATGTGATTCACCTCTGCCATTGTTAAAGTACTACAGTCTTTTCTTATTGCTTCGGTACATAATGACTATTAAAGAAAGGCTTTTCAGAGTAAAATTCATGAGACATTAATTATTCAATGCGGAGAATAGCTATGAGGAAGATTAACATTTCCATTATGTTTCAATTAAAAACAACTCTTAACTAGTTTAGTTTGGATTAGAATGATCTCAACTAAAGTACATCCCTTTTCCACCTTTTGCAAAGAACAGAATACAAAAACCACTAAGCCCAAGAGGAAAAAAAGACAGTTCTGATAGTCTACACGCCCTGGAAACAGAACACCATGAACAATAGGGCCTCTCTGCCCATAGGGAAGCACTGACAGGTGAGGAAAAACAGGTTGGGCCAGTCCGTTTTAGCTTCAATCCTTAAAGCCATAAAATGTTTTATCAGAACTCATAATAGGTCTACCGACAGTCTAAATGTCATTACTGGCCAGACCGAACCCGCCCGGTGTCTGACTACTGCTGCCTGTACAGGTGCTTATAGAGTAAACCGCTGTCAGGGCGCTGGCTGAGATATGAGGCAACAGCGAAAGGGAGGAGAAGGGTGGGGTGGTTTGTTTACCGTACCTTCATAACAGTCTCGGACGGAGTCAAAGTAGACATAGTACTGGTCGTTGCTGATGAAGAGCAGGCTGAGCCAGGAGTCGAACGCATAGATTGGCACGATGAAAAGAATGCGAATGATGTAGCGCTGCTCGTTAGGGACTGTGTAGGACCTCAGGTGTGTGTAGATCTGGGAAAGGAACACAGAAACAAAACAAAAATAGTTATTAAAAAAACAAGAGCACTGACTAGGCAAAAATGCATTGAGGTATTCAAATCCCAGGTTCAGCCCCTAGACCAACCATTATGAATAATTGAGCTAAACCTGACGAGCAGTATTAGGGGCCAGTGCTTCAAAGAGATGGGTTCTTATGAATAAACGGCACTTCTTTGGAACCCTCTCAAGGCACGATTTGGCTATCACACAGGGCCCAACAGGCTTTAGAAGGACAGCATTGACTAAAATATATAAAAAAGGACAGTGTCTGTAGATTTGGGGTCAAGAGGTAAGAAAAAGATTAAAGGAGGGTAAAAATGAAAACCCAAAATGATAACACTGCATAATTGGGGTAACAAGGTGAGCGGGATGAATTTCTGCTGATCAAGACTTGACTGAAAAGCTTGACTGAAAAGTGAATGTCTGTGTTATAGGATCAACTCTCCTTGAGATGTGTTACAGGGCGTTTTTACACTTGGGAGGGAGAACAGAAAGAAGTAGAGGGGTGCACTGCTTCAAAACTTGTGTCTCAGACTGTTGAATTTGATTGAACTCTTCAATTTCACTGAATCATTTTAAAACATAATGCAGTATGTGAATGCTAAATGGTGTGGCATGATTCCCTATTCTATTCAACATTTTTCAGAATTGGAGGCCATGGGGTGAAGGAAAGTTCAGAGCATCCATTACATAATTACGTTTGTGAAGCACATAATCAACTACATATTTTCAGGGGAAAATGCAGAAGGAAACTAAAAGCAATGGTTGGAGTTGAGTATTGCAATTTGATCCATTTCAAGTGGTGCACCATGGCATTTCTTGACTCCAGGTCCACTTACAGACTCATGCAACATGATTAAATGGCCATTAGAGGTGGCACATTAGAGGCTGGCCAGTGCCAGGGCGTGATGCATGTGGCTCTCCTGAGAATTGAAGTGAAGCAGGCTGCAGACTGATGTCCTCCATTTCCCCTGAATGGCTGGAAGAAAGACTGCGGTCCTCCAGGCTCCATAATGCTGAGCTGACAGGCAGACAGACAGAGCTGTGCCCTGGGTAATGACTCTGCTCTAGCCTGACTCAGACTCAATACCCTTCTTCCTTAGTTGAGCAGTAGCCCAAGTCCATCCCCCAGCTAATTTCAGTTGGTCTGTGAAAGGCGTATAACTCTACCTCATAACACTCCCCAGCCCGCCCCGGCACTGACAGCTGTGACACACCAAACGTCCATGTTGGAATGAGAAAGTGTGTGGAGTGTCTCGTTTATACCAAGCAGTGTTCGTGAGAAAGTGAGAGGGGCGCGCACTGAGCACTACAGTTCTATACAGAACACCCAGGCAGAATGAGAAGACCACACATCACACTGACTATAGTGTGATGTTATGACCCTCCTCTCTCCATGACAAGCTGCCCCAGGAAGTGGGAGGTCTGAACAGTGTGGTGTGTCAGAGAACATCAGTAACACTCCATAACACTGTAACACCTGGTGCTTTGGACCACAGTGAGCAGACTGAGACATCTAAGATCCGCATCGACCAGCATACAGTGTTAGTATGCAGGATTGGGAGAGGAGGAGAACTCTCCAGAGACAGTCTTATGGAGGAAAATCTGATGATACACCAGAATACTAAATAAAACCAATCCTGCCGGGAAGGCTGTTTTTAATCTCCCTGCGTGCTTGCCTCATGCAACCCTGCAACTATCTCACGGGCCACATATGTTAATTTCTGGCCTGCTTCGATGGGGAGTGGATGGGAAAACAAACTACTCCAGAACTAAACAGATGGACCGATCAGGAGACTCCATGGAATGCCAAATTGACAAAAATGTTTGCGTGTTGTGAAAAAAACATCTAATTTAAACATTTTATAACTCCTTTCATGAACAATTTCAATTGTATAAGACATGTTAAATCTAGTAAAAAAGGGTATGCTTGCTATACCAGAGGTATGCCTACTTCTGCTTGATGTATTTTCAGTAATAAAGTATGAGCTGATGATAATGTGAAACGTATCAGAAATTTTGCAACCAGCGTATAGAAAAGGTCAGCACATGAACCCTGGGGACAATAATACCATCATATTCCTATCTAGAAATATCATGATCATCTAAATCTCAAACCAGAGCCAACACAGTGGGACTCCCTGGGGGCTTCCTGTCTATACAGCCGCTAAAGGTTGGATGGACCCATTCTCAGCAGCACTCAGGTTTATTTGTTCATCAGCACAATATGAGAAGAGACGCCTCGCTCCCCAATGAATGCTGAGCAGCATAAAACACATGGGTCTTCCGCTGATTGCCCTCGCAAAACGTGATCCTCTCCTTTTATTACGACGCTGGAAATGTGACCTCGACAACACCTCCACATCTCTGCTGATAATGCATGCCATTCAAATGTACACCCTCTCTGGAGTTGATGAAACCGCAGTCTGATGATAAGTATCACCATTGTCTCTACTGAAGGATTACAGCAAGAGACAGAGTAAATAGCAATAACTGAAGAAAAAAACTCCCTTCAGTAAGCCTAGACTGAAATGTGAATATAATCATGGTTAGGCCTTAATATACTTGGTTAAAGTTATATAACTGCTCTGCTCAGCCGTTTGATCAATGACGGCTCTGTTTGCATTGTGTTGTTATCAGTGCTAGTCACGGTCAACGGAAGTGCCCGCAAACAGCAACACTAATGGATCACCTAGTAACAATTAAGAAACAATGACACACTATGTACAGACCGTCACTTTACAGATAGGAGCCAATTAACTTTCACACTCAGTCTTGCCTCTCAATGATGGAGACAGTGAGGAGAAAGTAGGTCTGGTCAACACCTGATACTGGATCAAATGTAGAAGTGAAAAACACAAAACAAAATGCATTGTCTGGCTGGAGAGTCTTTGCAATTTGGTAAGGGTGTAGACAACCCACAACACCTTCCTATCTCCCATTACATATTTGCATTTGTTTGCCTAGAAGCTGAGTGATACTGACAACGCCTGGAGCCATGCTTTTAACTTGGCACTGATTTTGTTTTCTAGGTTCATATCAAAACGAGTACAGAGGCAGAAAACGGATATAATGTAACCTACCTGATGGCAAGTGAGGATCAGCGCTGACCAGACGAAGATCCCCGACAGAGCTTGAGCAGCGGTCGTATTCAAGAAGATATCGTGTGCCACAATAGTCCCGTTCTCTGTTTGAATTATTGTCATGTTGGATATGTCTGACTTGTTAAGAATTGTAGATGCGAAACGTATGAGAGACTCATTTTGGGGGACTTCCGAGTCCATCGCCTTCTCCTCTGCTGAGCTGTTCATCTGAAAACAATAAAAAGTGTTGTTTGGGTAAATGAGGAAGCTTTAGGCCAGGGTTCGTTAAATAGATTCAGCCGCGGGCCGACTTCTTCTTGAGTGGATAGTCAGGGGGCCGGAACGTTATGACAAATAATTTGTAGACTTCAAATTGACAGCAAGAAGCCCAAACAGATACAACATTTGACTAAAACATAAATAATTTCAAACCTTGCTAACATTTGAAAATGATCACATATATCATTTGGAGCTGATTTGTGGGGTGTTTTTACAGTCTTACGTCCCAAAAAAGAAATAACTAATTATACACAGTGCATTCAGAAAATTTTCAGACCCACTCTTTTTTCCACATCTTGTTACATTACAGCCGTATTCTAAAATGGATTAAAAAAAAATAACAATCATCAATCTACACACAAAACCCCATAATGACAAAGCGAAACCAGTTTTTCTTATGTTTGCAAATGTATTAACAATTTAAAACTAAAATATCTTACTTAAGTGAGTATTCAGACCCTTTCCGATGAGACTATAAATTGAACTCAAGTGCATCCTGATTCCATTGATCATACTTGAAATGTTTCTATAACTTGATTGGAGTCCAGCTGTGGTAAATTCAATTGATTGGACATGATTTGGAAAAAGCACACACCTATCTATATAAGGCCCCACAGTTGACAGTGCATGTCAGAGCAAAAACCAAGCCATGAGGTTGAAGGAATTGTCCGTAGAGCTCCGAGACAGGATTGTGATGAGGCAAAGATCTGGGGAAGGGTACCAAAATATTTCTGCAGCATTGAAGGTCCCTAAGAACACAGTGGCCTTCTATCATTCTTAAATAGAAGAAGTTTGGAACCACCAAGACCCTTCCTAGAGCCAGCCGCCGGCCAGACTGAGCAATCGGGGGAGAAGGGCCTTGGTCAGGGAGGTGACCAAGAACCCGATGGTCACTCTGACAGAGCTCCAGAGTTCCTCTGTGGAGATGGGAGAACCTTCCAGAAGGACAACCATCTCTGCAGCACTCCACCAATCAGGCCTTTATGGAAGTGGCCAGACAAAAGCCACTCCTCAGTAGAAGGCACGACAGCCCGCTTGCAGTTTTCCAAAAGGCACCTAAAGACTCTCAGAACATGAGAAACAAGATTCTCTGGTTTGATGAAACCAAGACTGAACTCTTCGGCCTGAATGCCAAGCGTCACGTCTGGAGGAAACCTTGCACCATCCCTACGGTGAAGCATGGTGGTGGCAGCATCATGCTGTGGGGATACAGCGGCAGGGACTGGGGGACTAGTCAGGATCGAGGGAAAGATGAACAGAGCAAATTACAGTGAGATCCTAGATGAAAACCTTCTCCAGAGAGCTCAGGACCTCAGACTGGGGTGAAGGTTTACCTTTCAACAGGACAACCACCCTAAGTACACAGCCAAGACAACGCAGGAGTGGCTTCGGGACAAGTCTCTGAACGTCCTTGAGCGGCCCAGCCAGAGCCCGGACTTGAACCCGATCTAACATCTCTGGAGAGACCTGAAAATATCTGTGCAGCGACACTCCCCATTCAACCTGACGGAGCTTGAGAGGATCTGCAGAGAAGAATGGGAGAAACTCCCCAAATACAGGTGTTCTAAGCTTGTAGTGTCATACCCAAGAAGACTTAAAGCTGTAATTGCTGCCAAATTTGGTTAAACAAAGTACTGAGAAAACAGTCTGAATACTCATGTAAATGTGTTTTCTAATGCTTTGTCATTATGGGCTATTGTGTGTAGATTTATGAAGAAAAAAAACTATTTAATACATTTTAGAATAAGGCTGTAACGTAATTTTTTGGGGGAAAAAGTCGAGGGGTCTGAATACTTTACGAATGTACTGTATGCATGTATATATATATTACGAGTCAAAAGTTTGGACACACCTACTCATTCAAGTGTTTCTATTTATTTTTACTATTTTCTACATTGAAGAATAATAGTGAAGACAATAAAACTATGAAATAACACATATGGAATCATGTAGTAACCAAAAAAAAAAGTGTTAAACAAATAAATATATTTTATATTTGAGATTCTTCAAAGAGACACCCTTTGCCTTGACGGTAGCTTTGCACACTCTTGGCATTCGCTCAACCAGCTTCACCTGGAATGCTTTTCCAACAGTCTTGAAGGAGTTCCCACATATGCTGAGCACTTGTTGGCTGCTTTTCATTCACTCTGCGGTCCAACTCATGAGGTTGGGTGATTGTGGAGGCCAGGTCATCTGATGCAGCACTCCATCACTGTCCTTCTTGGTAGAATAGCACTTACACAGCCTGGAGGTGTGTTGGGTCATTGTTCTGTTGAAAAACCAATGATAGTCCCACTAAGCCCAAACCAGATGGGATGGTGTCTCGCTGCAGAATGCTGTGGTAGCCATGCTGGTTAAGTGTGCCTTAAATTCAAAATAAATCACAGACAGTGTCACTAGCAAAGCACCCTCACACCACCACCTCCATGCTTCACGGTGGGAACCACACATGTGGAAATCATCCGTTCACCTACTCTGCGTCTCACAAAGGCACGGCGGTTTCAACTGTACCGGGCAGATGGCAAACGGCGTGTATGGCGTTGTGTGGGCGAGTGGTTTGCATTTTGCTACACTCGCATTAACATCTGCTAACCATGTGTATGTGACAAATAAAATTTGATTTGGTGTCAATGTTGTGAACAGAGTGCCCCATGGTGGCGGTAGGGTTATGGTATGGACAACGAACACAATTGCATTTTATCGATGGCAATTTGGATGCAAAGAGATACCGTGACAAGATCCTGAGGCCCATTGTCGTGCCATTCATCCGCCGCCATCACCTCATGTTTCAGCATGATAATTCACGGCCCCATGTCGCAAAGATCTGTACACAATTCCTGGAAGCTGAAAATGTCCCCAGTTCTTCTGAGGCCTGCATACTCACCAGACATGTCACCCATTGAGCATGTTTGGGATGCTCTGAATGGATGTGCACAACAGCGTGTTCCAGTTCCCGCCAATATCCAGCATCTTCGCACAGCCATTGAAGAGGAGTGTGACAACATTCCACAGGCCACAATCAACTCTATGCAAAGGAGATGTGTCACACTGCATGGTTTTCTGATCCATGCCCCTACCAATTTTTTAAAGGTATCTGTGACCAATAGATTAGGGCCTAATTTATTTATTTCAACGGACTGATTTCCTTTTATAAACTGAAATTGTTGCATGTTGCATTTATATTTTTGTTCAGTGTAGACAGATCTCAGAAAACGTAAAAGTGAAAGTCACCCAGTAAAGTACTACTTGAGTTAAAGTCTAAAAGTATAAATCATTTTCAATTCCTTCTATTAAGCAAACCAGAAGGCACCCACCAAAAACACTACTTAAATTGTACTTTAAAGTATTTTTACACCACTGTCTAGGCTACATACATATAGGAAAACATATTTTAAATTTCCTAAACATTTGCATGACTGAATCAAGGCTGTTTGTTTATGAAAAAGCGCAGGATCTATGAGCTGTCAACTTCTTAATAACATAACAAAAACTAAAATACCATAAAAACACTAGCAGATCAGCTCCATGTGATTGTAATTTGTGAACTCTGTTCCAAAATATGCCCACACATAATAGAGAGATATATTTGATCCTATACAAATGTGGGCACGTGTTGAAATGATTATGTTTTAGGCTTATTGCGGTCAATTTGCTATCAACAAATTGTTTGTAATTATGTTCCGGTGTTCTGTTAGAGGGGATATTTTCGGCACAACACCCGCCCATGACCACCCGCTCAAGAAAAAAATCGTCCCGCGGCTGAATCTACAGTAGTTGATGATCCCTGTGATATAGGCCTATGTTAATTATCAAGAACAAAACATCCACAGCCTTAATAATCTGTCAGAGAAACCTGTTGCATGGGCAAGTCATAGCCTACACGCATTTTGTCCAAACAAATATTTGTAATTACTTAGTTATATGTAGGCTACATAGGTAAAATACTGAGGTTTACCTTAGCTGTCTGTAGACTCGATGGCCTTGACCTAACGTTACTGGTATATTCACATTGAGCGAAATAGACTTCAAATGGAACGGGCAGGTATAAATCGATCCCTTTCTCAAAAATACATTTGGAATGGAACAATTAATAGAAATAAAGACGATTTAGCTGATGTTATCGAATACCATTACCAGTGAGATTGCTATGAGAAATGGCTTCCTTTCAAAAGGTACCAAACGAAGGATTCAATACTTCCTTGTTGTGAAGACAGGTGTAATGCGAGTTCGAAGTCCACAGAGCCGGTGAAGGGTGAACTGACTCAGTCAAAGTAGGTTATTCGAATAAAGGAGGATGTAGGCCTATGTTTTAATTAATGTTCTAATAAAAGCTACACAGATAATACCGAACATATACTCTCTGGACAATTTCCTCTTCGCAATAAACGGCAACATCAGGGATTTATTCATTGCGCTGTTTCTGTTTCAAAACGTTTCGTCGCAACAGAAACCGTTTAAGCCAAAGAAAAAGGTTTTGCAAAAACGAGTTTCAATTGGACAAATTCACATAGGTCCCTCCCAGTTTCGTTCCGTTCGCTTCTTAAACGGTTTCCGTAGCCAGACTAATGAATACACCCCAGGTAAACACAGGTGGAACATGGACGTAGACGCGGTCATCGTCATGTGACATAACCATAGGCCTAGTGGCATATACACCCTATGCATGGCCATCGAGTCGTGTGTGTAATAATTGATAACTATGTGGTTACACGTGGTCTGTGGTTGTGAGGCCAGTTGGACATACTGCCAAATTCTCTGAGATTAAAAAAATGAATTTCAGCTCATGAAACATGGGACCAACACTTTACACTGAAAAAATATATGAACGCAACATGTATAGTGTTGGTACCATGTTTAAGAAGCTGACAAAATAAATCCCAGAAATGCTCCATACCCACAAAAAGCTTATTTCTCTTAAATTTTGGGCACAACCCTGTTATTGAGCATTTCTCCTTTGCCAAAGTGTGACATATCAAGAAGCTGATTAAACAGCATGATCATTACACAGGTGAACCTTGTGCTGGGGACAATAAAATATCACTTTAAAATGTGCACACAACACAATGCAACAGATGTCTCAAGTTGAGGGAGTGTGCAATTGGCATGTTGACAGCAGGAATGTCCACCAGAGCTGTTGCCAGATAATTTAATGTTAATTTCTCTACTATAAGCTGCCTCCAACGTCATTTTAGAGAATTTGGCAGTACGTCCAACCGGGCTCACAACCGCAGACCACAGCCCAGGACCTTCACATTCGACTTCTTCACCTAGAGGATCGTCTGATGAGGGGTGAGGGAGTTGCTGAGGAGTATTTCTGTCTGTAAAAAAGCCTTTTTGTGGGGAAAAACTCATTTTGACTGGGCTGCATCCCTGCCCAGTCATGTGAAATCCATAGATTAGGGCCTAATGAATTTCTTTAAATTGACTGATTTCCATATATGAACTATAACTCAGTAAAATCTTTGAAATTGTTGAATGTTGTGTTAATATTTTTGTTCTATATATATATATATATTTATTATGTGCATAGTGTTTATTCTAGTGTTGCATTAGCCTTCACTGTAGAATCAAGTCCAGTGTAAACTCCTTTCAGCTAGGTTGTGTTCACACAGTCAGCCCAATTCTGATCTTTGCAACAATTATTGATCTTTTGCCAATAATTGGGCAAAAGATCAGAATTGGGGACATCAGTGTAAATGAGCCTCCCGAGTGGTGCAGCAGTCTAAGGCACTGCATCTCAGTGCAAGAGGCAACACTACAGTCCCTGGTTCTAATCCAGGCTCTATCACATCTGGCTGTGAATGGGAGTCCCATAGGGCGGCGGGTTTGGCTGGGGTAGGCCGTCATTGTGAATAATAATTTGTTCTTAACTGACTTGCTTAGTTAAATAAACATTATTTTTTTTTACAGTGCCTTTGGAAAGTATTCAGGCCCTTTACTTTTTCCACATTTTGATAGGTTACAGCCGTATTCAAAAATGTATTAAATAAAAAAAATCCTAAGCAATCTACACACAATACCCCATTACGACAAATCAAAAACAGTTTAGAAATTTGAGCAAATGTATTAAAAATAAACAGAAATAACTTATTTACATAAGTATTCAGACCCTTTGCTGTGAGACTCAACATTTAACTCAGGTGCATCATGTTTCCATTGATCATCGTTGAAATGTTTCTACCACTTGATTTGAGTCCACCCGTGGTAAATTCAATTGATTGGACACGATTTGGAAAGGCACACAACTGACTATATAAGGTCCCACAGTTCACAGTGCATGTCAGAGCAAAACCAAGCCATGGTTAAGTGGGAGGCCCCAGTGCACAACTGAGCAAGAGGACAAGTACATTAGTGTCTAGTTTGAGAAACAGATGCCTCACAAGTCCTCAACTGGCAGCTTCATTATATAGTACCCACAAAACACCAGTCTCAACAGTGAAGAGGCGACTCCGGAATGCTGGCCTTATAGGCAGAGTTGCAAAGAAAAAGCCACATTTCAGACTGGCCAATAAAAATAAAAGATTAAGATGGGCAAAAGAACAAAGACACTGGACAGAGGAATTCTGCCTAGAAGGCCAGTATCCCGGAGTCGCCTCACTGTTGATGTTGAGACTGGTGTTTTGCATGTACTATTTAAGGAAGCTGCCAGTTGAGGACTTGTGAGGTGTGTATCTCAAACTAGACACTAATGTACTTGTCCTCTTGCTCAGTTGTGCACCGGGGCCTCCCACTCTTCTTTATTCTGGTTAGAGCCAGTTTGCTCTGTTCTGTGAAGGGAGTAGTACACAGCGTTGTACCAGATCTTCAGTTTCTTGGCAATTTCTAGCCTTCATTTCTCAGAACAAGAATAGACTGATGAGTTTCAGAAGAAAGTTATTTGTTTCTGGCTATTTTGAGCCTGTAATCGAACCCACAAATGCTGATGCTCCAGATACTCAACTAGTCTAAAGATGGTCAGTTTTATTGCTTATTTGATCAGGACAACAGTTTTCAGCTGTGCTAACATAGTTCCAAAAGGGTTTTCTAATGATCAATTTGCCTTTTAAAATTATAAACTTGCATTAGCTAACACAATGTGCCATTGGAACACAGGAGTGATGGTTGCTGATAATGGGCCTCTGTACGCCCATGTAGATATTCCATAAAAGAATCTGCCGTTTCCAGCTACAATAGTAATTTACAACAGAAAAAATGTCTACAATGCATTTCTGATCACTTTTTTTATTTTCCAAAAACAAGGACATTTCTAAGTGACCCAATCAAATGCTATTTTTCATGTGAATTTCATGGGAATGAGATGCATTTGCTCCTTTATTTATATTTGTGTTAGCTGTGCACTAACAGTATTCAGAGTGCGGCTTTAAAATAGAGATGGTTGTCTCAAATCGGTTTATGGCCATTGGCCTCCACTCAATCCACAAAATTCCATAGGCATTTATAATGCATAAACTTCCCATTTATATGGCATTTATTACCACATCATGCTTAGAAGTAACAACAGGTAACAAAATATGTTTTTAAAGGATGGAAAAACATTGAGGAAAAAATGTGTTAAGTGTATGAAGCCTTTTCTGAAATTGTCTTTCCGGGTCGGCTATTTTGTTGCTCATTCCCTGTACCAGTAGTTACCAGACTTGACAACTTTTGATTACATCTTTCATGGCCTTTATTGCTTCTATGGAACTGTCCTTGAGTGCCAACCCCAGTAGAACAGGCCTGTTGCCTGCCTCTTGTGACACAAATGTTGCCAAGTTTTTGGCACAGACATGTGTCAAAGCCTGCAAAGAGAAATAAAACAAGACAGTGTGTGAGGAAGACTGTAGGCAGCCACATACATACTCATAGTAGTCAATTACAGTAATACAATGCTTCTAATATTATGAAAAATTCCAGTGGTATCTAGCTGCTTACCTCTTCTTTTCCCAGCAATACTTTGGTGGTGAACATGGGAGTGCTGATATCACCTGATCTGGAATCAGGTGTGACTGATACTAAAGTGCCAATCTTTCCATACTGTGTGAGAACTATAAATATGTAGTTACTGAATTCTGTGCAAACAACCTGTGTGGATATTCCATTGATTGATTTCTCTGTCTGCTTTGATCTGATGAGAGGCTGAGTTGACATGGTTTTCTTTCTGTCCTGAAAAAAAGAAAAGACATGTAAGCAACACATTGAGAAAAGTAAACATTACGGCACATGATTATTCTATTGCAAAATAAACATAATTTTAAAAGAGTATTCTCAAGTATATATTGCTAGCATGAAGTCAAAATACAGCATAATGAAAGTGCAGTAACATTCGGACAAAGCTTTAATTCGACAATTTTGACCAAACTCTCTATTACAACAACCAGAATCTCAGACATGTTTTGGATTAGATAACCTTCTACTGGGCTAACGCAGGCTGAAGAGCCAAAGTCTATCCCTGCTTCTGTGGCATTTCATATCGGCAAGCAGAACTAGGATATTCCGAGGCCGCACTGACACATTTATAGGATGCTGCTATAGCTACGCTTGTTCGTAAAAATAGTCAGATACCGATAGATTTTCTAAATAGTGGTAAAATATTTCTCACCGTGTGCCTGTTGGGATCCGTTTGCCGTGAACTTCAATACTAACCTTTATTGAAGGCTGTTAGTTATAAGCATAGATATCGTCTGCAGTTCCAGTTTCTCAAGCGTCCCTCTATAAATTTCGCACATGCGCACTGCCACTGAAGAATGAAATGACGCTGCAGGTCCTGTCGATCTGCGATTAACCATATTGAGCCTAAAAAAAAATAATAATAAAAAAAAAATACATATTGAGCCTGTGTGCATTGTTTTTTACATTTATAAACACAATCACGATTGTGATAAAAATTGATTTTGGATGTGTCTAAACTAAAGGTATGGCAATGACATATTCCATTTTTGGAGTATGAATTCTAGTCTGGGTATCAGTCTGTTTCCCACGCATTGTCAAACTGCATATTGAACGTTGAAATGACCGATAGGCCTGTCTCTTTGGCATATGACACGGAGCCCAAGGAGTGGAAACTGATAATTACCTGTATTCAAAGGGCGGGAAATGCAAGAGACGCAGGTGCAACTGTGGGTTTACCCGTTTTCCCACTGAAAGTTCGTAAAATAGTTCATTTTGTGTGTTAAAGTAGGCATATTTATATTAAACCAGCAAAGCATATTGTTTTGGGTTTAGGCCGCAATACACCACACTGTTTAGAAGGTAATCTCGAATGCTCCTCTTGTGGCAGGGAAAGGAAAAGTAGCCTAGGGGGACGCGGTCCAAACACTTAAAAGACACACCCTATTCCCTCAGCTCTCAAATTGAATGGACACTTCTGATGACGTCTGACTTGTATACACTTGCAGAAAAGTCAGCGAGTGAGGGAGGAAGGAATTATTTTTAAATGGACCATACTTCTCCGGAAATTCGTCACTCATTCATCCCGCGATGATTGTGTTTTCAGCCACGGGAGCTTGTGGGTGCTTTATATGCGCTACAGTCAATTATGAGTGCATGTCTACTTATATTAGATATATTAATATATATACACCTACTGTATGATAGCTAGCAAATTAATTAGCTAACTAACGTGAAGAAGGAAAATGTTTATTTCTACAATTTCCAAAAGATAACCAAACAAAAACATGTTTACTCTTTACAAGACGTGTTTGTGCCATCATGTGCACTAGTAGCACATTTTCTAACTTATTTTCATTCGTTTTTACTTACACTTGTATGTTGACTTCTCCATTGATGTTGTTTAAATTTTCGCTGACTTTTCTTAGCAGATGTACAATCCTCGCCAATTGAATTATGGGGAGTTTCAGGACACGGAGTGAACATAATTGTAAACTCCCAAAGCCAACTAAAAACGGGGGCTGAGGGGGCTTACGTTGCGAACTTCCCTTGCTTGGCTAATAATTTGGACCGCCCTCCAAGATGGCGACAGGGATTCCCCCAAGGGCATAAGGCAAGTCAGGGTAAGTGGACGAGGGTGTGTCTTTTAAGTGTTTGGACCGCATCCTAGGCCTACCTCACTGCAAAATAAAGGAGAATTAACTAAAACTGAGTTTTTAATTTTGGTGAGTCTGATTTGATTAATTGAGTTGATAGCAAAATCTGTTTTACCGTTGGGATGTGGCCATTGTTATAAATGTTTCATAAAATAAGCCGGACATAAGCCTACTTGCACTCAGTTTTCAGAATGCGTCGGATTTGGATGGATATGAGGAGTATCCATCAGCACAGCCTGAACCATGAAAAACAGCCCAAGACCATTATTCCTCCTCCACCCAACTTTACAGTTGGCACTATGCATTGGGGCAGGTAGCGTTCTCCTGCCATCCACCAAACCAAGATTCGTCCATCGGACTGGCAGATGATGAATCGTGATTCATCATTCCAGATGCTTGGCATTGAGCATGGTGATCTTAGGCCATGGAAACCCATTTCATGAACAGCTCTTGTACTGGCCTTGCTTCCAGAGGCAGTTTGGAACTCGGTAGTCAGTGTTAAAACCGAGGACAGATGATTTTTACGCGCATACTCGGTGGTCCCGCTCCCATTCAGTGAGTTTGTGTGGCCTACCACTTCTTGACAAGGACAGCTCTAGCAGGGCAGAAATTTGATGAACTGACTTGTTGGAAAGGTGGCGTCCTATGACGGTGCCACGTTGAAAGTCACTGAGCACTTCAGTAAGGACATTCGACTGCCAATGTTTGTCTATGGAGATTGCTTATACACCTGTCATCAATGGGTGTGGCTGAAATAGTCGAATCCACAAATTTGAAGGGGTGTCCACATACTTTTGTATATATAGTTTTTAATTTAGGTATTGTGCACCATGCGCGTTCGTGCAGTTGTGTAGGCTACAGAACACAAGGGAGGGAACCATGCCTCTTGTAAAAGTCTGTCATCAAATATGACAACATAGCATATAAAGTTATCCAGCTAACTTTCTAAGACTGTCTTAAACATAAACCTGAAATGGAAATTGTAGGCTAACAACCAACCCTGTCTGTGTGTGACCTTTCTGATTTCTTATTCTTAGTCTACTTGGAGATTTTGGTGGCCATGTTGATAATCTAACACCATACACCTTTGTACCCTATGTTTTTATTTATTTACATCAGAGTTGGACCCTTTCCCTTTCAAACAACAAGGAGTTTTTTTCTGCTAGGCCTGCTATCTGAAAGTGAAACCCCAGGTAGCGGGACTCAAGGACACCCGGCTGAGGGGTGCTTGATAAGGTGAAACCTCCACGAAGAACTCTCCTTTCATGTTATCTTCATCCTCAGTCTGAGCATCCCTCAGGAGAGCGCATAACAATTCCGCTGAGCCTGGTCTATTTGACATTTTGTGTCATGTTCATGAAGATGACTCTTTGTGCATCATCCTGGCACTGCACTGTCAGACTTCAGGGGAGTCTGGCTGCATCACATTCACCTAAAAAAAGTTGCAAAGCTTGCATTTTTGTCACCAGGGCTACGTTCCATTCATTTGACTAACATAGGCAGGCCCCTCTCTTCACTCATCTCTTCCTGACTGAAGGAGCAGCTGTCACCACTTTACACCATATGGATGCAGCAAATATTGGGGGCGTAGTATCTCTGCTTGCTGTTGATGCATATTAATGATTATCTGTTGCTACATGAGTGCCATTTTTTTAAATCCCCTCAACAATTAAGATTTTTGCCTACTTTATAGCGAACAGACATGAACACTGGAACAGAAACAATAACGCCTAGGGAAAGAACCAAAGGAGTGACATGAACTCAGCAAAAAAAGAAATGTCCTCTCACTGTCAACTGCGTTATTTTCAGCAAACTTAACATATGTTCATACAAATATTTACACAACAAGAGATTCAACAACTGAGACATAAACTGAACATGTTCCACAGACATGTGACTAACATAAATGGAATAATGTGCCCCTGAACAAAGGGGGATGCAGTGCATCTCCTCCTCATGGACTGCACCAGATTTGCCAGTTCTTGCTGTGAGATGTTACCCCACTCTTCCACCTGCAAGTTCCTGGACATTTCTGAGGGGAATGGCACTAGCCCTCACCCTCCGATCCAACAGGTCCCAGATGTGCTCAATGGGATTGAGATCTGGGCTCTTCGCTGGCAATGGCAGAACACTGACATTCCTGTCTTGCAGGAAATCACGCACAGAATGAGTAGTATGGCATTGTCATGCTGGTGGGTCATGTCAGGATGAGCCTGCAGGAAGGGTACCACATGAGGGAGGAGGATGTCTTTCACTGTAACGCACAGGGTTGAGATTGCCTGCAATGACAACAAGCTCAGTCCGATGTTGCTGTGGCACACCGCCCCAGACCATGGCGGACCCTCCACCTCCAAATCGATCCTGATCCAGAGTACAGGCCTCGGTGTAACGCTCATTCCTGTAACAATATACGCAAATCCGACCATCACCCCTGGTGAGACAAAACCGTGACTCGTCAGTGAAGAGCACTTTTTGCCAGTTCTGTCTGGTCCAGCAACGGTGGGCTTGTGCCCATAGGCGACGTTGTTGCCGGGGATGTCTGGTGAGGACCTGCCTTACAACAGGCCTACAAGCCCTCAGTCCAGCCTCTCTCAGCCTATTGCGGACAGTTAGAGCACTGATGGAGGGACTGTGCGTTCCTGGTGTAACCCGGGCAGTTGTTGTTGCCATCCTGTACCTGTACCGCAGGTGTGATGTTCGGATGTACCGATCCTGTGCAAGAGTTGTTACACGTGGTCTGCCACTGCGAGGACGATCAGCTGTCCGTCCTGTCTCCCTGTAGCGTTGTCTTAGGCGTCTCACAGTACAGACATTGCAATTTATTGCCCTGGCCACATCTGCAGTCCTCATGCCTCCTTGCAACATGCCTAAGGCACATTCACGCAGATGAGCAGGGACCCTGGGCATCTTTCTTTTGGTGTTTTTCAGTCAATAGAAAGGCCTCTTTAGTGTCCTAAGTTTTCATAACTGTGACCTTAATTGCCTACCGTCTGTAAGCTGTTAGTGTCTTAACGACCATTCCACAGGTGTATATTCATTAATTGTTTATGGTTCATTGAACAAGCATGGGAAACAGTGTTTAAACCCTTTACAATGAAGATCTGTGAAGTTATTTGTTTTTTTACGAATTATCTTTGAAAGACAGGGTCCTGAAAAAGGGCAGTTTCTTTTTTTGCTGAGTTTAGTTGCAAAATAGCTGAGAAGTAGAAAGTTGCTAATTAGCTAAAATTGTCCGTGATGAGATTTGAATACGCAACCTTTGGGTTGCTAGACCCCGACCGACCAATCAACCAACCTCCTTTCGTATTTGCCTTAAGTAACCTTTTGTCTTATGTAACCAAACCTAACATATCCTAATAATTTGAGGGTCTGGATCTACATTTACTATGTTACGTCTAATCTATGAGTCCAGGCTGATTCATTTGTAACACTGAATGAATGGTACTGAATGGCAAATGAAACAGATGCAGTGACATTGACATTACAGTCTTTTTAAAGGTAGACTCGGCAAAATGGGGTGCCATGAGCAGCACCGCAGTTGTTGAGATGAGATGTAATGACTTCGCTCTCGTACAGTCACACACAGTATCTGAATGTGCACGCGTTTGCTTCACGCTGTTACGGCGTGGTAGCCACGGGACCAAAACAGCGGAGAAGTTGAGCCTCGCATTTCAACATTCTTAGTTGTTGCGGAAATTAATCCACTGTGCGGTTTACTTTCTGCATCTATGTCATATCGCTGAGCCTACCTTTTTATTCCAAATATTTCTTCTAACAAAATGCAAAGACATTTGTATTCATGCACTCATGCAGTAGACTTGCTGATTTTTTCTTCATTGCACAATGCACAGACACTGTACATAACCTTTCCAATTAGGACATTATAGATTTTAGTTTTGTGCCCGGAAGACAGCGAGAGAAAAGCATGGGAGTGGCCGATCATGCAAATTAAAAAGAAAGAACAAGCTCATTCATTGTTCATGAATACTTCTGGAGGTAAAGCACTACCATTTTAATATCTGTTTTATGTTCTTGTAAAACTGTGTATGGAGTTTTGTCTCTTTATGCGCCCCCACATAGGGGAGATAAGCGTGATTGTCTGACTCTAGCAGGATTTAATTAAAAAAGTACATTTCCTCCCCAGTGTTAACTCCTACATTTCAGCACATACCTAGCCCTCTTTTGTTCCCATTCTCAACTGCATTTTCTCTTATTCATTTTATTTTAAAGCTGGTTTCTAATGAGACAGGGATTATATATCCATGATTGACGTATTACATCCATTGAATGTCTCCATTTAATAGCGAGGATACTTAAGACCAGGGTAATTAAAGTGTGATTGTCTTTCTTAATTGCTATAGCTGGACATTTTTAGCAGCTATTCACATTCAATAATGTACTGTACTAGGCCTACTGACAGAATCAGGAATAATTTAATTGAAGAGAGGAGTAGGCTATTCATTTTACTGCACTCATAAAAGTCATGAAATATTTAACAGAGTTCTATTTCCTTTTATTAGCTGACATGTTTTGATAGGCCTACTGCATAACATGGACTGCTCATTGATGCAAGTTTCTTTTTGCTAGTATTTATTCAGCCGTCAGCCAGCGTTAAAGTAAAAGTAGACATTTTTGTTGGTGCAATCTAAGTACATCACGAGGTCCTTTCTCTCTTCCCGGTCGATTTAATGAAGTACTTTATATTGATGGTAAACAATACATATCAAATGTTCACATTAACTGAAGTTGTTTGTTGCCATTATATTAATAGAGAACCTGAAGAGCACCCTCTTGCTAAAACCTGGTTGTCACCTCGTCATTTGGCTAGTGCCCTAGCCGGCACAATAATCTTTCTCACTTTAATGCAGGCTCCTGGATAAATAAGCACAGCCTTACACTAATAGTTGTCCCAGTAACTAAGAGAAGTGACTTGGCCCTCTGATGTAATTCTTTCATTCAATAAGCAAAGGCTATGGAGGGGTCATGGCATCCTTGTTTTGGCATGGTGCAAAATGAGCTCTGTTCGGGTTAATAGGAGCCTTTATGGGTCACCTACCTCACAGATTACATAGAGATTGAGATTACAAACACCCTTCTACCCTTACATACAGCAGGACTCAGGGACACAGGGCTCAGGGGCACACAGGGCTCTCTCTCTATCTTACACACACACACACACACACACACACACACACACACACACACACACACACACACACACACACACACACACACACACACACACACACATGCAGATGAAAGCTTGCAGTGTCAAAATGTCATCTTAACTGTGAGTAATTATCTCCTAATTGCAGAAGTCACTTCCTTCCCTCCCATCACTACACTGCATTTCAAATGTATTCAAATGTGTTTCTTCTATGTATAAATTGATATTATGTGTTCTTTCTTTGCATATCTTTGAATGACACCTGCCTGAATATTATGTGATGTGTGATTAATTTACTATTATCTGTAAAGCACAGATTTAAAATGTAATATGGTGCTTAACAATATGTTTAATTGAAATTGCTGTCCTAACATCTGGAGTCTAACGTCAAAGATTAATTCATGGAAATGCATGGGATGGAAATGTAGTGAGTGTACCTTCACATCACAGTATTGAAAAACACAGCAATAGAATAAATCTCTCTCTCACTCTCTCACACGCACACACGCACACACACACGTTCCCCTTGTGACCACTAGAGTGCTGTGCTGTATTGCTGATAGACAAGTAGCCTCAGTTCTATCTTAACAATAGACTAAACTCAATGACTATGGTCTGTATTCTATGAAACTGGTATTCTGGGTTTCCAAATAATTCACACAAGAATACATTTAGACGTGATTCCAATAGCTCAGTTGGTTGGAGCATGGTGTTTGTAACACCAGACTGGATGATTGCAGAAAGCAAAACTCTTGAGGACTTTGCTGTGGAATGCATGGGCTTGTTTTTAATTGGCTGCCCTCTGTCATGTACATTGGTTTGTATAAGCCTCTCAGCACAGGTTAGTACATTACTAGCCTTATTTACAGCACTATTACCTGGACTACTGAGCAGGGACTGGGATTACCTTCATCAATATACAGTAGGTTAAGAGTGGGTAAAATTTAATTCCCATTATTTATTTGTTGTGGTTATTCTGAGCCATGGTACTGAGTACTTTTATTCTAATTGTGGCTGGTGTTTTGGTGTCAGGGATAGTAATATTTATTGGCTGAATTCAAAAACTAATCTGCTTCACCACAATTGATGCGCAATATGCAAATCCGCAAATCTTTGTTGGACTGTACTTGTGATGAAGAAAAATGAGTGTCAGTGTCAGCCCTAAACTCTCTGGTGTATGGAGCTCTATCGTTAACCGAGTAATTAAACTGAGGTTTGTGAATCAGCCATGGATTTGGCCAGTCTCTCTCTGCTGTTGCTGTGTGGACCCACCAAGGAGGGGCTGACTAAGAAAGGGAGAAGAGGAGAGGAGAGCGAGAGGAGGAGAGCAGAGGGGAGGAGAGGAGAGAGGATGGAGAAGAGAGAAGGCTGAGTCTCTCCCTCCCTCTCAGATGGTTTGCCTGTCCCGTTCTTTTTAAATAAAGTGCTTCTTCCCACAAAAATGCACATACAAGATTGTTTCACTGCAGACCATAAATCTTCAGAGCCAGGGAGAGAGAATGTTAAATTCCAGGGGATTTGGCAAATGAACGTGTTAACTACTGACAGTACCGGAATATAATATATTTCCCTTTAGGAGCTAAGTGGTGGCAAAACATGAAGTCATTGTGTTTTCTTTTAACTAAATTAATTTCTGTTGACATGTGGTAGACTGTTCATTCTCAGAAGTACAGGTATACTGATTGTAAAGGGTTGCAGCTTGGATGGAGAATAAAATATTTTCAATTTCGGTGCAGCCTGCCAGGTTGCCTGGTGTGGTGTTATGCAATTACAATCCCATAGGCACTTACAGTATTTTCTTCAATGCTGTTACCATGAAAATGAGAATGATTAACATTCTGTATTTGAATGATTAACATTCTGTATTTGACTTGCACACGGTATTCCTGGGCAATAATGTCTTGCCCCCTATTTGCTGTGGATCACCATTCAGATGTCTAGGCTCATTAGTTGCCCAGTTATCGAGGTGTGTGCACCTCAGTGCACTGTCTGCTGGTAATGACACCCCTCATCATCTTGATTTGGACAAAGAGAAATATCCCCATTACCAAGATCCTGTTTCCAATGTGGAACAGCTCTGCCAGGGTGAAGTGACAGTAAGCCTCGCTCCACACATTATTTTGACTTGCTTATATTTCAGGGCTACTAGTTATATTTCAAGGCTACTATTTATTAAATGGATCATTGTACACATAGACCCATTTCCTTGTTACAGAACATATTGTGAACATTTCCATAATGCTCACATTGTGCATTAGAGCTGGGTTTGCAACCTTGTGTGTCTCCCAGTTTATCATTGTAACAGGCCTCTGCTACCTCTTATCTTGGTTAACTGCTGCCTTTATTTGCTTTGCAGGGTGAGAGCCTGTGCAATTATGAAAACACAGTTACTATGAGATGGCATCAATGTCAGTTCCATCGCAGTAAGGAGAAATTAATTAGTTACTATGACAGGACCTAAATAGTTGAATGAATTTGGTTGATGAGTTCATTAACTGTAATGTATTTCAAATGCCTCTTGACATATGTATGTAAATTACACCAAAGTAGTATGCCCTTTGGTATTGTTTAAACTCTTGGAGATATCTGTAATACCTGATTAATTTGAATAACTTTATTAGTTTGTGCCGTTGAGTGTCTTTCTGGTTTATGATGCAGCACCTCATTAAATGCAAATTGCTCCAAGGCATTATTAATGCTTTAGTTGATACATTGAAATATCATTGAATATTCACAGCAATTAATATCAGACCTTCAGTAAACTGCAGAGCTTCTATATAGTTAATTATTGATTGATTAATAACCTGTTTAAAGGATTTACAAAGATGGACAGCTTCACTAATGTTTTGCATACAAAGCAGTCGAGTACAAGTATACCTGCTTTTTAAGTATGCACATTTAACATAGGATGCATTATTGCAAGGTAAATTTGACTCCAGCAATATTAAAAACACAATATACTTTCTTCCAATCTTGCCCTTTTAAGTGGTTTTAATGTAAAAACAATAGTTTTATCAAAATAGATGATTATTCTAGGGGAATGTTTATCAAAATGGAACCTTTACCAAAGGAATCTAATATTTCTCAACTCACCACAACAATTATATAAAGTACTTTCACTAGATTCATGTTGCCCTTTCAGTCCTTTCAGTTGTCAGCATTGACCCATATGCAGCTGTTTGAAGTCAATTGTGTCGTTGTTTCTTTGGCAGTGTCTCCAGCATTTTGATCTCTCTCCTAATTTTTCCTCAGCGTAATATTCACACAGGATTGTTTTGTTTCATGGCACCTCTAAATCTTAATTTCAAATGTAGACAATTCAAGTGTTATCTGCGGCCCTGGGTGTACCCTGAAACACCCAGCGAATCCAAAGCAGTTCACTACTGAACAGTCTCAAGGTGGCTACATTTTTAATGACTTTGGTTTTTAATTGAACACTCAGAGACATTCTCAAAGCCCTGAAGAGACCGGGGTGGAGGAAATCCAGAATGTGTAGCAGTGCATGCATAGTCTGTTTTGTTTCTCTTTATTATATGAAATTAGAATAGACCTTCTTTAATTCCTAGTAATTCACCATCTCCGATTAAGTTCAGCTTCCACACATATAGATACAGAACGCTATGAGATGACAATGAAAAATGAGGTAAATAACGTAATATAGCTTACAGCATTTCACACTTCTGAGAGGGGGTGGGGCTTCATATTTCATGTTAGATCAAACCACACATGGTATAAGACATATTTCAGACTCATAGTTCACGTCCCATAGCCTCCTTTCTATTTAGTATAGATACGCATCTGATTAAACCCAGTGATGAATGCTTTTTATCAAGATGCCATTAGGAAGGCTGCTGTGCACTAGTGATTGGGGGAAAAATAGATAGATACAATATCGAGATATTTTTGGGGGGACGATTGTCACGATCTTCAAAGACGGACCAAGGCGGAGCGTGCCGGGTTGAGTAAAACATATTTATTCAGTTAAACTCACCAAAACAAAAGGAAGAACACAGCAATCGTGACACACCAGCAACTAACACACTGAACATAAACAATATCCCATACACAGGTGGGGGGGACTAAACAACCTAAATAGGATTCCCAATTAGAGACAACGACTAACAGCTGCCTCTAATTGGGAACCCGAACCAAACCAACATAGAAAATATAACATAGAACAAACACACACCCCTGCTCACGTTCTGACCAAAACCACCATAGAGCAGCCAAAAGGGCTATCTATGGCCAGGACGTGACAACGATATATATCATATGGTATCATTTTTACAATTTTGCAGTATTATTTTTGTGCTAGTTGGCTGTACATGCACCAAAACTCCAGTATTTTTCCTTCATAGCTTGTTCTGCATATTCTTTTTAAATAGGGGGCCATTTTCAGCACTTTTATTTCCATATCTGATGTTTTCTCATGGCTTTTTTCTCTCTCACTTGTTCCTCTACAGCAGACATATGGTGAACAATATGTTTGTAACATCAAATTGCAATAAAATCACAGTATCAAATTGCAATACATATAGTATAGTGAGAATCGCAATACATAACGTATCAGCATCTAAGTATCGTGCTAATACCTTGGTACAAGATGGCGCCGGAGAACAAGGCTGACGTTTTACGTATTCCTAACCAACTGTGTTTTTTTGTTCGTTTCTTTGCATTGTTTGTAACTTATTTTTTAAACTTATTTTGTATATAATGTTGCTGCTACCGTCTCTTATGACCGAAAATATCTTCTGGACTGTGATTACTCACCACGGACTAGCAGAATCCTTTTTTTCCTTTAACGAGTCCGACGAGTCTGACGTGAATGATATACTGCTTTCCCGCGCGAACAGGCCCAGATCCCTTTCATTTGCGTGAAGAGAAGGCGGAGAAAAAGAGGCGGGCTGCCTTCTGAGAATTCGTAGGCGATCAAATAAACCCCCACTCCCTTCCATTCTGCTAGCAAACGTGCAATCTTTAGAAAATAAAATTGATGACCTATGTGGAAGATTAAACTACCAACGGGACATTCTAAACCAGCGGTCCCCAACCTTTTTAGCGCCAAGGACCAGTTTAATGTCAGACAATATTTTCACGGACCGGGCTTTAAGGTGTGACGGATAAATACAACAAAATAAAATGATATGACTGGCATAAAAACTGTGGTATACTGTAAATATAATAATAAACATGAATCCACTGTGTATTCGTATGCAACTTTATTAGCAGCGTCCTCGTAACATCGCGCCAACAACATAACATGAATAACATCCTCTCTGCCCCCTAACCCTAACGCTCACTGGCTCTGGTCGCTATGGTGACGTTTAAACATGCCTTAAAAATAAGATACACCACAAAAACGAATATAAAGTCCATGAAAATTTTAGCTCACCATAACGCTAAATCAATGGGAGCCTTGAGCTTGTTTCTCTGCAACGAGACGGTCCCATCTAGGGGTAACGGGAGACAATGACACCCGAAGTGTGTTGCTTATGTCCAGTCTACTCCGTAACTTTGTTTTGGTTGCTGTCACTGTAGAAAAACCCGCTTCACACAGATAGGATGTCGGAAATGGCAACAGGGTTTTCAGTGGTGTTGTGGCGATCTCAGGGTATTCTGCCATGACTTTAATCCAGAACACCGGCAGAGTTGTTGTCTCGAACATACTTTTAAGGCCGCCGTCATTTGCGATCTCCAGCAGTTGATCTTCTTCTTGCACAGACATGCTGGATTCACCTGGTTTGTTGACAAATGGGTCATGGATCCATTCCTTGGCAGTTTGTGGGTCTTTTGTGGTTGGGAAGTAGCGCTCAAACTCTTTTAAAAGCAAAGACAGGTGATCGTGCACCAGCTGGGAGAATGACGGCTCAGGCTCAGTCTCACCCAAAATCCCCGTTTATGTTTGAAACATGTCCAATATGCCTCTGTTCACGCGCCGTCCCCACAAATCCAGTTTGGCTTTAAATGCAGCTACTTTATCTGCCAACTTGAAGACAGTTGTCATTTTCCCCTGAAGTGACAGATTGAGTTCATTGAGCAGGTTGAATATGTCGCATAAGTAAGCCAGTTTTGCGACCCATTCCTCATCACTGAAATGTGCTGCCAGCGGTGACTTCTTTTCTGAGAGAAATCTCTGCAGCGGCTCTCGTAATTCAAACACTCTGGTCAGCGATTTCCCTCGCGATAACCATCTTATTTCTGTGTATAAGAGAAGGCGTCTATGCTCCGTGTCCATCTCCTCACAAAGCTGCGCAAACAGGCGTGAGTTAAGGGCGTGTGCTTTGATGTGGTTAATAACTTTAACATCATTCAATACGCCGTTAAGTTCCGGTGGCATTTTTCGGCTAGCCAGCATTTCTCTGTGAATGACACAATGCGTAGATTCACACTCAGGTGCAACCTCCTTAATCCGAGCAGTTAAACCAGACAGCCGTCCGGTCATGGCAGCAGCTCCGTCTGTGCATAGGCCGACACAAAAGGACCATTTAAGTTTTCCTGATATATAACCATCCAGTGACTTGAAGAGTTCTGTGGCTGTGGTTTTGGTTGGCAACGATAGTGCACATAACATATTCTCATGCACATCCTCCTGATAAAGATATTGCACATAAACAAGTAGTGTTGCCTTGTTGTCAACATCTGTAGACTCGTCAACCTGGAGTGCGTACCACGGTGATGTATTAATCTTCTCCAACAATTGTGTCTCAATGTCTTCTGCTATTTCCTCAATGTGCCGAGTGACCGTGCTAGCCGACAGAGGCACCTGTGCTATCTTTTTAACCGCATCCTCTCCTAGAAGTTCACGGCAAATGTCTTTAGTGGCGGGCAGGATCAAGTCTTCACCAATAGTGAATGGCTTCTTAGCCTTAGCAATACGGTTAGCCACCAATTATGATGCTCTCAGTGCACTCGCATTTGTTGATGCGGTGGCCCTCAGTAATTTCTTCTGTCCTTCGTGTTCCCGTTTTTTTCTTTCAAAATACTCTGAGGTTTTGTCTATTAATGCAGGGTGTTTGTTCTCCAAGTGGCGAAGCAGTTTTGAAGGCTTCATTGCCTCTTTAGAGAGCCGGTCGCCGCATATTATACAGAGCGGGCTTGGTTCGTGGGAATCACCTGTCGCGATGAATCCATATTTTAAGTAGGACTCCTGGTATTGTCTGTTAAATGCAGCTTTCTTTTCTTGTTCTGTCTCCTCACTGGGCCTTTTCCCTTTCGCAAAGAAACTTTCCAAAGACGACTGTTTCTTACTCATTTTGCTTGCTACTGGGTTGAATTTTAGCGTTCACGTGACCAAGATGTAACACAGAGAATCAGGTCATTTTTCAGAATAAAAGATCGTTATGGCTCAGATAATAAATAAAACGGTATTAATGTAAGTTATTTATTCTTTCTTGTGCGGCCCGGTACCAAATGACTGGTCCGCGGCCCGGGGGTTGGGGACCGCTGTTCTAAACTTTAATATATTATGTTTTGCGGAGTTGTGGCTGAACAACGACATTATCAACATACAGCTGGCTGGTTATACGTTGTATCGGCAGCATATAACAGCGCCGTCTGGTAAGACAAGGGGCGGCGGACTATGTATTTTTGTAAATAACAGCTGGTGCAAGATATCTAAGGAAGTCTCAAGGTTTTGCTTGCCTGAGGTAGAGTATCTCATGATAAGCTGTAGACTACACTATCTACCTAGAGAGTTTTCATCTGTATTTTTCATAGCTGTCTACATACCACCACAGACTGATGCTGGCACTAAGACCGCACTGAATGAGGTGTATTCCGCCATAAGCAAACAGGAAAACGCTCACCCAGAGGCGACGCTCCTAATGCAGGGGAACTTAAATTTACCAAATTTCTATCAGCATGTTAAATGTGCAACCAGAGTGGAAAAAAACTTGACCACCTTTACTCCACACACAGAAATGCGTACAAAGCTCTCCCTCCATTTGGGAAATCTGACCATAATTCTATCCTCCTGATTCCTCCTTACAAGAAAAAATTTAAGCAGGAAGCACTAGTGACTCAATCAATAAAAAGGTGATGAGATGAATCAGATGCTAAACTACAGGACTGTTTTGCTAGCACAGACTGCAATATGTTCCGGGATTCCTCCGATGGCATTGAGGAGTAAACCACATCAGTCATTGGCTTCATCAATAAGTGCATCGATGACGACGTCCCCACAGTGACCGTACGTACATACCCCAACCAGAAGCCATGGATTACAGGCAACATCTGCACTGAGCTAAAGGCTAGAGCTGCCGCTTTCAAGGAGCGGACTCTAACCCGGAAGCTTTAAGAAATCCCACTATGCCCTCCGACAAACCATCAAACAGGCAAAGCCTCAATACAGGACTAAGATCGAATCGTACTACACTGGCTCTGACGCTCGTTGTATGTGGCAGGGCTTGCAAACCATTACAGACTACAAAGGGAAGCACAGCCGAGAGCTGCCCAGTGACACAAGCCTACCAGATGAGCTAAACTACTTCTATGCTCACTTTGAGGCAAATAACACTGAAACATGCATGAAAGCACCAGCTGTTCCGGAAGACTGTGTGATCACGCTCTCCGCAGCCGATGTGAGTAAGATCTTTTTAAACAGGTCAACATTTACAAAGCCGCAGGGCCAGACGGATTACCAGGACATGTACGGCATGCAATGACCAACTGGCATGTGTCTTCACTGACATTTTCAACCTCTCCCTGTCCGAGTCTGTAATACTAAAATGTTTTAAGCAGACCACCATAGTCCCTGTGCCCAAGAACACTAAGGTAACCTGCCTAAATGACTACCGACCCGTAGCACTCACGTCTGTAGCCATGAAATGCTTTGAAAGGCTGGTCATGGCTCACATCAACACCATTATCCCAGAAACCCTAGACCCACTCCAATTTGCATACCATCCTAACAGATCCACAGATGCAATCTCTATTGCACTCCACACTGCCCTTTCCCACCTGGACAAAAGGAACACCTATGTGAGAATTCTACTAATTCACTACAGCTCAGCGTTCAACACCATAGTGCCCTCAAAGCTCATCAATAAGCTAAACACCTCCCTCTGCAACTGAATCCTGGACTTCGTGACGGGCCGCCCCCAGGTGGTAAGGGTAGGTAACAACACATCTGACACGCTGATCCTCAACACAGGGGCCCCTCAGGGGTGCGTGCTCAGTCCCCTCCTGTACTCCCTGTTCACTCATGACTGCACGGCCAGGCACGACTCCAACACCATCATTATGCCATTGACACAACAGTGGTAGGCCTGATCACCGACAATGACGAGACAGCCTATAGGGAGTAGGTCAGAGACCTGGTCGTGTGGTGCCAGGACAACAACCTCTCCCTCAACGTGATCAAGACAGAGGAGATGATTGTGGACTACAGGAAAAAGAGGACCCTGCACGCCCCCATTCTCATCGACGGGGCTGTAGTGGAATAGGTTGAGCGCTTCAAGTTCCTTGGTATCACCAACAAACTAACATGGTCCAAACATGGTCTAAAAATTGTCAAAGACTCCAGCCACCCTTGTCATAAACTGTTCTCTCTGCTACTGCATGGCAAGCAGTACCGGAGCACCAAGTCTAGGTCCAAGAGGCTTCTAAACAGCTTCTACTCCCAAGCCATAAGACTCCTTAACATCTAATTAAATGGTCGCCCAGACTTCCTTAGATATTGCATTGTCCCCCCTTTTACACCGCTGCTACTCTCTGTTGTTATCATCTATGCATAGTCACTTTAATAACTCTACCTACATGTATATATTACCTCAACTAACCGGTGCCCCTGCACATTGACTCTGTACCGGTGCCCCCCCTGTATATTTGCTTGCAATTGTTATTTTACTGCTGCTCTTTAATTACGTGTTACTTTTATTTCTTATTCTTATTCATATTTTTTTAAACTGCATTGTTGGTTAGGGGCTCGTAAGTAAGCATTTCACTGTTGTGTTCGGCGCATGTGACTAATAACATTTGATTTGATTTGAACATCGTATCATCAGGTCCCTGGCAATTCCCAGCCCTACTGTGCACTTCAGAGTGCTATGTTGGCCTGTGACTGGAAGGTGCAGCCAACAAAACTTGAACCCTACATCAATCAATGAATTAAACAACATGGTGGCTTCGGTGAGGATGGGTGCTTTAATTTTTTTCTGCGGCTTCTCAATTTTTCAGTAGTTTCTCTCAAAGTTGGCTGCTTAGCAGGGGTGTCTCCGGAGAAAATCTGTTGTCTGGCTTGGCTGTCCCAGCGCCTGCTGGGGAAGTGGCTGAGGGGGAGTTTCTTCAGAAGACGAAAAAACCTATTAATTACCAATGTAGTCTCAGAGCGGGGCTATGGTAGCAGGTAAATGAGCTTCAGGAGGAGCAGCTGCAGCTCATCTCCCGTGTCTAGCTATTCTTAGAGACTAAAAAGCTGAGGGGATGGCTTTGGGATAGGACCAGGACCAGAGAAATTAACACATTGTGTTGCTATGTGTTTCTACACAGCAAAAAGTGCTGGATATTGTCCCACTCAATAGAGTTTCCAGACTTGTTCAAAAAGGTGTTGGTGTTACATTTTTTTTTATCTAATTGAAGTCATCACTCATTATTTCCCACCCTCTTTCTTCTCTGACAAGGAATCTGACAATGTTCCTAAAAGTAAGAGAATCACTTTAGACATATGATAGAGACCCCCCCTTAACTTAGCAATCATAACCCTAATAATCAGTGCACATTCCGGACGATGATGTTCTATCTTAAAAATGTCCTAATTCCTAAAGCAAAAGTAATTCTGCATTCTGAAACAATTATAGCCTATCAGTATCTTGACATTTATTCCTCATTATTGGGTTAATGTTTTCAGACCATTTGTTTCCTTTTTGAGGAAATAATGGGTTCAATACTTTACAATGACACCGCAACGCCGTTGTAGGCCGGCCCTCCTTTAAATTCAAACATCAATCCGGTGGCCTCTGTTTGATGATTGGGCGACATTTTGTGAAGACTGAGTACAGGTGTGATGACAGGTCTGTGATTCTGCCTCGGTGTTAGGTACTGCAGCGGTAGGCACACAAATACATTATACACCTCTTGGAAAAGGTTGTGGAGAGAGATGGAGAGCAGCAGTAAATTGCCTCTCCATCACATTATCGGCCTTTCTTGTTACCAAGTCGGTCATATAGGCTCATTGTGAAGGCATGCCTCTGATTGAGTATGAGCACATCGACTAGTTTGCATTAATCTGCATTTGGTTCATTTACACTGTTCAATAACATCATTATTCGTTTCTCAATAGGATGATTGTTCCAATGATTAATCAAGGACATTTAGCAAACAAGGATGTGTGATACATTTGACCGTAAATGCTCTCGTAATGACTCTCGATCAATTAAACTATATGGCCTATTCAATCAGTCATTAGGCAGGATGTAGATTGTCATTCACACTCTCAAAGTCTTTATTTCAATATCATAGAGAATATCTCAAGGTCTTATTTATGGGTCTTCATGAGTTTGTCAATGTATGCTCTAGAAAATAAAGCACAGCCAGGTAAGTGGTAGCCCAGCACATCGGGAACATTCCCAGAACATTACATAAGAATCCCATTAATTTCTAGTTAGGGTTTTTATCTAATATTAGGTTGATAACATCCCCAAAACATAAAAAAAAATGAAATATCCTTGGAATGTTCTCCTAACATTCACAAACATTTTGTGAACAACATCTGTAACAAACACCCAAACGTTCTCATTATGTTTCCAGGTAATGTATTAACACAATGTACCAGTTATGGTTTTATAACATACCGCTGCAACAAAATGTGAGAACAATATAAATGGTTCTGGGAAAAGATTACGGGAACGTTCTGCTAATGTTGATGGAGATGTTATTCAAAACACCCATAACAAGCAGGGAATATTCCCACAATGATCTCATAAATATATAGTGTGACGTTATGACATGATTGTTCCAATAACGTTCCCTGAACATACTACAGCAATATAGACGGGTTAGCTGATAATGTCACAAAAACAATGCGCACGCTTCAAAGGGGCAAGAGGCTGTGTGTTGTTATGGTTCTGGATGGCAAGGTAGCTAGCAACAATGACAAGAAACTGCCCGGTGGTGAATTGTAAGTGGCTTGTTTCAGCTCGTTTGATCTTGTTCTTGATACCATGTCTGTTTTGAGGTATTTTGACTGATGTCATGTCTACTGTATGCTAATATGGCAAACATGTGCTAGCTGGCTAGCTAACCAACAACTATAATAATGTATTTGAGAGACAAGTGCTCAATGTGCAACTTTATTTATGTTTTCAGTAAGAGAGACAAAAAATAGTATGTTATCAACAATCTAAGCCAAGCCCATCTGTTTTTCCCCATAGTTACACATTTTTCGTTAGGCCAAATCAAGTCTGACATTTTTAAGTGGAAATTACAAACTTTTGAAGAATTTTTAAACTGTGAAAACACTACAAGTTTTAAATTCCTGCGGCACAGGAACATTTCTCCTGCAACAGGGTGGTCCTGTTTAGGATCCTGTATAGGCCTAACAACCAATGATGTGTATTGATAACAACAAACAGCCCAGCAAACTGGGAACATTCCCAGAACATTTGCATACATTCAAATTAAGTTCTAGTTAGGGTTTGAGCTATCATTACAATAGTGTTGTAGTACTCAAGTCCGGTCTCGAGACCATCGGTGTCATTTTTACTCGGTCTTCGACGGTGATGACTCATCATTTCTTCCCGAGACCAGCAGAGTAAAAAACTCAGAATTATCAGCTTCCATTCAGTCAGCGCATCAAATCGATTCGCCAGGCCAAATATTTACACTCCTTTCTTGAAACATTAATATAGTATTGCCTATTGAAACCTGGGATTCCTACTTTACTCATAACATTACTGTCCTTTACTTTCATAAAAAAATATCCTTAAACTTTGTCCACATTTCCTTGACTCGCTGGTAGGGAAGAGTGGGGAAATTATATATATTATAGACATGTTTGCGCAGTGGCAAACCTATTAGACCTGTGTGACAGGTGATGGTGAAAGGACAGCAACCGTAATACCAGTGCACTCATGTAGGAGAGTGCACTTTTTGTAAAGTGTAGTGGTGTAGTGGAGGCTATACACAGGTATATGCCCTATACCACAGGAGGTTGGTGGCACCGGCATTGTGGAGAACGGGCTCGTGGTAATGACTGGAGCAGAATCAGTGGAATGTTATCAAATACCACAAACACATGGTTCCCAGAAGTTTTATGCCGTTCCATTTGCTCTGTTCCGGCCATTATTATGAACCGTTCTCCCCCTCAGCAGCCTCCACTGCCCTACATCCACTTTTCCTTCAGTGGGCACTGCCTATACTCAGTTCTTAATCCCTACTGTTGTGTATCAAAGTAGTGTATTGGAGGTATACAATTTATTAATGATGTAGTACAATAGAGAAATCATGCAAAAAGTAGCCTACACAATCGCAAAGCACGTTAAATATATTCACGTGAGCAGACACACAGCCTAGTTTCAGCAGAATTTCATCTGCAGGCAGCTCTCAACTGGTTGTCGCATACAGCAGCTCACAGAAGAATGACATCGGTAGCCGTTAGGTAGGAAAGATGTTTCAACCTATGATATCTACCAGTAAATGCTAACTAAGGCAACAATGGGTATGCAAACCAGGTGTTGAAAAAGTTTGGTCCATAGTCTTAGTTAGTAGGATATTTGTGATGTGCAATTCAGTCATCATGCACTGTTTGCATGAACATTTCTTAAGGCTTTCCCCCAAAACCTTCCCAATTAAATGTTGACTGCAGTGTAGGCCTACAGAATGATATAATGCTGTTTTTATCAATGGGTAGGGCGTTTAATTTGCTCAATTGAAATAAAGGGTAACTACACCCTCCAAAAATACATTTATTTTTATTTTTCCAAGACCTCAAATGGTCTGCTGATGTGGTTTAAGCATTCTTGTGGACTTAGAACATCACATTTTTCTATTTTATTTCAAAAAAAAAGTGTGAAACTCAGAGTGAAAATCTGACAAAACTATAGGAAACATAGGATATATCACACAGGGCGCCTTTCCTTCACACAGGATCCACTTCTCCAGGCACCACTTCACCACTGCATAGAGCCGATGGAAAGACAGCAGTCCATTCACTCGGACATAATAAGCCAGTAAGTCCCAATCATAAGAATACAAAAACATAACCATTGGACTAAGCATTTCCTAATCGAAATATACAACTATTACTTCCCATTGCAAAAAAACATTTAACGTTTAGCACACAAAGTAACCGTTGATCTGAAGTTTAAATGCAACAATGTTTTACACACAATAATGTAATGTTATTTTCAAAGATGGCTAACAGCATGCGAGCTGCAGTAAAAACACAGTTCCACTCACCAGATGATGATCATATGAATTTTTTCTCTTCAGTGTTAACCATTCCCTTTCTAACAAAAATTTAAGAGATTAAATCAGAACATCAGTGAAAATAATAATATAATTATTAATAATTGTATAAATCCTTAGCCTTTCTCTTAAAGCATAAAAGGCCCTCACTGTTCCCCACTGTGTTTGGGTTAGTAAAACATTGTAGGGAGGCTCTATTTTCCCTTAGCATGCATTTTTCCACCATTCTGAATATCTAAAGAATCCATGAGTTCTTCTGAAATATGAACATAGAAATACTGGACATTTTGAAATCTTATTATGGTGGCGATTTGACAAAATTACAATTGTGGTCTTGAATTGGACTTGCATTTTTCTGGTCTCGGTCTTTACTCAGTCTCGGACCTCTCGTTTCGCTCCTGTCTTGCTCTTGAATCGGTCTCGCTTTAGGTGGTCTCGAACACAACACTGCATTACGATAACATCGCACAAACATTCAAAGAATGGTTTTGATCACCAAATATTTTATTCAAAGTAGTTTGAAGTAGTAATATCTCCATGTTCAGGGAACATTATTAGAACCATCATGTTATAATGTCACACTATAACTTTGTAGGAATTCCCTGCTTTTGTTATGGTCATTTTGAATGACATATCCATCCTTAGCAGAACATTCCTGTAATGTTTCCTCAGAAACATTTCTGTTACTCCCACATGATGTTGTGAAAGTATGTTCTAGGAACATTACCGGAACATGTGTTGTTACAGTGAGGGAAAAAAGTATTTGATCCCCTGCTGATTTTGTACGTTTGCCCACCGGCAAAGAAATGATCAGTCTATAATTTTAATGGTAGGTTTATTTGAACAGTGAGAGACAGAATAACAACAAAAGAATCCAGAAAAACGCATGTGAAAAATGTTATAAATAGATTTGCATTTTAATGAGGGAACTAAGTATTTGACCCCCTCTCAATCAGAAATATTTCTGGCTCCCAGGTGTCTTTTATACAGGTAACGAGCTGAGATTAGGAGCACACTCTTAAAGGGAGTGCTCCTAATCTCAGTTTGTTACCTGTATAAAAGACACCTGGGAGCCAGAAGCAATCAATCAATCAGATTCCAAACTCTCCACCATGGCCAAGACCAAAGAGTTCTCCAAGGATGTCAGGGACAAGATTGTAGACCTACACAAGGCTGGAATGGGCTACAAGACCATCGCCAAGCAGCTTGGTGAGAAGGTGACAACAGTTGGTGCGATTATTCGCAAATGGAAGAAACACAAAAGAACTGTCAATCTCCCTCGTCCTGGGGCTCCATGCAAGATCTCACCTCGTGGAGTTGCAATTATCATGAGAACGGTGAGGAATCAGCCCAGAACTACACGGGAGGATCTTGTCAATGATCTCAAGGCAGCTGGGACCATAGTCACCAAGAAAACAATTGGTAACACACTATGCCGTGAAGGACTGAAATCCTGCAGCGCCCGCAAGGTCCCCCTGCTCAAGAAAGCACATATACATGCCCGTCTGAAGTTTGCCAATGAACATCTGAATGATTCAGAGGACAACTGGGTGAAAGTGTTGTGGTCAGATGAGACCAAAATGGAGCTCTTTGGCATCAACTCAACTCGCCATGTTTGGAGGAGGAGGAATGCTGCCTATGACCCCAACAACACCATCCCCACTGTCAAACATGGAGGCGGAAACATCATGCTTTGGGGGTGTTTTTCTGCAAAGGGGACAGGACAACTTCACCGCATCAAAGGGACGATGGACGGGGCCATGTACCGTCAAATCTTGGGTGAGAACCTCCTTCCCTCAGCCAGGGCATTGAACATGGGTCGTGGATGGGTATTCCAGCATGACAATGACCCAAAACACACGGCCAAGGCAACAAAGGAGTGGCTCAAGAAGAAGCACATTAAGGTCCTAGAGTGGCCTAGCCAGTCTCCAGATCTTAATCCCATAGAAAATCTGTAGAGGGAGCTGAAGGTTCGAGTTGCCAAGCGTCAGCCTCGAAACCTTAATGACTTGGAGAAGATCTGCAAAGAGGAGTGGGACAAAATCCCTCCTGAGATGTGTGCAAACCTGGTGGCCAACTACAAGAAACGTCTGACCTCTGTGATTGCCCACAAGGGTTTTGCCACCAAGTACTAAGTCACGTTTTGCAGAGGGGGTCAAATACTTATTTCCCTCATTAAAATGAAAATCAATTTATAACATTTTTCACATGCGTTTTTCTGGATTGTTTTGTTGTTATTCTGTCTCTCACTGTTCAAATAAACCTACCATTAAAATTATAGACTGATCATTTTGTCAGTGGGCAAACGTACAAAATCAGCAGGGGATCAAATACTTTTTTCCCTCACTGTACATTCCCTGGCAACCTAATGAGAACCTTAGTGGAATGTTCTTTGGTAGTTTTTACAGGTATTGTGAGAAACATTTTAGTGAATGTATGGTGAACATTCCAAGGATATTCCAATTACAAAAAACAAGAAACATTCCAAACTTTTAAACAAATGTTATTTAAATATTTTTACATCACTATATTTTATTAGGGTATTGTCCAAACATAGCTATAGCTTTTTTTAAAGAATAGTAATCAAGTAGAGTTGATCCTATGACATGTCTTCTTCAAGCCCTGTAGGTTATTTAGTCTGCTGCACTACCAGGATCTTAATGTTTCTAGTGGATTTCCCTTTGTACTAAAATCCTTAAATTATGATCCAAACTATGGCTTTATGTCATAGTACATATTCACATCTATGTGCACATCACCGCAATCTGCCAGGCAATGATTTAACATTTCTGAAATTATGTTTGTAGGGAAGATGAAACTTAACAGTATATAAAGAAGATTGGTAGAGTAAGAAATAATAGAGTATACTTATTTTTCTAGATTAAGACAAAGACCACAACCTGGAAGTCAGAGTAAAGGTATAAACACCTTTATATTTGTGTTAGTCCCATTAAACTGGCGCTGTGGATTAATTCCAGGACTAACACGGCAAACCGCGATCCCTGCTTGCGACTGTCAACAAAATACAGTAGAACTGTTTGTACAAAAAAAGTCTAATAAATTGTAATGCGATTCCAAATAATTGCCATATGTGTTCTTGTACAACTAATTTCTTCAACAATAAGATAACACGAACACATGAAAGAAACCTCCATGGACTGTTCAAAACTTAATTTTATAATTCTGGGAACATATACAGTGAATTATTGTTCTTGTAACATCAGGTGAATGTTTTTTGCACCCTAAAAGATACAATTGTATAATCAATTGCACAACTGGACAGTTTTGTGTTTTGGGAACACATCTTTGGGATGTCCCTACAATGTTCACACCAGACTGTTCCCACAACCTAATGAAACATTCTGGAACCTTTTGAAGAACAGACTATGTGTTCTGGGAACATTCTTTCAAAGTCAGCCAAGTGTTTTATACAAACATTGAATAATCATCAGCACAACTGGATAGTTTTTGTGTCATGAAAACCTTCGGGGAACTTTCACACAACCAATTTGGGATTGCTGGGAGGCTTCCTACTGACTGTATTGAATGAGCACCATACATTGCAGTATATGATTTATGTCCCATACCTCTTATGTCTGTGGTTTGGAATGCTCGGGTCTTGATGGAAATAAAGTGCTGTGTATGTTTTACCAAGACATGTAATTCCAAAGATTAATGTCTCTATTCTATTTAATCTCAAGGTTAGTGATCCACACCCAGAGCCTGTGTGGTACAGATGGAGATGCTACATGTATCACTGAAGACCATGCTGACCGTCCATGGTACTAGCGTAATTGAAGATCATGGACCACATCTCCAACTGCATGATGCAAAACTCCCATTAAGACTGAATGGTAAGGAAATGGAATAACCTAGGTTTGTGTAGTCAAGGCTCATCCATGAAACCATGCCAACCTGCCAGAATGTTGATTCACTTAAAAGTTTTTAGATCATGTCATGCATATGGAAACTTAGACAAGGCAAGACAGAACTGTAGAGACTACTACCAAATCACATTGTTGTGGTGAATATCTTTACTGTACATTGTGCATTTGATTTCATTCCTAGCATCAAATTGTATCAGGAATCAAGGTAAGACCCAGATGCAGACTGTCGAAGTAACACTGTTTATTGTAGCAACTGGGGCAGGCAAAGACAGGTCAAGGCAGGCAGGGGTCGAAAATCCAGGGTAAGGCAAACGTACTGGACTGCAGGCGGAGTCAGGGTCAGGCAGGGTTCAGTAATCCAGAGGTGGAGCAAAGGTACAGGACGGCAGGCAGGCTGAGGGTCAGGCAGAGAGGTCAGGCGGGTGGGTACAAGGTCAGGACAGGCAAAGGTCAAAACTGTGAGGACTAGCAAAGAGAGGCTGGAAACAATAGAAGCTGACAGGAAAAAACACTGGTAAGCTTGAACGAACAAGACAAACTGGCAACAAACAGACAGAGAACATATAAATACACAGGAGATAATTGGGAAGATGGGCGACACCTGGAGGGGGGTGGAGACAAGCACAAGGACAGGTGAAACAGATCAGGGTGTGACAGATTGTCTAAAACGTTTTCAAACATTCTTCTGGATTTGTGTAATGGTAAATTATTTACAGTTGGATGCTCTGAAATCCCATATTCCAGATATATCCATGCAGCATTTCCATACATGAGCTACTTGAATGAGCACAATCCTTTCCATTGGGATGGTGGGGGAATTTGTGTTCCTCAGCAAATCGGATGCTGAATGTTTAATTCCCCTTTAGCACGACACTAAATTAACAACCCGGCAGCAGCAATTTTAAATTGAAGTGTAGAGCCTGTCATCGGTCACAAAGGCATCCGGACATCTGTGTGTGTGTTTGCTCGCTCACGTTCTTGTGTGTAAATGGTTGATGGGCTTGGTGGGCCCTGCTGTGGTGGTTCTCTGTGTTGATTGCTTTACATCCGAGTGTGTTTTCTCAATTGTACTTAGTGTCCAGGGCTTGTCTGGCAGCAGGAGCAGAAATCTGTCAGTTTCATGTGCTCACTGAGCAGGAACATTCTGTTTGACTTCACCTGGTCATCTGCCCCTTGGTAGTATCCTTCTTGTGCTCTAATTTACTTTCTTCTAAAAGGCATTTGTGTAATTATATTATTCAAATGAAGACTACCACAGAATGCATAAATATTATCAAACATGGCACAAACTCATGTAAGAGAGTACTTTTTCTACAAGTAGGCTTGTTTTCAGGTGAAATAATTTCCCACAAATCCTCCAACGGGCCTGTTTCAATTCAAATGTTACAAGGGAACCTTTACAAAATCAGAATTTCACTAGATCTGTTTTCCAAATCCCATTCTACGGTGCCAGCCAGCCTAAGTAGCCCCTGGTTGCAATGCAAATGTTTTATTAACTTCTGAAAAGTTCTATATATATATTTTCTTTTTTTCCTTTATTACTTTCCCCTAACCCTACTACCCCTCCCCTAATCTAATCAAATTTTATCGGTCACATACACATATTAAGCAGATGTTATTGAGGGTGTAGCGAAATGCTTGTGTTCCTAGCTCCAAAAGTGCAGTAGTATCTAACAATTCATAACAATAGACACAAATCTAAAAGTAAAGGAATGGAATTAATATATAATATATAAATATTAGGACGAGCAATGTCGGAGTGGCATTGACTAAAATACATTAGAATAGAATACAGTATAAACTGTACATATGAAGTGAGTAAAGCAGTATGTAAACATTATTAAATTGACTAGTGTTCCGTTATTAAAGTGACCAGTGATTCCATGTCTATGTATATAGGGCAGTAGCCTCTAAGGTGCGGGGTTGAGTAACCGGGTGGCTATTTAACAGTCTGGTGGCCTTAAGATAGAAGCTGTTTTTCAGTCTCTCAGTCCCAGCTTTGATGCACCTGTACTGATCTCGCCTTCTGGATGATAGCGGGGTGAACAGGCCGTGGCTCGGTTGGTTGATGTTCTTGATGATCTTTTTGGCCTTCCTGTGACATCGGGTGGTGTAGGTGTCCTGGAGGGCAGGCAGTGTGTCGCTGGTGATGTGTTGGGCAGACCGCACCACCCTCTGGAGAGCCCTGCGGTTGCGGGCGGTGCAGTTGCCGTACAAGACGGTGATACAGCCCGACAGGGTGCTCTCAATTGTGCATCTGTAAAATGTTGTGAGGGTCTTAGGGGCCAAGCCAAATTTATTCAGCCTCCTGAAATTGAAGAGGCACTGTTGCGCCTTCTTCAACAAACTGTCTGTGTGGGTGGACCATTTCAGTTTGTCAGTGATGTGTACACCGAGGTACTTGAAGCTTTTGACCTTCTCCACTGTGGTCTCGTCGATGTGGATAGGGGTGTGCTCCCTCTGCTGTTTCCTGAAGTCCACGATCAGCTCCTTCATTTTGTTTGACGTTGAGGGAGAGGGTATTTTCCTGGCCCCACTCCGCCAGGGCCCTCACCTCCTCCCTGTAGGCTGTCTCGTCATTGTTAGTAATCAGGCCTACTACTGTTGTGCCGTCTGCAAACTTGATGATTGAGTTGGAGGCTTGCATGACCACGCAGTCATGGGTGAACAGGGAGTATATGAGGGGGCTGAGCACACACCCTTGTGAGGCCCTTGTTTTGAGGATCAGCGAAGTAAAGGTGTTGTTTTCTACCTTCACCACCTGGGGTGGCCCGTCAGGAAGTCCAGGATCCAGTTGCACAGGGTGGGGTTCAGACCCAGGGCCCCGAGCTTAATGATGAGCTTGGAGGGTACTACTGTATGGTGTTGAAGGCTGAGCTGTAGTCAATGAACAGCATTCTTACATAGGTATTCCTCTTGTCCAGATGGGATAGGGCAGTGTGCAGTGCGATTGCATCGTCTGTAGATCTATTGGGGTGGTATGCAAATTGAAGAGGTTCTAAGGTGTCAGGTAAGTTAGAGGTGATATGATCCTTAACTAGCCTCTCAAAGCACTTCATGATGACAGAATTGAGTGCTACAGGGCAAAAGTCATTTAGTTCAGTTACTTTATGTCTGTAAACACTCCAGACAGCTGGTCTGCGCATGCTCTGAGGATGCGGCTAGGGATGCCATCTGGGCCAGCAGCCTTGCGAGGGTTAACACGCTTAAATGTCTTCCTCACGTCAGCCACGGAAAATGAGAGCCCACAGTTCTTGGGAGTGCGCCACGTCGGTGGCACTGTGTTATCCTCAAAGTGGGGGAAGAAGGTGTTTAGCTTGTCTGGGAGCAAGACGTTGGTTTCCGCGACATGGCTGGTTTTCCCTTTGTAATCCGTTGAATTGAGACTCCACTTTGTCTCTGTACTGACGTTATGCCTGTTTGATTGCCTTATGGAGGGAATAACTACACTGTTTGTATTTTACCATATTCCCAGTCACCTTGCCATGGTTAAATGCGGTGGTTCACGCTTTCAGTTCTATCCACGGTTTCTGGTTTGGGTAGGTTTTAATAGTCACAGTGGGAACAACATCCCCTAAACACTTCCTGATGAACTCACCGTGTCCGTGTACACGTCAATGTTATTCTCACAGGCTACCCGGAACATATCCCAGTCCGAGTGATCAAAACAATCTTGAATCATGGATTCCGATTGGTGAGACCAGCGTTGAATAGACCTCAGCATGAGTACTTCCTGTTTGAGTTTCCGCCTATAGGAAGGGAGGAGCAAAATGGAGTCGAGATGTGATTTACCAAAGAGAGGGTTGGGGGAGGGCCTTGTATGCATCCCGGAAGGGGAGTAACAGTGGTTGAGCGCTTTAATTGGAGTAAACTAATGTACAACGACACTTAGGCTTCTACTTCCAGCTTATACATACTATATACATTTTACAGACACAGCATATTTTACAATAGTTATCTTTTGTTTGATTTTAGTCCCATCCTTTTGTTTGATTTTAGTCCCAGCTACCCTCAACCCCTCCCATCTATCTCTGAAGACCATCCAGTTTTGATTTCTAATGATGGAATCTTTGGTTATATCTCCGACCAGAACACTTCTACCTCATAAGTTTCATCAATGAAACAGGATACTGGAAAACTATATTAATGGATTGGTTCACCACATGGCTATCACTCAAAGATCCCAAATACCTCTAGGCTTAGTATTGCATTCCATGTGTATGGTGTCTATTTTAACTCCCTGTTATGTAGCCTATGCATATTACTATGACGCAATTAGCTCATTACTTGATTGCATATTCTATAGAGCACATACTGAGGCTGTAGCTGAATTATATGAATTAATTCTCTCACATTGCTTATTGAAAATGACAACTTTGGATAATTGTAATTGCAATAGTTCAATCAATCAACTCATATGAATTTAGTCACTCCCTAGTTGATTGTGTTGAAAATAATGCATACTTGACTTTGTAACATTAGCTTGGTATCTTATTCCAAATACTTAATTCTTCTTTGTAGTGCATTTGTATATTAGTTTGTACTTTGTATTGTCAAGGATAAACATTTAGTCAGTGTTGCTTTTAGAGTTGGTCCACAGCCCATGATATTGAATGAATTATAAGGCAATATGTCAGAGGCCCAGTTTAATAAAGTAGCAGGTCGTGACTCCAAGGCTTTACCTCTACATTGGCTATCCACAAGCCATGGCCTTGACTTTGATTTATCATCACTGACCTCTCCCAGGCTGCACAGTAGAACATATATACACACATATACACACAGAGACATCGGTTAATACGTGTTGCCTTATTATTGTACTTCTCCACCCTCGGTAGTAGTTTGTGAGGCTGATACACATACTTGTTTTCCCCTGAGGTTTGTTGTACTGGTAGTAAATTACTGGGATGCATAGTGCAGACTTGCATCTTTCATGTGCTGTACATCACAACGCTTACAAATAAAATTGTCAGAGACTCCAGTCACCCAAGTCATAGACTGTTTTCTCTGCTACCACACGGCAAACTGTACCGGAGCGCCAAGTATAGGATCAAAAGACTCCTTAACAGCTACTACCCCCAAGCCATAAGACTGCTGAACAATTAATAAAATGGCCACCGGGCTATTGGATTGACCACCCCCCACCCCCTCCATTTGTTTTGTACACTGCTGCTACTCGCTGTTTATTATCTATGCATAGTCACTTCACCCCTACCTACATGTACAAATTACCTCAACTAACCTGTACCCCCGCACACTGACTCAGTACCGGTACCCCCTGTATATAGCCTCGTTATTGTTATGTTATTGTGTTACTGTTTTTACTTCAAAATCAAATCAAATCAAATTTTATTTGTCACATACACATGGTTAGCAGATGTTCATGCGAGTGTAGCGAAATGCTTGTGCTTCTAGTTCCGACCATGCAGCAGTATCTAACAAGTAATCTAACAAATTCACAACTACCTTGTACACACAAGAGTAAAGGAATGAAAACGAGTATGTACATATAAATATATGGATGAGCGATGGCTGACCGGCGTAGGCAAGATGCTCTAGATGGTATAGAGTACAGTATATACATATGAGATGAGTAATGTAGGATATGTAAACATTATATAAACGTCATCGTTTAAAGTGGATAGTGATACATTTATTTAATCAAATTTATATTATTAAAGTGGCTAGAGATTTGAGTTGATGGCCGAACGGCATAGGCAAGATTCAGTAGATGGTATAGAGTAAAGTGTATACATTTGATATGAGTAATGTAGGATATGTAAACATGATATGTGGCTAGTGTGGCTAGTGATACATTTGTTACATCCAATTCCTATTATTTAAAGTGGCTAGAGATTTAAGTCAGTATGTTGGCAGCAGCCACTCAATGTTAGTGATGGCTGTTTAACAGTCTGATGGCCTGGAGATAGAAGCTATTTATCAGTATCTCGGTCCCAGCTTTGATGCACCTGTACTGACCTCGCCTTCTGGATGATAGCGGGGTGAACAGGCAGTGGCTCGAGTGGTTGTTGTCCTTGATGATCTTTTTGGCCTTCCTGTGACATCGGGTGGTGTAGGTGTCCTGAAGGGCAGGTAGTTTTCCCCCGGTGATGCGTTGTGCAGTCCTCACTACCCTCTGGAGAGCCTTACGGTTGTGGGCGGAGCAGTTGCCGTACCAGGTGGTGATACAGCCCGACAGGATGCTCTCGATTGTGCATCTGTAGAAGTTTGTGAGTGCTTTTGGTGACAAGCCGAATTTCTTCAGCCTCCTGAGGTTGAAGAGGCGCTGTTGCGCCTTCTTCACCATGCTGTCTGTGTGGGTGGACCATTTCAGTTTGTCCGTGATGTGTACGCCGAGGAACTTAAAACTTTCCACCTTCTCCACTACTGTCCCGTCGATGTGGATAGGGGGGTGCTTCCTCTGCTGTTTCCTGAAGTCCACGATCATCTCCTTTGTTTTGTTGACGTTGAGTCAGAGGTTATTTTCCTGACACCACACTCCTCCCTGTAGGCCATCTCGTTGTTGTTGGTAATCAAGCCTACCACTGTAGTGTCGTCAGCAAACTTGATGATTGAGTTGGAGGCGTGCTTGGCCACGCAGTCATGGGTGAACAGGGAGTACAGGAGAGGGCTGAGAACGCACCCTTGTGGGGCCCCAGTGTTGAGGATCAGCGGGGTGGAGATGTTGTTCCCTACCCTCACCACCAGTCCAGGACCCAGTTGCACAGGCCTGGGTCTCGAGCTTAATGACGAGCTTGGAGGGTACTACGGTGTTAAATGCTGAGCTGTAGTCGATGAACAGCATTCTTACATAGGTATTCCTCTTGTCCAGATGGGTTAGGGCAGTATGCAGTGTGATTGCGATTGCATCGTCTGTGGACCTATTGGGATGGTAAGCAAATTGGAGTGGGTCCAGGGTGTCTGGCAGGATGGAGGTGATATGATCCTTGACTAGTCTCTCAAAGCACTTCATGATGACAGAAGTGAGTGCTACGGGGCGATAGTCATTTAGCTCAGTTACCTTAGCTTTCTTGGGAACAGGAACAATAGTGGCCCTCTTGAAGCATGTGGGAACAGTAGACTGGGATAAGGATTGATTGAATATGTCCGTAAACACACAGCCAGCTGGTCTGCGCATGCTCTGAGGACACGGCCAGGGATGCCATCTGGGCCGGCAGCCTTGTGAGGGTTAACACATTTAAGTGTTTTACTCACGTTGGCTGCGGTGAGCCCGCAGGTTTTGGTAGCGGGCCGTGTCGGTGGCACCGTATTGTCCTCAAAGTGAGCAAAGAAGTTGTTTAGTTTGTCTGGGAGCAGGACGTCGTGGTCCGCGACGGGGCTGGTTTTCTTTTTGTTGTCCGTGATTAACTGTAGACCCTGCCACATTCCTCTCATGTCTGAGCCGTTGAATTGTGACTCTACTTTGTCTCTATATTGACGCTTAGCTTGTTTGATTGACTTGCGGAGGGAATAGCTACACTGTTTGTATTCAGTCATGTTTCCGGTCACCTTACCCTGGTTAAAAGCAGTGGTTCGCGCTTTCAGTTTTGCGCGAATGCTGCCATCAATCCACGGTTTCTGGTTGGGGAAGGTTTTAATAGTTGCTATGGGTACAACATCACCGATGCACTTGCTAATAAACTCGCTCACCGAATCAGCATATACATAAATGTTGTTGTCTGGTGCTGTCCGGAACATATGCCAGTCCACTTGCTCGAAGCAATCTTGCAGCGTGGAATCAGATTGGTCGGACCAGCGTTGAACAGACCTGAGCACGGGCGTTTCCTGTTTTAGTTTCTGTCTGTAGGCTGGGAGCAACAAAATGGAGTCATGGTCAGACTTGCCCGAAAGGAGGGCGGAGGATAGCCTTGTATGCATCACGGAAGTTAGAATAACAATGATCAAGGGTTTTACCAGCCCGGGTCGCACATTCGATATGTTGATAAAATTTAGGGAGCCTTGTTTTCAGATTAGCCTTATTAAAATCCCCAGCCACAATAAATGCAGCCTCAGGATATGTGGTTTCCAGTTTACATAGAGTCCAATGGATTTCTTTCAGTGCCGTTGATGTGTCAGCTTGAGGGGGGGGGATATACACGGATGTGATTATAATCGAGGAGAATTCTCTTGGTAGATAATGCAGTCGGCATTTGATTGTAAGGAATTCTATGTCAGGTGAACAAAAGGACTTGAGTTCCTGTATGTTGTTATGATCACACCACGACTCGTTAATCATAAGACACACACCCACGCCCTTCTTCTTACCAGATAGATGTTTGTTTCTCTCTGCGCGATGCGCGGAGAAACCATGTGGCTGTACCGACTCAGATAACGTGTCCTGAGTGAGCCATGTTTTCGTGAAGCAAAGAACGTTTCAGTCGCCGATGTCTCTCTGGAAGGCATTTCTTGCTCGTATTTCATCTACCTTGTTGTCCTGAGACTGGACATTGGCAAGTAGAATACTCGGGAGAGGTACTCGATGTGCCCGTCTCCTGAGCCTGACCAGAAGACCGCCCAGTCTCCCCCTTCTCCTGCGCCACCATTGTTTTGAGTCGTCGGCTGGGATCCAGTCTATTGTCCTGGTTGGTGGACCAAACAGAGGATCCGCTTCGGGAAAGTCGTATTCCTGGTCGTAATGTTGGTAAGTTGACGTTGCTCTTATATCCAATAGTTCCTCCCGGCTGTATGTAATAAAACATAAGATTTCCTGGGGTAACAATGTAAGAAATAATACATAAAAAAATTAAATACTGCATAGCTTCCTAAGAAAGCGAAGCGAGGCGGCCATCTCTGTCGGCGCCATCTCTGTCGGCGCCGGAAATCAGGTAAATATTTTCTTAACTCTTCTTAAACTTAAAATTAGAGATGCGTATTAGGCCTACAATTTTTTAAGTCAAGATGAACCTTTTCCATGCTCTGGGTCCATTTTTGTGAAAGCATTTTGACAAAGTAGGCAACTGCTGGGCATTGAGAGCAAGGCAACAATATTGTCAAAAATACTACATTGGCATCGCTATCCCTTTTTACTCAAAAGAGTCACCCTAAAACCTTTAAAGTGGTATTTGATTCAAAGTTCACAAACATTTGAAACTGATCTGAAGGCATCCTGACCTTTTTTAGATGGTTTGACTTCATCTTTTTCAGATAAAACTCCCTTAAGGCTTGGCATTTGAGATTCATACAGGATGTTGCTGCCTGTGACCATGCCCAATATTGTGATGATTCTCAGATGTTGGTTTATGGTAAAGAAACCATTTGTGTTAAAAAGTGAGACGTGAATAGTGTGTCTCAAGTCGTTTACATTTCACAGTTTGTGTGATGCAATCACAATACCACGGTATTGTATTTGTTGTGGGAAGGTAACAAGTGATGTTGAAAATCCCTCCTGTAATTTGCATGGATGCTGTGTGGCACACAATGTCAAGTTAACACTGTGCCAGGTTTCAGTAGAATCAATTGTTTACAACTGTATATGTTTCACATGTTATTCTCAGAAGGGAATATAAGACCAAAACAATTCTAAAATCCTATAAACACATGTTTTATATACCTCGGTTCAAGAGAATAACAGGTGCAAAGTTTGCACCAGAGAAATGCAGGGAATCAGGCCCTAAGGCTCTTAACATTTAATTAGAGCCTCTCAATGATAAAGCCACGCTCATGAATAATCCATTTCTCTTCCCATCTCATCTGCTATAGAATAAGATAGCATGCGCTGCCATCAGGAAGAGCATCAGTTATGTTTCTTATATTTTGTAGGCGATGTATATCACCCTCTGCTATCCACCCTCTAATACAATCTGTCTGTTTGTAATGGATTGAGTTTCCCTACAGAAGTCTCAAGAGACCAATACTTTAGCATACAGCTTCTTGTCACTACAAATCAGGAGGGCAGGTTGGAACTTGTGCACTCAAGAGAATTCTGCATGGCCTTTTTTTATAATCTCAAATTTCCTAAAAAAATGTCCTGTCCCTGATAAAGAATCCAAAAGTTGAGGACCCTACATGCCACATTTGAGAGCTTTCATCAGATAGTCCTGTACTTATTCTGACCCCATCACACCATGTGTGTAATGAACTGTCTATTGTCCGCTCTTTTTACCCATGTCTCATCTCAACACTCCGCTAATATTTCATGATGTGTGTGTTTCTTTCAATTTGGTATCCACTGAAGTTTTTAATTATACCAAATGATTTGTCTTTGAAACGCGAAATCTGTCTCTGAGAGTGGTTATTATTATTATATCTCATAGACAGCTGCATTACCTGAAGTCCATTGCATCAATGTGTGTTGTCTTCAATAATTTGGCATTGATGACAGCTGCTGAACATACAGGTTAAAAGATACTGAGTCATATGTGATAAGAATAAGTTAAAAGATGTGGGTTGCTATGGTAGTGGTAGAAATAACTCCGGAGGTAAACGCCTCAAAATAAGTATATTTTCGAAAGTTAAGTTGAACTGACGTAGGTGGATTGAACAGGTTCTAGCTTGTTCTCTGATGATTCATTAAGATAATCATGATGAGGACCATGGGGTAGCAGAGGTTCTAGACCTTGACTATACTCAATGTAGCTACTATGATAACAACCCAGTCTGAATGCTAAACAGATCATGTATTTTCATGGTTTAATATCTGCCACTCTAAAGTAAAAATATAGACAAGTCACATGCAAGCTGAACTGGGTCATGTCTATGGTGTTCCTATAAAAAAAAATTACTTCATCACGATTTATGATTTTTTACATTTTTAAAATAGTAGCTTCATATCTATTTACAAACAACCCTCCTGCCTTCAGAGCCAAACTGTAAACTTAGTTTGTGTAACGGAGCGAGATGGTGCTCCAATAAACTTAGAGATCAATAACCATCACATATTCTAAAGATGGACATTTACCCTGCATATGATTAGTAGCTTTAGTATAAGTATAAAATAATATAAACTGCCATATGAAAACAACAATTGATGATGAAAGAGATTTGCTTCTCTCATGTACCTTTGAATAAAGAATGTCAGAGTACATTTCTGTGTTTCCTCTCTGGGGATCCCTGCGTTATTTATTCAGTGAATACATAACTATGGACACCTACTTCTTCCGCTCACTGAGTTTGTGTGCAATGGTGTACCGAAACCCTGCAGCCCCACAAGGTGGGGGGGGGGCTATGTCTGACATCGATGTTTATTTATAAATAATTTTGACAGTAACCATCCAAAAGTCATTCATAAACCTTTTTAATTTCCATATGTACTAGGAAGCTCAGTATTTGTTTGTTGTGCTTCAAGAATGAGAATGATAAAAGTGCCTCAGGCCTTGAAAAATAAATAATTTAACTGATATTGTTAAACAAATGTTGTGTTCAAGGCTACGATGACGCCACTCGCCTGTGCAATGAGTGGAACTTACTCAGGTGTTCAAAAAAAGCATATCAGACCGAGAGCCTAATGCTTCTTAAGTAGTTCTTTGTGAGTTTTAGTTTAGAGTGTGTTCGTAAATTCACACCGGAGCGCCAGAGTGCGCTCTGGCCAATCTTAAATTCAGAGCGTTGTCAGACTGTCTATTTGTAAATTCAGAGCGTTTCGCTCTCGGAGCGTGCAGAGTGCACACTGGACGCTTTCATGTTATTTAGAGCAGTGCTGATGGCAACAATTGAATTACGTTTTTTTGCAGATGTTTACTGACACTGGTAATATTCAACAGGTGTTGCTCGTTAGGAAATTAATCTGTTATTCTGTGTATTGGCACACTCAGACGAGAGTGCTCTGAAATCGGAGTAAATAGCCTGAGTGAATTTACGAACGCACCCTTAAAAAACGATTTCTCCACAGAAGCGACAGTTACAGGGATGGTTAAAAACAGCTTGATTGCCATAGCAACATCAGGGAAACTGGGTAGAAGGAAGTGATGCTCCAAATACTAATGATCCTTTATTGCCGGCCTCAACACGTTACGGAAAGAGATTAACTGTATAGGAAGCTATGGGACAGACCGTCTGGATACTGAACAGCCAATAAATTAGCAGATGCAAACAGATTATCATCTTTAGTAGACAACAGTTCTTGAGGCTCTGGCTGGCCCACTCAAGGACATTCAGAGACTTGTCCCGAAGCCACTCCTGCGTTGTCTTGGCTGTGTGCTTAGAGTCGTTGTCCTGTTGGAAGGTGAACCTTCACCCCAGTCTGAGGTCCTGAGTGCTCGGGAGCAGGTTTTCATCAAGGATCTCTCTGTACGTCGCTCCATTCATCTTTGCCTCAATCCTGACTAGTCTCCCAGTCCTTGTTTCTCATAGTCTGAGAGTCTAGGGGTCTTTTGGCAAACTCCAATTGGGCTGTCATGTGCCTTCTACTGAGGAGTGGCTTCCATCTGGCAACTCTACCATAAAAGCCTGATTGGTGGAGTGCTGCAGAGATGGGTGTCCTTCTGGAAGGTTCTCCCACATCCACAGAGGTACTTTAGAGTTCTGTCAGAGTGACCATCGGGTCCCTGACCAAGGCCCTTCTCCCCCCATTACTCAGTTTGGCCGGGCAGCAAGCTCTAGGAAGAGTTTTGGTGGTGCCAAACTTCTTCCATTTAAGAATGATGGTGTCCATTGTGTTTTTGGGGACCTTCAATGCTGCATAAATGTTTTGATACCCTTCCCCAGATCTTTGCCTCGATTCAATCATGTCTTGGTGCTCTTATATAGACAGGTGTGTGCCTTTCCAAATCATGTCCAATCAATTGAATTTCCCACAGGTGGACTCCAATCAAGTTGAAGAAACATCTCAAGGATGCTTAATGGAAACAGGCTGCAGATGAGCTACATTTCGAGTCTCTTAACAAAGGGTCTGACTACTTACAGTTGAAGTCGGAAGTTTACATACACTTAGGTTGGAGTCATTAAAACTCGTTTTTCAACCACTCCACAAACTTCTTGTTAACAAACTACAGTTTTGGCAAGTCGGTTAAGACATCTACTTTGTCAATGACACAAGTCATTTTTCCAACAATTGTTTACAGACAGATTATTTCACTTATTATTCACTGTATCACAATTCCAGTGGGTCAGAGGTTAACATACACTAAGTTGACTGTGCCTTTAAACAGCTTGGAAAATTCCAGAAAATTATGTAATGGCTTTAGAAGCTTCTGATAGACTAATTTACATCATTTGAGTCAAAGGTGTACTAGTGGATGTATTTCAAGGCCTACCTTCAAACTCAGTGCCTCTTTGCTTGACATCATGGGAAAATCAAAAGAAATCAACCAAGACTTCAGAAAAGAAATTGTAGACCTCCACAAGTCTGGTTCATCCTTGGGAGCAATTTCCAAATGCCTGAAGGTACAAGTTCATCTGTTCAAACAATAGTACGCAAGTATAACCACCATGGGACCACGCAGCCGTCATGCCGCTCAGGAAGGAGACGTGTTCTGTCTCCTAGAGATGAACGTACTTTGGTGCGAAAACAACAGCAAAGGACCTTATGAAGATGCTGGAGGAAACAGGTACAAAAGTATCTATATCCACAGTTAAACGAGTCCTATATCAGCAAGGAAGAAGCCACTGCTCCAAAACCGCCATAAAAAAGCCAGACTATGGTTTGCAACTGAAAATGGGGACAAAGATCGTACTTTTTGGAGAAATGTCCTCTGGTCTGATGAAACAAAAATATAACTCTTTTGCCATATTGTCCATTGTTATGTTTGGAGGAAAAAGGGGGAGGCTTGCAAGCTGAAGAACACCATCCCAACTGTGAAACACGGGCGTGGCAGCATCATGTTGTGGGGGTGCTTTGCTGCAGGAGGGACTGGTGCTCTTCACAAAATAGATGGCATCATGAGGAAGTAAAATTATGTGGATATACAGTGGGGAAAAAAAGTATTTAGTCAGCCACCAATTGTGCAAGTTCTCTCACTTAAAAAGATGAGAGAGTCCTGTAATTTTCATCATAGGTACACTTCAACTATGACAGACAAAATGAGGAAAACAAATCCAGAAAATCACATTGTAGGATTTTTTATGAATTTATTTGCAAATTATGGTGGAAAATAAGTATTTGGTCACATACAAACAAGCAAGATTTCTGGCTCTCACAGACCTGTAACTTCTTCTTTAAGAGGCTCCTCTGTCCTCCACTCATTACCTGTATTAATGGCACCTGTTTGAACTTGTTATCAGTATAAAAGACACCTGTCCACAACCTCAAACAGTCACACTCCAAACTCCACTATGGCCAAGACCAAAGAGCTGTCAAAGGACACCAGAAACAAAATTGTAGACCTGCACCAGGTTGGGAAGACTGAATCTGCAATAGGTAAGCAGCTTGGTTTGAAGAAATCCACTTCTGACCCACTGGGAATGTGATGAAAGAAATAAAAGCTGAAAAAATAATTCTCTCTACTATTATTCTGACATTTCTCATTCTTAAAATAAAGTGGTGATCCTAACTGACCTAAGACAGGGAATGTTTACTAGGATTAAATGTCAGGAATTGGGAAAAACTGAGTTTAAATGTATTTGGCTAAGGTGTATGTAAACTTCTGACTTCAACTGTATGTAAATAAGGTATTTCTGTTTATTATTTTGATAAATTTGCTAAAATAAAAAAAAACCTGTTTCCGCTTCGTCATTATGGGGTATTGTTTGTAGATTTCTGAGGAAAATGTTTTATTTAATAACTTAAGAATAAGGCTGGAACATAACAAACATTGAAAAAGTCAAGGCCCTTTGTTATGAGACTCGAAATTGAGCTCCGGTGCTTCCTTTTTCCGTTGATCATCATTGAGTCCACCTGTGGTAAATTAAATTCATTGGACATGATTTGGAAAGGCACACACCTGATTGGACATGATTTGGAAAGGCACACACCTGTCTAAACATTGGCCCACAGTTGACAGTTCATGTCAGAGCAAAAACCAAGCCATGATGTGGGATGAATTGTCTGTAGAGCTCCGATTGATCAGACCACTGATCAGTGGCCTCCATCATTCTTAAATGGAAGAAGTTTGGAACCACCAAGACTCTTCCTAGAGCTGGCCGCCTGGCAAAATTGAGCAATCGGGAGAGAAGGGCCTTGGTCAGGGAGGTGACCAAGAACCCGATGGCCACACTCACAGAGCTCCACAGTTCCTCTGTGGAGATGGGGAGAAGGACAACCATCTGTGCAGCACTCCACCAATCAGGCCTTTATGGTAAAGTGGCCAGACGGAAGCCACTCCTCAGTAAAACACACAATCCAGCCCATTTGGAGTTTGCCAAAAGGCACCTAAGGGACTCTCAGACCATGAGAAACAAAATTCTTTGGTCTGATGAAAAAAAGCCAAGAGTCACATCTGGAGGAAATCTGGGACCGTCCCTATGGTGAAGCATGGTGGTGGCAGCATCATGCTTTGGGGATGTTTTTCAGTGGCAGGGACTGGGAGACTAGTCAGGATCAAGGGAAAGATGAACGGGCAAAGCACAGAGAGATCCTTGATGAAAACCTGCTCCAGAGCCTTCAGGACCTCAGACTGGGGCGAAGGTTCCCCTTCCAACAGGACAACAAACCTAAGCACACAGCCAAGACAACGCTGGAGTGGCTTCGGGACAAGTCTCTGAATGTCCTTGAGTGGCCCAGCCAGAGACAGGATTTGAACCTGATCGAACATCTCTGGAGAGACCTGAAAATAGCTGTACAGCAACGCAATATTTCAATTTACAACTTTAATTACTGAACAAGTAGTTACTGCGACACCATATATAGCTTTGTGAAACGTTAGGCTTAACATGAGAAAATTATGACCAAACTGGCCTACCAATAAACATTTATCCATTAGCTAAAGCAAAGCTACATGCCCTGCCACCACAGAAAGCCTATCATTGGTTCAATAGGCAGCTGCATAGACATTTCAGCACCATGGACAGTGATCGGTAGTCTATATTTTGTGAGTGGCTGTCTTGCAGACACATTCGATTTTATTGCGGGGGTCCAGAGAAACTGTGTTATGCCAGTGTGTGTGTGTGTGTGTGTGTGTATAAGATAAGTGCCAATATATTGTATAAACTGTACCATACGGCAACTGTATGTGCGAGTTGAAAGTCACAGAACAGCAGGTGCATTTGTTTCTCTGGAACAAGAGGGTACTTGAAGTAAGCATATTGAGGGTTTTCGTGGCACCCTGTTGTATACAAGTAAGTAATACATGACAATTGAGCGGCTATTGCCAATTACAGTGTAGTGTGTTGGTTTTAAGATCCCAGCTCTTCAAGGAAATAGACACATCATATTAGATTACATTCGTTGTTTTGGCCTATGAGCATGGTCCCTTGTGTTATTTTAAGAATGTAGAGGCCTCCTAAACTCCCCGGCACTCAGAATGATTAGCTATTGCATAACCTGTAGCCATGCCGAAGGGATATAGCCCAGTTTTAATCTAGTTCATGCATTAATGGGTTTCTGTAGATTTCTTGGGCTGCACTCCAAGAGGACAATTTAAGAGAATTATTGGAGGCACATTAACTTGTCAACGTCACCATTCCTTCCCATGAAAGCCTGAAGTAACATGCTATTAAGAGGAGAGGTGTACCAGAGCCTCCACTGACAGCGGAGATAGTTGGATGTCTGGAATAAATAGGATAGAATGTGGATTATGCATTTGTTTACTGTTTTTTCTGCCACACTTTTTCTTTCTTGTTTTGAAGATATTTTGGTTCTTTTTATCTCACTGTCTTCTTTGTCAACATTTTTTTTTATTGCGCTTTCATTAAGGCTGTGTGTGTGGGTTTCTGTACGGTGTCAGTTTGTGTTAATGATAGAGACAACATGCTCTACAGAGTAATCAATGATGCATCCTCCAAACCTAGAAGGATTCAGATCATTCCCCAGTTGTCTCCATTGTTCATTGATCAGTCTCAAATCGCGGCTCAGCTTGACATCCATTGCAGTTAATTAGTGATCACAAAGTGTTGTGTTATGACATTGGCATGTTATGATGTTGTCATGAAGTCTCAAAATGGCAAGGGGTTCTAAATAGTTTTGTATTCAAAGTTTTTGCACATTGAGCAGTCTGTGCTTTGTAACTATACAGCTAGTGATGGGAGATAAGTTCTACGCGAGATGTTTATGTAGACGAGCAACGCTGTAGCAACCTCATTGGGACATGATCATTCACTGACAGTTATAATGTCAGGGTTCCTCTGTTTATCTTCATGCTTTGAATACTATGCATTTTACATGTGCATGATAGGCTTTTATGGAACATCACATTTCTCTTTATTAACCAAATCATACTTCCCTAAACCATATGTGAAAGATAAAACCATTTAGGCTCACACCGTTCATTACAGTTCTCAAAAGACATAATGTTTTATTGTCTGAATGTCTGTGTTGTGGGCCAAAGTATGAAGCTTTACTGTGGGAAATTATGATGTAGATAATAGAGGCTATAGTGGGAGTTCCCTATAATAGATGTTTCTAGATGATCGTTATCTCCCACACACCTGTGCTAAACACTGCAGTGTTTGCTTACTGTATGCTTTTGAACTTACACTGGGACACATCTCGGGTGTATTCAAACATTGAAGCCTTTGAAGTCACTGCGGAGGAGTTTGATGGTTTAGTTCCCCTCGCAATGCACTTTCATGGAGAGGGACACTGCAGTAAACTGTCATTGCAAGGCAAAATTATCTAAACTGAAAGTGTCACGAAGTGCAGGTCGTGAGTTCAGTCAGGAAATGGATGCCATGAACTTCTAAATAAGGGGGCTGTTTAGCAGAAGGGCTTCTTAAAAAACATGAGTCTTCCTTTTGGGGAACTGGACAGAGTCTGGTAGAGTCTTCCGTAATCTAATTGCAATCTTCTAGTCAGTATCTCATGCCTCCCACCCCCATCTCACCAACCTCTCCATCCTCTTTGATACAGTATCCCTGGATTGATGAGGGCTGTGGAGGAAGTCAGACCAAGCAAGGGATTTGATAGAGAACCCAGAATCCATCTCTCAGGAGAAGTTATATTGGCAGGCCCACACCACCCACAGCATCCATGTTAACTTGAAGCTATACAGTAGTATGATTGGATAGGGACTGATACCATAAAATAACATGTGCCCATGTAATTATTAGGCTGCAGTATTTGGGAAGCCATGAGGGATCATGGAAATATTTAAATTCTTCTGATCATTCTGTGACACTGTTGCTAGTCTCCCTGCGTTTTTATGTTCCGTTTTTCATACTATGATGTCTAAGAAGTAAATTACTGATATGTGGAAATTGTTTTGACAGCATGATGAAATGTACAGCATGTAAGTTACACTCATTTATATACACTGTATCATGTTTCAGGTAAGACCCAGACGCAGACAGTGTCGAAGTAACACACATTTATTACTAGTACAAGGGCAGGCAAAACGACAGGTCAAGGGCAGGCAGAGGTCAGTAATCCAGATAGGGTACAAAAGGTCCAGAACGGCAGGCAGTCTCAGGTTCAGGGCAGGCAGGGGTCAATAATCCAGTGTGGTGTGGCAGGGTACAGAACGGCAGGCAGGCAGGGTCAGGGCAGGCAGAATGGTCAAAACCAGGAAAAACTAGAAAACAGGAACTAGAACTGACAGGCGCAAGGGGAAAAACGCTGGTAGGTTTCCTGAAACAAAACGAACAGGCAACAGACAAACAGAGAACACAGGTATAAATACACCAGGGTAATGGGGAAGATTAGTGACACTTGGAGGGGGGTGGTGATAAACACAAAGACAGGTGAAACCGATCAGGGTGTGACACACTGAGTCATTGTCACGACTTCCGCCGAAGTCGGTCCCTCTCCTTGTTCGGGCGGCGTTCAGCGGTCGACATCACCGGCCTTCTAGCCATTGCCGATCCATTTTTCATTTTCCATTTGTTTTGTCCTTGTCTTACACACCTGGTTTCAATCCCCCAATTACTTGTTCCTTATTTAACCCTCTGTTCCCCCATGGTTGTTTGTGAGTGATTGTTTGTTTGTAATATGGTCCGTTATTGTGGGCTCGATTTATTGAGTTGTATTTTTCTATATTTGAGTAAAATATGTTTATTACTCATATCTGCTGTCCTGCGCCTGACTCCTCTACACCAGCTACACACAGGCGCTATTACAGAATCACTCACCAGACGATGGAGTAAGCAGGAGCAGACGCCCTCCCTGTGGCGGTAGAGGAGCGCGTCCTGCAGCACGCGACCATGTTGCAACGTCTGGGCACCGCCATGGATCGCGTGCTGCAGACAATGGATCGATGGGAGAGAGAAGGAGGTCTTCCAGCGCCTCCAACAGCCTTACTACAGCAGGCCCCACTGTCCACCCCTCCTTCACCCGATCCCAGCGGGATTCGGCACGCACTCCCGAGGGAGTATGATGGGACGGCTGCCGGATGCCAGGGGTTCCTACTCCAGCTGGAACTCTACCTGGCGACCGTCCACCCGGCTCCATCGGGATGTGAGAACGTGTCCACCCTCGTCTCCTGCCTCTCAGGCAAAGCCCTAGAGTGGGCCAACGCCGTATGGAGTGAAGGAGACGCGGCGTTGGACAATTACGCAGAGTTCACCCGCCACTTTAGGGCAGTTTTTGCCTGAGGGTAGAGCGGAGAGTGAACGTCTGTTCCATCTGGGGCAGGGGACGAGGAGCGCGCAGGATTTCGCTTTGGACTTCCGGACCCTGGCCGCCAGCGCGGGATGGAACGACAGGGCCCTTATCGATCATTACCGGTGCAGTCTGCGCGAGGACGTCCGTCGGGAGTTGGCCCGAGACACCACCCTCACGTTGGACCAGCTGGTGGACCTGTCCATCCGGCTGGACAACCTGCTGGCTACCAGCGGACGTCCGGATCGGGGCCTGTCAGTTCCATCCCCCAGCACCTCCGCTCCGATGCCCATGGAGCTGGGAGGTGTTGCGCTTAGGGCGACCGGAGGAGGGGCCATTCCCTGCACCATCTGTGGCCGCAGAGGGCACACTGCTGGTCGGTGCTGGGGGGTTCCTCAGGGAGTCGAGGCAGCAGGAAGGGCACTATCGTGTCACCCCAGGTGAGTCGGAACCAGGTTCACCCAGAGCCCCCTGTTGCTCACATGTATGTGTTTATTAAATTTCTTGAGTTTTCCCTGCATTCCCAGCGTAAGGCGCTCGTAGATTCAGGCACAGCTGGGAATTTTATTGACCGTTCATTTGCCCATAGTTTGGGGATCCCCATTGTTCCTGTGGATATGCCCTTCCCTGTAAACGCCCTAGATAGTTGATCATTAGGGTCAGGGCTGATTAGGGAGGCCGCCGCTCCACTAGGCATGGTTACGCAGGAGGGTCACATGGAGAGAATCAGTCTCTTCCTTATTGATTCTCCTGCATTTCCCGTGGTTGGCCTGTCATGACCCTCCTATTTTGTGGCAACAGAGGGCTCTCAAGGGGTGGTCACGAAAGTGCTCAGGGAGGTGTGTTGGGGTTTCCATCGGTGCGACTACGGTGGAAAGTCCAGACCAGGTCTCCACCGTGCGCATCCCCTCAGAATATACAGATTTGGCTCTCACCTTCTGTAAAAAGAGGGCGACTAAATTACCACCCCATCGACGAGGGGATTGTGCGATAGATCTCCTGGTAGACGCAGCACTTCCCAGGAGTCACGTGTATCCCCTGTCACAGGAGGAGACGGCGGCTATGGAAACATACATCTCTGAATCCCTGGGACACTTGCCTCCTCAAGTTTATTTTTTGTGAAGAAGAAGGATGGAGGTCTGCGCCCGTGTATTGACTATCGGGGTATCAATTAGATCACTGTGAGGTACAGCTACCCGCTGCCTCTCATAGCCAGTGCGATCGAGTCAACGCACGGGGCGCGCTTCTTCACAAAATTGGATCTCAGGAGCGCTTACAACCTGGTGCATATCCGGGAGGGGGACGAGTGGAAGACGGCATTTAGTGCCACCTCAGGGCACTATGAGTACCTCATCATGCCGTACGGGTTGATGAATGCTCCATCAGTCTTCCAGGCCTTTGTTGACAAGATTTTCCGGGACCTGCACGGGCAGAGTGGTGTATATCGACAACATTCTGATATACTCCGCTACACGCGTCAAGCATGTGTCCCTGGTGCGCAGGGTGCTTGGTCGACTGTTGGAGCATGACCTGTACGTAAGGGTTGAGAAATGTCTGTTCTTCCAACAGTCCGTCTCCTTCCTAGGGTACTGCATTTCCACGTCAGGGGTGGAGATGGTGAGTGACCGCATTTCAGCCGTGCGTAATTGGCCGACTCCCACCACGGTAAAAGAAGTGCAGCGGTTCTTAGGGTTTGCCAACTACTACCAGAGGTTTATCCGGGGCTTTGGTCAGGTAGCAGCTCCCATTATCTCACTGCTGAAGGGGGGACCGGTGCGACTGCAGTGGTCGGCTGAGGCGGACAGGGCTTTGGTCACCTGAAGGCTCTGTTTACCTCGGCTCCGTGCTGGCTCATCCGGATCCCTCTTTGGCGTTCATACTGGAGGTGGACGCATCCGAGGCTGGGATAGGAGCCGTGCTCTCTCAGCGCTCGGGTACGCCCCCGAAGCTCCACCCCTGTGCCTTCTTTTCGAAGAAGCTCAGCCCGGCGGAGCGAAACTATGATGTGGGGGACCGGGAGGTGTTGGCTGTCGTCAAGGCTCTGAAGGCGTGGAGACATTGGCTTGAGGGGGCAAAACACCCTTTTCTCATCTGGACTGACCACCGCAATCTGGAGTACAATCGGGCGGCGAGGAGACTGAACCCTCGCCAGGCAAGGTGGGCCATGTTCTTTACCCGTTTTGGTTTCACCCTGTCCTACCGACCAGGTTCCCAGAACGCTAAGGCAGACGCACTGTCCTGGATGTATGACACAGAGGAGCGGTCCATGGATCACACTCCCACACTCCCGGCCTCTTGCCTGGTGGCACCAGTAGTGTGCGGACATTGAGCGGGCGTTAAGTACAGAGCCCACTCCTCTCCAGTGTCCAGCTGGGCGTCTGTACGTTCCGTCTGCTGTCCGCGACTGGTTGATCTATTGGGCCCACACGTCACCCTCCTCTGGTCATCCTGGCATCAGTCGGACATGTGCGCTGTCTTAGTGGGAAGTACTGGTGGTCCACCTTGGCCAAGGACGTGAGGGTTTATGTTTCCTCCTGCTCTGTGTGCGCCCAGTGCAAGGCTTTTAGGCACCTGCCCAGAGGGAAGTTACAACCCCCACCCGTTCCACAACGGCCGTGGTCGCACCTGTCGGTGGACTTCCTGACTGATCTTCCTCCCTCACAAGGCAACACCACGAACCTGGTCGTTGTGGATAGGTTTTCGAAGTCCTGCCGTCTCCTTCCTTTGCCCGGTCTCCCTACGGCCCTACAGACTGCGGAGGCTCTGTTCACTCACGTCTTCCGGCACTACGGGGTGCCTGAGGACATAGTCTCTGATCGGGGTCCCCAGTTCACGTCCAGGGTCTGGAGTGCGTTCATGGAAGGCCTGGGGGTCTCGGTCAGCCTCACCTCAGGTTTTCACCCCAAGAGTAACGGGCAGGTGGAGAGAGTAAACCAGGATGTGGGTAGGTTTCTGTGGTCTTATTGCCAGGACCGGCCGTGGGAGTGTGCGGCGTTCATCCCTGATGGCCCAAAACTCACTCCGCCACTCCTCCACTAACCTCTCCCCCTTCCAGTGCGTACTGGGGTATCAGCCGGTTCTGGCACCTTGGCATCAGAGACAGATCGAGGCTCCTGCGGTGGACGAGTGGTTTAAGCGCTCAGAGGAGACCTGGGACGCTGCCCATGTGCACCTGCAACGGGCCGTGAGGTGGCAGAAGGCTAGCGCCAACAGCCACCGCAGTGAAGCCCTGGTGTTCGCACCGGGGGACCGGGTCTGGCTCTCGACCTGAAACCTGCCCCTCCGCCTGCCCTGCCGGAAGCTGGGTCCACGGTATGTGGGGCCATTCAAAGTCCTGAGAAGACTGAACAGGGTTTGCTACAGGTTACAGCTTCCCCCAGATTACCGTATTAATTCCTCGTTCCATGTGTATCTCCTCAGGCCGGTGGTGGCTGGTCCACTCCAGGAGTCTGAGGTGCGGGAGGTTCCTCCGCCCCCCTCTGGACATCGAGGGGGCCCCGGCGTGTGCTGTTCGAGCCATCCTGGACTCGAGGCATCGGGCCAGGGGCCTTCAGTACCTTGTGGAGTGGGAGGGGTACGGTCCGGAGGAGAAATGCTGGGTGCCGGTGGGGGACGTTCTGACTCCTCTACACCAGCTACACACAGGCGCTATTACAGTCATACTGTAGCAGAAATGCCTTTGAAACATTCAAAAAGGAAGTAGGGCATGGATCCATCCATGTTTGGCAGCACAACACTGCGCTTGGCCTCTAACAGAAACCTAACAAAACATCCCATTTACAGGACGATTAGCCACAATCTATATTCTTCCTACTTCATTCTGTACTTCATTCTGTACTTCATTCTGTTCCCTAACTGCATTAACTCTAATTAGCCGTCCTAAGAAAACACATTATAACGTCAAACAAACATTGAATTCATTATCAAGTTATGAATATTACAAGGACGATGCCCCAAATCCATTATGGACCACTTTAGTATGGGCTAAGAGGCAAGCTAATTAATAAATGAATGAAACATTCAAAGTTTCTCACCATTAATGTAAAGGCTAATGTGTTTGTGTTAAGGGCTTGCTGTTCTGTCCAATACTTTTAGTAAAATAGCAGTGGGTATTGCAATTCAAACAATCCTGTGTTTCTGTGGTTCACTTTAATTGGGATTGATGCAATGCCAAACCAAGGGGGACATTACAGATACACCAGTAAACCAGATGTGACAAGATTTACTGAGGGGCAATCTTGCATTTCCTCAAAATATTCCTTTGTCTACAGATGATCAGTCAATGGGTATTTGACACAAACAGAAGGCATTTTGAGAAAATATGACATTAGTCATGTTGTTAGCATTCCCATTGACATTGGCCAAAGGTTTTTGTATGTTCACATTCTGTATCATAGTTTTCATTGTTATGGAGAGTTTTTTTTTAAGTACACTATTTGTTTCCATATATTTTAGTAGTACACAGAATTTCATATACATTTATTAAGGATTTTTTTTACAGGGATTCATCAGATTCATCATGATGTAGTAGCCTGAACTCCCGACATTTGTTACCAAATCAAATGTTACGGTCCATAACAGTAGTCACTAAACCAGCTTAGCTCTTCTCTTGACTGCTGCTGAACATAATCATCAGTGGCGAAAGTATATAGTATTTTTTCATAATAGTCTCTTGCTTGAGTAATACCCGAGGCACCCTCTAATCTCAAAGCAGCATGTGGTTCAAAGTAGGGATTTAATGCTTACAGGTCGAAATTAAATTAACTCTGCCAAGGGTTCCAACCAGGAATCAAAGACCTACAAAATACTGTATGTGTCCCCTTGTATGTTTTCTGTTTCCATTCTGTTTCATGTCAAGTCGTCTGATGTGTTGTCCATCCCAGCAACAGTCAAGGGAAGAAGTGGGAGGTCGGAGTTCTTCCCCTCCATGGCAGGCCAATCAGTATCTCCGCTGTTCATACCTGTTATATTCAGATAGGAATTCAATACCTCTGAACGTTTATCAGTCAACTTCAAACACCCCATCTGTTCTTAGTTTTAGAAATTGGCTATTTATTTGGTAATGGACTCCTACTAGTGTACTTGTCTGATTCAGTGGACACTTATAAGGTTTGTTGTGTAATCCCTGTTGCTATGGTTGCTCCTGTGTAAAGCCTCTGGTACAATGTGTGTTAATGTTCTGATTTGCTCCCTCACATCTGGTGAGGTTTCATGTTAGTAGTGTGGAGGCACTTGAACATATCTGAATCTGATCAAGATTGTATTTAACATGACCATAGCCAGAAGTTGATGAGCAACCACAGGTCCATATTCAATCCATTTTACTTGCAGCAGCTATGTCTTAGATGACATGGGCAACAAAGTACATTTCTGTGGTTCTGAGTAACGGCCTTGTCGGGAAATAGAGGAGCTGTCAAAAAAAGTACTGTGTTCTTATTTATTTTCGTGTGTGTTTTCAGCCACCCAGCTGCGTTATCTAGGAGATGAAAAGGGTTGAAAGTAGGCAAAAGACATTAGAAACTGGAATAAACAAGTGAATGTTTGCAAAGGCAAAAAAAAAGAACACTCGCACTTTACTTTTCTTACTACCACTGACTTGGCTGATAGCTACCTATTGAGGGAAAATGTGCATACTATGACTGTGATTTGCGGTTGTCTCTTATCTACCTGAGATAAATGAATGAAGAGCGTCTACTAAATGTAAAATGTACTCTTTCTGAGTTAAATGGTCTGTATGCATATCAGATAATAAAACATACACTGCACAGAGATGCTTTTTGTCTTGTAAGTCAGTGAAACAGAGCCTTGAATATATGCTTATCATTCTGTAACCCAAAGTAAATGTTAATCAGACAAAGCTTATCATGGTCATACATTTAAATGACAAAATGTGTTTTTCCGCATAAAATTATCATTCTTAATACCTTCATATTCACAGACCCACTCACCCTGCTGACCCTCACAAAATAGTATAAATGTCCTCTGAATTTTAAAGCGCCAATAATAAGATCTTGTTGTGAGAAGGTCAAAAGGCTTCTATTTTCATTTACCAATGGAGTCAGTCCGTAATTGATGCATACTGGCCAGCAAGTCATGATTGGCAAACTAACTTCTAAATCACTAGTGCTATCAAATGTATTTGATGTCATTCATGGATCAAAACTAACTTTGGCTTGTTTTGCCAACCTATTAAGTATTTATCAAGTTATATTATTAATTTTGAATTAAATGTGTGATAAAACTTGCATGGCGTATTTATTGATTAAACAGTTGGGAAGTATACAGAAAACAACCTTTGAATTAAATAAGCCATTTTTAATGCACATACGTTTTCAGGACGCATGTCATTTTGAGTGGGCTGCATTGATATGCCATCTTCTTTGTGTAACTATCTCAATATTTTCAGCTATAATGCTCCGGGAGCTGTGGTTAAGTTGTTTCTATAGAGAAATCCCATGTTGAGCTGCAGTGAATGACAACATTTTGCAAAAGTGACCTAGAAGAAAATGAGCATATGGTGATGAGGAAATGGATAGAAACTGGGTTTTAAGAGCTATTCTCTTGCTGAACGGCAAATAAAAGCTGCTCAACGAAAATCCTGTGCAGAGGACCCAGCAGCAAATTTCAATTACTAATAATGTAAATTCACTGCCTAATTGGCAGCACACCATCTGTTTCTAAGAAAATAATGAGTCAGATTTTTGCCATTCAGAGTAAAATATTATCTACTTATTTCTGACAGTGCAAGCTCATTTTTCATTTGCTAGCTTTTAAGATCTGTCTTAAGCACTCTCTAAGGGATCCCTATACAGCGGATCCAGAGTTTCCAGCTTTGAGATTTTTAAAAAGAGTGGGGAAAAGTTTATGGAGGAAAAGAAATGACCGGTGACTGACTGATTCATTTCCCATCTGGTCATTCGGATCGCATATTCTTCATCGGGGTTCTGCTATGTCCTCCTCCTCCACTTCTTAATGGCTGGCTGCACAGTTTGATTGTATGCAGATGAGGGGACCTGATGAAGTTGTTACGTGTGCACACTCATAACTGCAGGGTTTCAGCTCTGCCACTTGAGTCCCACTTATTAATGATCTGTGGGAGATGAATACTTACCTATCTATGCACTGAGCAATACTGAGCTTAATAGACTGCCTTTCTTTCGGAGGTATAGTAGTTGATGCAGGGAAGGAATGCAGGAACTGGTGGTTAGACTATAATCTATGTTGAGTGTCAGGGATGTTATCAGCATCTTTAAATGTTTTGAGTTTTTGGATAACCATTAGCAATGTAATATGTTTTTGTTCGCTAATGGGGTTACATCTGTAGATATGTAGCTTCTAATTAAGTTCCTGTATGCACATAATTAGCAGACTTAGCAGACACAATGTCAAGGAAGGCACTTAAACAATGCCTACTAGGTACTCTCCGGGGCTACAAATATACAAATATGAATACCTCAAGTAACCCGTAGCAAAACAATAAGTAAGAGATGCCAAGTACACAGCCTGCTCATTGCACTACTGATTTTATTGAAAAAGTGCATTTGAAATTTAGTCTGACTTTCAAAAAATATGTGCCAAAACGTACTAAGACCTACGGTTTTGTTTTTAACTTACATGGTAACACTAAATATTAAGGTGTACTTTATGAAGAGTTTATAAAATAACCTTAATTTAAAGTGTTACCATTTACACTAGTGATAGAACGACATTACAGGGATGATCCAAAGAAGTACATGATGTCACTTAAAGGGAAACTTCAAAATGTTTAAACTTCATAGTCATTATCTACAGCACCATCCCCAACATCAACATATGTGGAAATGGTTAGTTTCTATGTTTTGTAGTAAAAACAGATAAGGGTTTCCAATGACATCATTGGTGTGCATCGTGTGATTTTGACCAATTGTGAGTAGGCATTGCCTACTAATTGGTTGATGATATCATTGGAAACACGTATCTTTCTAAAAGAAAATTACTACAAAACATAGTAACACACCATTTTCACATGTGGTGATGTTAGGGTGGGGCTGGAGATGATGAATATGAAGTAGAACATTTGTGTCATGTCAACAGTAGAGGCAAACAACCACCGGCAACAAACGGAGGGACTGCTGTGGTTCCTACAGAGAACTTCCCAATTTGCATATTGAGGAATGCTTATGTTTTATTGTGTGGTAGCACTATTTTAACCGTCTTTGAAATGGATAGTTCCGGTGCTTTGTACCTTTGCCATTTGGCTGTTAATCATAGAGAATGACTTTGCGGTGACCAGAGTGACAGAAAAATAATGAAAACACTCTCTCTCCAATGCAGAACTTCCCATTAATTCATTTGAACATGTGTTCACCTCTGCTCTTTTAGAGTGCCACAGCTGATGGCAGCTGTGGAACACTACGAGGGTGCAACGCTCGGTAACTGGGAGGAATAAAATCCATTCACAGTTGAAAATATCCAATACAATTTACACAGAAGTAAAACTAGGATAGGCATATATTATCTCTCTGCACTTCTATTGTCAAAGGAACCGTTGTAACAATATTAGAGTGTTGAAACAGAGAAAATGTATTTAAGTGTGTGAGAACTGAGTTTCAGATTTATCACTGCTAAAAATAAATCCCAGTTTGTAAAGTCTCGCATTTAGATAATTTTAGATTTCCATTTTAAATCTTGCATTTAGATAACTTAATTTGAAGTCACAGAACAAAGCTGATCAACTGTCCAGTCTGCAGCCTCTGTCTTCTCCTGTTGCTCAATGTATTCAGGAATGACTGCGGTTTGCCCTTGACCTCAATGAAATATTCAATGAAAGGCCACACACATTCAGCCATCCCTCTTTATTGAGAAGTACAGGCAGGTCTGGCCCTACTTTGGACGGTAACTATTGGACACGTTCATCTCCCGCTGACAGGTCACCGTTGTCCGACTCTGAACTCTTCCAAGCTGCACACAGACAGACCTGAATCATATGAATGGTCTCATTCGCACGTTCTGTCTCAGAAACATTAGAGAAAGGACTGAGATTTGCTCAGTACCTTGGACAGTGATATGTGTCTGGCTAGTGAGGTCATATTGCAGTGGTGTGTCCGCTGTCCAGTATCCAGTATCCAAGCTTGTGCCACTATGAGCAAAGCACCTGTAACCTACACCTGCTGCTTTTCCATTATGAAAGAACACAATCAACACTACAGTGTGTATGGTCTTACAGTTCATTTAGACGCTAAAGCCCTCTGTTATGCAGCTTTCTCGAAGTGCATATATTAGCCGTTGATATGTACAATTGTACTAATGCACTTAACAATTACAGTAGCAGCCCATAGAAAACACAGCCAACGTATATGTTATAGGAGCAGTATCAAAGGTATACATGGATCAATACATACTTTGCATATGTCTTGTTTCAACCTGATTCAGTCTGCAGAACTCACAGCACTGCTTGGGTACTTGGAGATGTGATCTGAACACTGAAACCCTTGAGTCTGCAGAATAGTGATGTACTGCACTGGCTCGATACGATTCAATTAAATGCCTAACAACAAACGCTAGTATTCTTTGTTTATATTTCTTAGAATTAAGTTTGATGTGATATGTCATATCAAAGAAGAATCCCTGTAAGTAGCCTAGTTAAGTTCCATATGTCTGGGACGGAAACAGAGATCTGTGTCATCTTTGCTCAAGCACCTGGTAGGCTCTTCAGTCGACTGACTCCATACACTGTATTTTTCACACATGAGAGCCGCAGGCCTGAGACAGGACAGGAGCTGCTCTCAGCGGGATTGGCTCCATGCTGCCTCCTCTGTCTCTGGGGCTCCACCATGCACATATGTGAGGGCTAATCCATTCAGAGCACTGGAAACTCTTCTGCCTCACATACTGTACCACACACAGCCAAGAAGCATGTGTTTTCAAATCATCATACAACTGGCAGTACAAGGTAACGAATAGGTTGTTGTGTGTGTGTGTGTGCGTGTGTGCATGCACATTGTGTGTGTGTGTGTACTGGACAGGGGCCAAGGTCTGTCTATGTTTCTCTTTCTAAACTAATATCCCTTTTTCAGGACCCTGTCTTTCAAAGATATTTCGTAAAAATCCATATAACTTTACAGATCTTTATTGTAAATGGTTTAAACACTTTTTCTCATGCTTGTTTAATGAACTATAAACAATTAATGAACATGCACCTGTGGAACGGTCGTTAAGACACTAACAGCTTACAGACGGTAGGCAATTAAGGTCACAGTTATGAAAACTTAGGACACTAAAGAGGCCTTTCTATTGACTCTGAAAAACACCAAAAGAAAGATGCCCAGGGTCCTTGCGTGAACGTGCCTTTGGCATGCTGCAAGGAGGGATGAGGACTGCAGATGTGGCCAGGGCAATAAATTGCAATGTCCGTACTGTGAGACGGCTAAGATGGCGCTACAGGGAGACAGAACGGACAGCTGATCGTCCTCGCAGTGGCAGACCACGTGTAACAACACCTGCACAGGATCGGTACATCCGAACATCACACCTGCAACACGGATGCAGGATGGCAACAACAACTGCCCGAGTTACACCAGGAACGCACAATCCCTCCATCAGTGCTCAGACTATGTCACGTCCAGGCCTGAGTTTTACAGGCTGGCGTGTTTAGTTTCGTTTTTGGGTGTAGGGTTTTTGGTTCTAGGTGGGATTTTCTATGTTGGGTTAATGGTTCCCAATTAGAGGCAGCTGAGTGTCGTTACCTCTAATTGGGAACCATATATATGTTTGTGGTTTTCAATAGGGTTTTGTGGGTTATTGTTTGGGTTTGTAGCGTAAGTGTTTATTTCTATGTTACGTTCCGTTGTTTCGATCTTCGTTTGTTTATTGTTTTTCCCCCAGTTACGTGTATTAATAAAGTATGTATACTGGATACCTCGCTGCGCCTTGGTCCGTCAATAATGAAGATTGTGACAGAATAACCCACCAATACAGGACCAAGCAGCGAGAGAGCCAGGATTTCTGGACGTGGGAGGAAATCCTGACTGGAGAGGGACCCTGGACCCAGCCGGGGGAGTATCGCCGCCCTAAAGAGGAGCTAGAGGCAGCGAAAGCTGAGAGGCGATTCTATGAGGAGCGATATGGAGTATGGACACCCGATCGGGAGAAGTATTCTGGAACACGCCTGGCGAGGAAACCCGAGAGGCAGCCCCCCCCCAACATTTTTTGGGGGGGCACAAGGTGGAGTTTGGCTGTTGCAGGTTGGAGACCTGAGCCAACTCCTTGCGCTTTCCGGAGGGAGCGTCGCACTGGTAAGACACCGTGTTATGCGGTGAAGCGCACGGTGTCTCCAATGCGCGTTCACAGCCCGGTGCGCGACTTGCCAGCTCCTCGCATCTGTCGTTCTAGGGGGAGTTGGCAGCCAGGAAAGAGGGTGTTGGCTCAGAGCTCCTGGTCTCCGGTGCGCTTCTTCGGGCCAGGATATCCTGCGCCGGCTCTGCGTGCGGTGTCTCCGGTTCGTGCCCCCAGCCCGGTGCGTGACATTCCAGCTCTCCTCATCTGTGAGGCCAGGGTGAGAGTGCAGCCTGGAAGAATGGTGCCGGCTCTGCGCGCTGGGTCTCCAGTGCGCCTTCGTGGACCTCAATATCCTTCGCCTGCTCTGAGTGCGGTGTCTCCGGTTCATGCCCACGGTCCGGTGCACGACATTCCAGCTTCCCTCATCTGTGAGGCTAGGGTGAGTGTGCAGTCTGGTAGGATGGTGCCAGCTCTACGATCCAGGTCTCCTGTGCGAGCCGTGGGTCCAGCACATCCTGTCCCGGTTCCACGCACCAGGATCCCTGTGCACGTCGTGGGTCCAGCACGTCCTGTCCCTGTTTCACGCTACAGGATCCCTGTGCGTGTTGTGGTTCCAGCATGTCCTGTCCCGGTTCCACGCACCAGGATTCCTGTGCATGTCGTGGGTCCAGCACGTCCTGTCCCTGTTTCACGCTCCAGGATCCCTGTGCGCGTCGTGGGTCCAGCACGTCCTGTCCCGGTTCCACGCACCAGGATCCCTGTGCACGTCGTGGGTCCAGCACGTCCTGTCCTGCTCCCCGCACCAGTGTCCCAGTGTGCATCGTGAGTCCAACACGGCCCGTTCCTGCTCCCCGCACCAGAGTTCCAGTGCGCATCGTGAGTTCAACACGGCCCGTTCCTGCTCCCTGCACCAGAGTCCCAGTGCGCATCGAGAGTCCAACACGGCCCATTCCTGCTCCCCGCACCAGAGTCCCAGTGCGCATCGAGAGTCCAACACGGCCCGTTCCTGCTCCCCGCACCAGGTCCCCTGTGCGCATCGCGAGTCCAGCACAGCCCGCTCCTACTCCCCGCACCAGGTCCCCTGAGCGCATCGTGAGTCCAGCACAGCCCGCTCCTACTCCCCGCACCAGGTCCCCTGAGCGCATCGCGAGTCCAGCACAGCCTGCTCCTACTCCCCGCACCAGGTCCCCTGTGCACTTTGTGAGTCCAGCACAAACTGTTCCGGCTTCTAGCCCAGGGCCTCCGGTGCGTGACCTCGGGCCAGCATGGCCGGCACCGGTGCCGCCACCTAAGACTAAAAGGCCCACCCGAAGACCCCCCCATGGACTTTTGGCGCGGTCGGAGTCTTCGCCTTTGGGGGGGGGGTACTGTCACGTCCAGGCCTGAGTTTTACAGGCTGGCGTGTTTAGTTTCGTTTTTGGGTGTAGGGTTTTTGGTTCTAGGTGGGATTTTCTATGTTGGGTTAATGGTTCCCAATTAGAGGCAGCTGAGTGTCGTTACCTCTAATTGGGAACCATATATATGTTTGTGGTTTTCAATAGGGTTTTGTGGGTTATTGTTTGGGTTTGTAGCGTAAGTGTTTATTTCAATGTTACGTTCCGTTGTTTCGATCTTCGTTTGTTTATTGTTTTTCCCCCAGTTACGTGTATTAATAAAGTATGTATACTGGATACCTCACTGCGCCTTGGTCTGTCAATAATGAAGATCATGACAGACTATCCGCAATAGGCTGAGAGAGTCTGGACTGAGGGCTTGTAGGCCTGTTGTAACATCACCGGCAACAATGTCACCTACGGGCAAAAACCCATCGTCGCTGGACCAGACAGGACTGGCAAAAAGTGCTCTTCACTGACGAGTTGCGGTTTTGTCTCACCAGGGGTGATGGTCGGATTCGCGTTTGTCGTCGAAGGAATGAGCGTTACACCTAGGCCTGTACTCTGGAGCGGGATCGATTTGGAGGTGGAGGGTCCGTCATGGTCTGGGGCGGTGTGTCACAGCATCATCGGACTGAGCTTGTTGTCATTGCAGGCAATCTCAATGCTGTGCGTTACAGGGAAGACATCATCCTCCCTCATTTGGTACCTTTCCTGCAGGCTCATCCTGACATGACCCTCCAGCATGACAATGCCACCAGCCATACTGTTCATTCTGTGCGTGATTTCCTGCAAGATTGGAATGTCAGTGTTCTGCCATGGCCAGCGAAGAGCCCAGATCTCAATCCCATTAAGCACGTCTGGGACCTGTTGGATTGGAGGGTGAGGGCTAGGGCCATTCCCCCCAGAAATGTCCGGGAACTTGCAGGTGCCTTGGTGGAAGAGTGGGGTAACATCTCACAGCAAGAACTGGTGCAGTACATGAGGAGGAGATGCACTGTAGTATTTAATGCAGCTGGTGGCCACACCAGATACTGACTGTTACTTTTGATTTTGACCCCCCCCCTTTGTTCAGGGACACATTATTCAATTTCTGTTAGTCACGTCTGTGGAATTTGTTCAGTTTATGTTCAGTTTATGTCTCAGTTGTTGAATCTTGTTATGTTCATACAAATATTTACACATGTTAAGTTTGCTGAAAATAAACGCAGTTGACAGTGAGGACGTTTCTTTTTTTTGCTGAGTTTATATCGGAGCACCCTATTGTAAAGCAGTCAGGAAAACACTCTCTTAAAGGAGCAGACCCTATATACCGTTGCCTTGTAAGCAGCTTTGTGTTTTTACTTCAGCATTCAAGTATTCATCATTCAGAATGGTAGATTAAGTCTCTCAGGAAAATTGCCATTTGCCAATGGCCATGAAATGCACAAGGCCAGCTGTGGAGAATGAGAGAGAGAGTGCAACAAAGAGTGAGAGGGTATTTGAAAGACACATTAAAGTGGCGTTTCACAATAGAGTTTCAAGGAGCAGGCAAGAAGTCGTAAGGATTATCATCGATGGGAGATACGTTAAGTGTCAGCTGTTTGGACACCTGATCCCCCAATCCAACCTCCTTACTAGACAGTGGGCTGGGTTGTAACATGGCAGCTGTGGATGTGTTAAAATATAGGCTAATCTAACTATGTTGACTTGTTGTGTTATGTACATTTTGTGTTCTAAGTCTCCATGTTGAATATCCATCATCACACATCCTCCTCAACATCATCATGAGTGAAATGCACTAAGATGTTCAATTACCTGCCATTTTTATGTGAGATTACTGAAAATGGTAAAGTATTCACAACATTTACAAATGTCTTAACCTTTTGGGCTAAATCAGGGTCACACAGTGTTTCTTGGTAGTTTTAAACAACTCTACTTTGAAACAAAAGTACCCACCACACACATATGGTTATGGGCTTTAAAAAAAAGACACCTGTACCATGTCAGATAGAGGTAAAATGTATTACATTTTGAGTTTGCATCCCAATATTACACTTTATGTACATCACAGAAGACTGAAATAACAAAACTGTTTGACATAGAATTTTGGATTTTTAAAAATGTTTATTAATTATGAAATTATATATTTTTTTAAAATTGCGTTTCACCCATGAGGCCACTAAAAGGCTACATATCGTTTATATGAAGGTTCCATGTCTTCTATGAGACCATAATTCTCCATTTAAATCAGACTCTGATCATTTGCATGAGAACCAAAGGCATATAATCGTTTTAAAATGCAAATTACTAGACATAGGTATGTACCCAAATGCAATTTAAATCATCTAAACTGCTTTAAAATATATAGTATCATGCTCTTTTAGCCTTCACTTGCTTGCTAATGCTAATCAGTGCCATTGTCTCATAATGCAAATGTTTGTAGGAGGCCAGAGTGGAATTCATCTCTTAGATACCACACAAAGCCGATTTGTGTCAAAGCACCGGGCGCATTACTTTGCAAATGAAATGCAGGGATAGCACAGATTATAATCCAGTTACCAGGTGAGAGGGGAACTACATAATAGTAACACAGCAGACACATACAACTGCAATAGTGCTCTCTAGCATTGATTGTTCTCTAGCATTGAATGTTCTCTAGCATTGAATAGCTCTTATGAAAAGAGTAGATTTCAATATGTTTCCTCAAGGCTAATTAACAAGTTCAGTTGAGCCCACAGATATATGCATGTAATTAGTGCAAATCTCTTCCTTGTCATTAATCTGTTGCCTGCCTGCCTGCCTATGGGCACTCGTACTAGTGGAGCTGGTAGATTGCTAGAAGCCAATCAATGGCTATATTTGGATATGTTCAAAAGCAGGACCTTTTTAGAAACAAGGTAAAAAGTTGAAAGTTAAGCGATGATGTGGATTGTGAAGGAACACACTTTGCATGTCCTCAAAGTCATATTCAATTTTTTTGTTTGTGGAAAATGTTCGACTGAGATATTTAAAGATAAGGTTGTTATTTGTTGCAGATGTTGGGTACATCTTGGACCTTATGATATTGTGATTTTAGGGCAATAGTTTCCCAACTCCACAATATATGAAATGCAATATAACATTTACATTTTAGTCATTTAGCAGATGCACTTATCCAGAGTGACTTAAATTTATGCTTGAACCAAAAATGTGGTTGGAGGCTCTGTGGAGTGTGTGACGCTATTGCTAAATGCTGAGGCCAAATCGAGCTCCGTACCACATCACTGTGCGGCTCCCAATTTTTTAAACAATGCTGAGGGCTTCGTATAGCTTCGCATTGACATGATTGGTTGACGGTAGGTTGGGACGGGAGGTCCTGTAGAAACAAAAACTCACTTCCTTGACAACTTCCTTCACAACAGCTCTGTGCTGCTCCACAAAGCACAATTAGTACTTCAGCAGAGGCCATATCACCGTAAATGCTCCACGCCCAATGCAGACGTCGGATTGACCATGCGGTGCCTTTTACAGTAATGGGTGCATATGACACGTGTCTTTTACAGTAATGGGTGCATATGTCACGTGTCTTTTACAGTAATGGTTGCATATGGCAGTGTCTTTTACAGTAATGGGTGCATATCTCACATGTTTTTTACAGTAATGGGTGCATATGGCACATGTCTTTACAGTAATGGGTGCAGATGTCACAGATGTGCTGTGTTTTGGTTTATTTCACATTTACTAATTAAGTCACTTCCTTTACTTTGAATTGGTTAACCTCCTTGAGTGTTTGTCTCCTTGTGCGAATGAGTGTCTTAATAAGGGACCTGAGCCACGCCCCTCAGACCTGAGGAGCTTTGGGGCTAACGAGCTGTCCCTGCACAAAAGCAGCTCTCAGACATTGTTCAGCAGAGTCAAGCCAGCAACGGGAGAGGACAGGTGCCACAGGCTGTATTCAGCCACGGTGGTGGTGGCGGCGGCGGCAGCGGCGGTGGCGGCGTCTGGGTAGAGGGGACTGGATGAGTGTGACCCTGCTCGGGATGAAGAGTCGAACGACGTGTGAGTGTGTACCAATGGTTCCCAGTATATTGACAGTACTGATGAAGCTTTCTCCACTCTTTCCAGACGTAGCCTGCTAGACTACCGCATCGGAACCCCATGATGCCAGCTACGATGCGACAAACCACCATGTTAAACAACAATGGACTCTAGTGTGAGTGTGCCCGGGGCCTGTCCTTGTGTTTTGTGTTACTTTTATCCTGTAACACCCCCTTTTTTAATACTAAGAAAATAAAGATATTAAAGAACTGTAGACACTGACTGATATTGAAAGGTCCCCCGTGGGATTTGTACCCACAACCCTGGGTTTGCAAGCACCATGCTCTACCAACTGAGCCACACGGGCTAGATACGAAGCAACATATTGTAAGGACTCAATGAGGAAGTCCTTTTAGGACACATTAGCTTCACTATTGCAGCGAGCAACATTTTGAATGAAAAGTCTGAGTCTTCATATTGAAGGGAACCCAGTGTGTAGGAATGTGCAGGGAACTCTACGACCACACATATGTAAAGAAACGTATCTAGTTCTAAAACAAAGACGAGCCCATTGGTTGACAGATTAAAAGTAATGGGTCTTTTGTAAATAATGGACATGGTGAATTAAATTGTCATTCTCTTCTAGGGATGGGAATGATTTCTCCTAAACAGGAGATCATGAAAGCAGACTGTATATAAAGGCAGGCAGTGACGCAGGCTTTTGTGAGGAAACGATGGACCAAGCCTTAAACTTAACTGGAGCGCTCTGTCAGCAGAACCCCTGGAAGCGGTTTCCCAGCCTACCTTGAAATGGATGAGGCTTGATACCACCACAAACTGCAGGAGTGACAGTTGGATTTTAATCATTCTTAATGTAATAAAAGTACTGAAACTTTGAACACAAATTAAGTGTCAAAGTTCTGGACTCTTTCACTCAGTTTTGTGCACTGTATATGGTAAAGTGCACAGTATAAGTCTTAAGCATGCAAATCTTTACATAATTGAGAATGTAAACGTTTTGCCCTAATCTATTTTAACCCCTGACCATTTATTTTTGGTTACTACATATTCATCAATATTTTTTGTGGCTGTGACTCAGAATGGTATACTATGAATATATACGGTTATGCCATGACACATTCACTACAGTCCAGTCACTCTGCCCTTTGAAAGCTTTGTTGTAAATATTGCATTTAACTGGGTAATATTTTATGTACGGTTCAGCACACTAAAATGTATTTCTGGGTCATGCCTTACTAAAACATTTTGGTTTGATAAAAAATAGCCCTGTCTTAATGTCAATATTAAATCTGCTCGCCAAATGAATAATTTTGCATCGACCTTCAGCATATTTTTATTTATGTTGCATAATATCCATTGCTAACATTTTATCCCTGTTTATTAACATATACAACATTTATTTCTAACATACTCTAGCGCAGATGTGAAGAAACACTGAGGTCTCAGAAGTATTGTAAAGAAAAGAGAAAACAGTAAGTCTAAGAAGTATTGTAAAGAAAAGAGAAAACAGTAAATCTCAGAAGTATTGTAAAGAAAAGAGAAAACAGTAAGTCGTGGTAAGAAAAGTTGATTACAACTGTAGACACTTGACCTAATGTTGTCTGCAACATTCTACACTGACACATAGTTCCCTCAGGCTTGAGCAGCTGTGAAGCTATTAATATAATATGATTTCACAGCAGGTAGCTTAAAAACATTGTTTCTATGTCAAATGTTGTTTTTATGTTGCATAATATCCATTGCTAACATTTTATCCCTGTTTAATGTGCACAAAATTTCTTTCTAACATACTCTAGCGCAGATGGTGTGAAGAAACACCGAGGTCTCAGAAGTATTGTAAAGAAAAGAGAGAACAGTAAGTTTCAGAAGTATTGTAAAGAGAAGAGAAAACAGTAAGTCTCAGAAGTATTGTAAAGAGAAAACAGTAAGTATCAGAAGTATTGTACAGAAAAGAGAGAACAGTAAATCTCAGAAGCATTGTAAAGAAAAGAGAAAACAGTAAGTCTCAGAAGTATTGTAAATAAAAGAGAAAACAGTAAGTCGTGGTAAGAAAAGTTGATTACAACTGTAGACACTTGACCTAATGTTGTCTGCAACATTCTACACTGACACATAGTTCCCTCAGGCTTGAGCAGCTGTGAAGCTATTAATATCATATGATTTCACAGCAGGTAGTTTAAAAACATTGTTTCTATGTCAAATCATCAGTGGGTTTCCTTATCCATCTGGAACATCACCACTAGCCTTTAAGATGGAGCTTTTGCACAACCGTTTTACTCTGATCCAAAGCAAACGACCCTTGAAAGCACATCAACAGACTGCAGAAGATGGGATCAATGCAATTTAGAGATTTAATGTCACGCTTCATGTTGACATGGCACATGAATACAAAACGCCAGAAGGAGCCCAAGAATTTTTACCTGCATAAAGCATCACCTATTAAAGCTGAGTATACGGGAACACAGCGGCTTGAAGATGTGTTAAGTTGTGAAGGACTGAGGTGGGAAATAGCTCATGCATCCTTGAGAGACCTCTGCTGAGAATGCGAAAAGGAAGCATTCATGTCACTTCACATCTCTCTTAGATTTCAAGCCTCAGACAGAATCTCATTGATACAACTCTGGAATTTCAATTTCAGATGGGAATGGAAGTGTGTGTGGTGGTTTTGAGTTGGAGTGTTAGTCAGCGTGGCTCTGGATGAAATGCAAAGAGACTCTCTCTGGCGGTGAAGGAGGGAGATGATGAGGAGAGGCCATTGTACTAACTGCTGTCTGTCCTGAGGACCATGTACCAGGACAGGAGGATTTCACAGCTCAGATCTGATGTGAGGACTATCTTCCTATCCTGAGAAGCTTAAAGGGACTATTCAGGATTTTGGGAATTGGAGGTAGCATATTGTTAGCAGAGCGGAATTGCTGGAATTCTCTAGGAACTACTAGCCAGCTCCTCTCAAAAGCAGGGAAATAGATATTCTAACTACAACAAAGCTGGGTGGTTGGTCATTTATAATCTTACAAAGTTATACATAGTAATCAATATTTAATATATGTGTTAACTTCACTAATAATTGTAAGAAACAAAATTCTATCCACTTCTTCATATTTGGTCAAGTTGTTGCGTAAAGATATAGAGATCGCGACATTATATCTGTCTCAATGGCGCTGCCCATACACATCAAACACATGGTTTCGATGTGGTTGATACCATTCCATTGACTCCATTCCAGACATTATTATGAGCCGTCCTCCCCTCAGCAGGCTCCACGGATCTCTATACGTCTTTATGCGACAACGGGACAGAATAAGAGGAAGTGGATAAAATCTTGTTTCTTATCATTATCAGTAAAATTAACACATTTATTAAATATCAATTACTAGGTATAGCTTTGTAAGACTATACATTACCAACCACCCAGCTTTGGAGTAGCTACAAGGTCTATTTCCCTGCTTTTGAGAGGAACTGGCTAGTAGTTCCTGGAGAGTTCCAGCAATTGGGCTAAGCTAATGATATGCTACCTTCAACTTCCTTAAAAGTGCACTCAGAGACAGGCTAACTGGTATCCATGAGTTCGTCTGACTCTGGGTAAGTTGGAAAAATAATTCCCCAAATCCCAAAGTATCCTTTAAGGCACCTTCATAACCTCTATGTGCTAACAGTGAAGTGCAGACATTTCCCTTAACTTTTTACAGATCTAAATGGCTCAAGGTTATTTTTGTCTTGATTTAAAGGAAAGTGTTAAATTAGAGAGCAATCTTTTTCGAGTGTGTCAGTCTACCCTCGAGCATCTGTTACATAGAAGAAACCCAGACATAAATTGAAACTCCATTTCAAATCCGATGGTAAGGCTTGTCAATTACAAGGAATTATCGAAAATTAAACGAACAGTTTATAAATGGGTATATTAACTATAACAATTGTGTTTTAGTACCCTCATTATGTAACAGAAAGCACAGTCCATTAATTTTAATACACTTTAGTCAGATGTTTTGCTCCCAACAACTCAACCGAGCAGCAAATTGTGACAAAAAGTAATTATTACAGCTTAGACTGAACAGCTTTGAAATATTAACATTTCAAACTGCAATTTTTAAATGAAGAAAGAATGTAATTATTCTGAAAAGTTACAGCCCAACAGGACTTCATAAATTAATTCTAGTCTTAATGAACAGTGATTATCAAGTCAAGCTAATGCTCATGCGGAATTTAGAGATTGTGGTTAATGGACACATCAAAACCTGATTAAACTTTCAGCACAGTTGGATCACCTTTAGAGGATTATCAAACCACAACAAGAAAGGTTTGTGTGTGACTGTGTGTGTGTGTGTGTAACCTGTGCATTAATCCACTTTGAACCTGTCTTAGCTGCAGAGAAGTAAGTGCTCCCAGGGCACAGGGTCAGAGACTTTTTCCTCCACAGGCAAGAAAGGCCTTTCAACGAAGTTGATTGAGAATCTTTCTTTACCAACGTTTAGGCATTTATTAGAAAACAGCCAATCACTTTTGTAGACCTAAAGTCGTGGGAGTATACGAGTAACCCTTGGATATTCAACAACATCGTTTCCAACTTCCAGAGAGACATTGTGCAAAAACATAAAAAAGTAGTTGAGAAAATTAGTCAGGTATTTTTCAAAATCACCACCCCCTCCCTATCATCATGCGGCACTCAATCTATTTGATTTTTTCTCTCCACTGCTTCGTGAGCTGGGAATCACTTGGCCAACAAAGCGTAGGCGGATGTCCCTTTTGTTTGTGCGCTGAGCGTCTGCGTGGGAGGCCTGCTGGGCTGGGCTCTCTTATGGAAGGGCCACAGAGAACCACACAATCCCCGGCTGTTGCTTCTGCTGCTTCTCACAGACAGATGCATACTGGTGGGCGCCCCGAAGGGAACTAACCGCCTGCAGTCAGAGACAGACAGAACCACAGTCCATGCCAATGTAGAGTGATGTAAAGAAGCTCTGGAAATGGATATAAATATGCATGTAGATCTTTCTAACTCAAGCTTTGCTTGCCTTTTGTCCCCTGACCCCTAGTAGTAGCTAACGGTATACGCTTCAGGTCTGGTATTTGTCTACAACGTCTGTGGGAGTAGAATAATTACATGAGATGAGAGTGCACATTAATGTTTCATCTTAAAAACCCTTTGAATGAGTAGCCTGCACTGTATCGCTAGATAGATTCCTTTACAGTGGGTGTTCGCAGTGCACAATGAGTCTAACAGTACTTGGACAGGACTTTACTGAAGAGAACATCAATGTGGACCCTGATTTATGTTAAGTAAAATCACAATATCATAAGGTGCAGGCTAGGTGCATCATGGCGATGTAAGAGAACATGTTTGAGAGATCTTTGGTAAGTGTTCACAGTATCACAGGTGAAGCATTCACTATACTGTATATCTATAATGACATTTCCTAGGCCTGAATAATTACTCCAGTTTCTTTAACTCTCTTGGGCATGAATGAGGTGCCAGTATGTGTGCAGACAGGTGAGAGGATTGTGGACTGCATAAACGACTGCACTGGCAGGGAGTCAGAAGGTCCCATGGTTTCACAGGCATCAGCCAAGCTAGCTAATTAATGACTTCTTTCTAGGCGTATACCACATTTAAATGCTGCCTGCTGCTTTCAGATTTCTATGATCTAAACCCCCAACATGTGAAGGCTCAGTATTCCTTCTCGGCTCTTGATCAGTTTATACAACATCATTACCCTGCAACGACACAGTCAGGGGAATGATCAGAAACACTTCCTCATACAACTTTCTTGGGTACTGTATTTCACACTTGTTTTTGGAGATTTTACACTTTTTCAAGGGTGTCAATTAATGTAAAGGAACCTGCACTAGCAAGCATTTCCCCCCTCAATTGTTACTGTTCACAAAACCCTCCTGCTAGCTATACATTCTGTTTAACCCCTCCTTCCAGAGACTCATATGTCTCTGTCAAATACAGTACATCTCAAGCCTGGACCAGTCAAATATAGACCCTGTAAATCTCTGAACCATTCTAATTGAGAGAGGGAACAACTGGAAGGTAAATGACCAAGGCAGTGCGCCCAGGCACTTAGCCAATTTTAATTATGTATGGTCTGCATCCGCTGTCAAAATAACCATTCTGCTTATTCCTTGTAAGTGTATCAATCTGAGGCTGGCACTATTTCCAGACATGGAGAACTGCCCCCACCGGGAGCCTAGCCCCAGCTCCTGCCCAAGCTGCAGCCCAGAGGAGCTTCAGACCCAGAAAGCACAGACGTCAGGCCGTTTCTAACGGTTTTCCCCTCTCCATTTAAGCCACAAATAACCCTTGTTCATTCCAGAGTCATGGGGGTAGAAGCAGCATGTCACAGCTGTTTGAAAAGCAATGTCAGTGTCTTTTGCAAGGCTTCTAGTGTAGGTGGTGTGTTTATCCCAACGGCCAGGCTGAGGGAGCCACCATGGGGCCCCACTGTTCCTTACTGAGTGAAGTCTGACTGAGTTAGCCCACGCTCAGCTCTCCACTCCTCTCCTCTGAGCCGTCTACTCATGCTGTGCTGAAACCTTCAAAAGCCTTTACTGTAAATTTAGAGGGGAAAAAGTTATTTGCACTAAATAATAGAGTGAGTTTGACCCCTGCTGATTCACTCAGGGTTGATGAATGATGATGAAAAAATAGACACCTCCACTGTTTGATGCTTAGCATAGACATAAGCCATTTAAATAAACGTAAAGTATAATCCAGCAAGCTGCTAAGGACAATGCACTGTAGAAAGCAAGTCTCTAGAACGCTTTGGACTCTGCTGTATCTTCTATATCAATGATGGATTGTATTGGCTACATGTTAAACAGTAGGGATAAACCCATGATGTGATTGTATCAGATTTGGTGTTGTCTTCTTGGGTTTGCATTTTGCATGACAGATTTTCCTTGAAACAGAACCATGTAGAATCTCGTGTTTTAGTAGGTGAATGGATGCTGGATATTCTCCACAATGAATAAATTCCTTGACTAATTTAATTTATCAACTTTTATAAACTTATAGAGAGTGAAATGTGAGGGTGAATCTGAACAGAGATACTGTTGTTCATAGAGTCTATCGCTTCAGACAGCATATTTAAATGAATTCAAATGGAACTCCCACGAAATAAACTGCTTTGGCTCTGTGTCTGAACCCAGCCCCACTCATTGTAATACCTAGAGTGTTTATGTAAATCATTCCTTGCAACTCATTTAACTACTCCAGAGTTAGTTGGCTCATTTAAATTCTTTGGTCGGCATGGTAAAGGTTCCATTAGTTGCTGCACAAATCTTTTAGTCAGAGATTTCTACGTCTGTCTGTTTCTCGTTACTGTTTCATTGTGCACTTTGTAGACTACTTTGTAGTCTAGAACGTTGAATGAAGACACTTGAAATAACTCTGGTTGTCTCACTTTTTACTTGTAGCTTTTAGAGTACTTATGTTAGTCTGTCTGTGTCACACATCTATATTTCTCATTAATAATTCTTTAGAGGCCTTTAGAGGTGGTGCAGCAAGGCACTGCATCATAGTGCTAGATGCGTCACTACAGAGCACGGTTCGATCCCGGGCTGTTTCACAACTGCCCGTGATTGGTAGTCCCATAGGGCAGCGCACAATTGGCCCAGCGTCATCCAGGTTAGGGGGAGGGTTTGGCCGGGGGGAGCTTTACTTGGCACAATGCACTCTAACGACTCCTTGTCCTCCCACAGCAACTGGCCCAAGACCCCCCCCGGCCAAACTTCTTCTCTTTTGCACACCAGTATTTCTACTTGTACATCCTCATCTGCCCATCTATCACTCCAGTGTTAATTGCTAAATTGTAATTACTTCGCCACTATGGCCTATTTATTGCCTTACCTCCTTACTTCATTTGCACACACTGTATACAGATTTTTCTATTGTGTTATTGACTGTATGTTTGTTTATCCAATGTGTAACTCTGTGTTGTTGTTTTTGTCATACTGCTTTGCTTTATCTTGGCCAGGTCGCAGTTGTAAATGAGAACTTGTTCTCAACTGGCCTACCTGGTTAAATAAAGGTTAAATAAATAAAGATTTAATTGTGGTGGGCCGGGCACCTGCAGGCTGACCTCGGTCGTTAATTGAATGGCTGGCTTCCGGGTTAAGCGTGCAAGTGTTAAGAAGTGTGGTTTGGCGGGTCATATTTCAGAGGATGCATGACTCAACCTTCGCCTCGTGAGCTCGTTGGGGACTTGCAGCGATGAGACTAGATCGATATTGGGGAGAAAAAAGGGGGTAAAATAAAAAAGTATTATTATTTACAGTCTAAGAGGTGTGGGGGGTGATAATATAACATAAGGAAGTGTTTTAACATGGTCATACCATGGATCATTTAGCTATTTGATTTTGAATTTTAGGACCCCTTCAGGTATAAAAAAATATATACACTACTACACTACTACATTGTAGAATAATAGTGAAGACATCAAAACTATGAAATAACACGTATGGAATCAAGTAGTAACCAAAAAAAGTGTTAAACAAATCAACATATATTTTATATTTGAGATTCTTCAAATAGCCACCCTTTACCTTGATGACAGCATTCTCAGCTTCACCTGGAATGCTTTTCCAAAAGTCTTGAAGGATTTCCCACATATGCTGAGCACTTGTTAGCTGCCTTTCCTTAACTCTGCGGTCCGACTCATCCCAAACCATCTCAGTTTTGTTGAGGCCGGGGGATTATGGAGGACAGGTCATCTGATGCAGCACTCCATCATCATCATTCTAATTATTGGTCAAATAGCCCTTACACAGCCTGGAGGTGTGTTGGGTCATTGTCCTGTTGAAAAACAAATGATAGTCCCACTAAGCCCATATGGGATGAAGTATCGCTGCAGAATGCTGTGGTGACCATGCTGGTTAAGTGTGCCTTGAATTCTAAATAAATCACAGACAGTGTCAACAGCAAAGCACCCCCACACCATAACACCTCCTCCTCCATGCTTTATGATGGGAAATGCACACGCGGAGATCATCCGTTCACCCACACCGCGTCTCACCAAGGCACAGCGGTTGGAACCAAAAGTCTCAAATTTGGTCTCCAAACCAAAGGACACATTTCCACCAGTCTAATGTCCATTGCTCGTGTTTCTTGGCCCAAGCAAGTCTCTTCTTATTATTGGTGTCCTTTAGTAGTGATTTCTTTGCAGCAATTCGACCATGAAGGCCTGATTCACACAGTCTCCTCTGAACAGTTGATGTTGAGATGTGTATGTTACTTGAACTTTATTTGGGCTGGTAACTCTAATGACCTTGTCCTCTGCAGCAGAGGTAACTCTGGGTCTTCCATTTCTGTGGCGGTCCTCATGACCGACACAAAATATTTAACCTTTATTTAACCAGGTAGGCCAGTTGAGAACAAGTTCTCATTTACAACTGCGACCTGGCCAAGACTGAATACAAACAGTGTAGCTATTCCCCCCGCATGGCAATCAAACAAGCTAAGCGTCAGTTTAGAGACAAAGTAGAGTCACAATTCAACGGCTCAGACACGAGAGGAATGTGGCAGGGTCTACAGTCAATCACAGACTACAAAAAGAAAACCAGACCTGTCGCGGACCACGATGTCCTGCTCCCAGACAAATTAAACAACTTCTTTGCTCGCTTTGAGGACAATACAGTGCCACCGACATGGCCCGCTACCAAACCTGCGGGCTCACCTTCACCGCAGCCAACACATCTTGCCTATGCCGTGTTAACCCTCGCAAGGCTGCCGGCCCAGATGGCATTCTTGGCCGTGTCCTCAGAGCATGCGCAGTCCAGCTGGCTGGTGTGTTTACGGACATATTTAATCAATCCATATCCCAGTCTGCTGTTCCCACATGCTTCAAGAGGGCCACCATTTTTCCTGTTCCCAAGAAAGCTAAGGTAACTGAGCTAAATGACTATCGCCCCGTAGCACTCAGTTCCGTCATCATGAAGTGCTTTGAGAGACTAGTCAAGGATCATATCACCTCCATCCTACCAGACACCCTGGACCCACTCCAATTTGCTTACCGTCCCAATAGGTCCACAGATGACGCAATCACAATCACACTGCACACGGCGTACACATCATGGACAAACTGAAATGGTCCACCCACACAGACAGCGTGGTGAAGAAGGCGCAACAGCGCCTCTTCAACCTCAGGAGGCTGAAGACATTTGGCTTGTCACCAAAAACACTCACAAACTTCTACAGATGCACAATCGAGAGCATCCTGTCGGGCTGTATCACCGCCTGGTACTGCAACTGCTTTGCCCACAACTGTAAGGCTCTCCAGAGGGTAGTGAGGACTGCACAACTCATCACCGGGGGTAAACTACCTGCCCTCCAGGACACCTACACCACCCGATGTCACAGGAAGGCCAAAAAGATCATCAAGGACAACAACCACCCAAGCCACTGCCTGTTCACCCCGTTATCATCCAGAAGGCGAGGTCAGTACAGGTGCATCAAAGCTGGGACCGAGAGACTGAAAAACAGCTTCTATCTCAAGGCCATCAGACTGTTAAACAGCCATCACTAACACTGAGTGGCTGCTGCCAACATACTGACTCAAATCTCTAGCCACTTTAATAATAAAAAAAATGGATGTAATAAATGTATCACTAGCCACTTTAAACAATGCCACTTTATATAATGTTTACATATCCTGCATTACTCATCTCATATGTATATACTGTACTCTATACCATCTACTGCATCTTGCCTATGCCTTACGGCCATCGCTCATCCATATATTTATATGTACATACTCGTATTCATTCCTTTACACTTGTGTGTATAATGTGGTTGTTGTGAAATTGTTAGATTACTTGTTAGATACTACTGCATGGTCGGAACTAGAAGCACAAGCATTTCGCTACACTCGCATTAACATCTGCTAACCATGTGTATGTGACAAATACAATATGATTTGATTTAATTTGAAGATAAAGCAAAGCAGTGCGACAAAAACAACAACACAGAGTTACAAATTTTTTCTTAAATCTTTATTTTAACAGGGAAAAACAGACTGAGACCTGGATCTCTTTTACGGCTGTGCCCTGTGTAAACATGTTGACATGTACAGTTCTAGGCATACAGACAAGAACATTTCAAAACATACAAAACACAGACACAATTCAACAGAAACAATCACAGACAACATCATATTGATCCTCCATCACATTTTTAAAATGGGCAAGGGACACCAGAGTGGCTAGCTTAAGTTTGATCTGCAGTTTGTTCCATAAATAAGGTGCAAAGGAACTGAAGGCAGTCCTTCCCAACTCTGTGGAGACCGCAGGAGTTTCTAATGTAATCCACATCTGTGATCTGGTCATAAAATTTGTATATCTAATTAAAATTAATGATGATATATATGGACGTAGTAAAGAAGTGCTTTATAAATAAACAAAAGAGCATGTTGCTCTCGCCTCACAGATAGAGAGGCCCAACCCACATGTTGATATAGGATACAGTGATGAGTTTTGTAACTATCACCTGTGATAAACCTGAGTGCACAATGGTAAATAGCATCCAGTGGTTTTAATGTGTTTGCCGATGCATGCATATAAATAATATCACCATAATCTAAAACGGACATAAAAGTAGCCTGCACAATTTGTTTCCTATTTACGGAGGACAGACAAGCCCTGTTTCTGTAAAGGAACCCTATCTTGAATTTGAGCTTTTTTCCCAATTCAGTAACATGTTTTTTAAAGAGAGCCTATCATCTAACCATACCCCTAAATATTTATATGCAGAGACCTGTTTGATTTGAGTACCATCCAAGCTAGTGATTACAAAAGTGTTTCTAACTGAGAGGTTAGACCTAGAAAAAGCATGACATTTGTTTTCTTAGCGTTTAAAACAAGTTTAAGCTGTAAAAGAGACTCCTGTAATATCCTAAAATCAGACTCCAACTGCATTAAAGCTTGGTCCGCTGTTGGAGCAATAGAGTACATCACTGTGTCATCTGCATATAAATGGAAATTACAATATCTGACATCATCACCAATGTTGTTTATATAAAGTGAGAACAATAGTGGGCCAATTATTGAACCCTGAGGGACCCCTTTAAGTAACTGTAAGGGGTCAGACTTGACCCCGTCAACCATGACGGCCTGAGTTCTATCTTTAAGATAGTCATAAAACCATCGGCAGGCATCAGTGCCCAGTCCTATAGATGACAGCTTACTCAAAAGGATGGCATGGTCTACAGTGTCGAAAGCTTTAGACAAATCTATAAACAACGCAGCACAATGCTTTCTATCATCTAAGGCATTTGCAATATCATTTACAACAAGCATAGTGGCTGATGTGGTACTGTGTTTAGATCTAAAACCAGATTGATTGGTGCTAAGAATACTGTTAGCAGAAAGAAAAGATTGTAACTGTTTGTTAACTAAAGATTCTAGGATCTTTGCCAGACAAGGGAGCCTAGAGATGGGTCGATAGTTATCCAAATCACTACCGTCACCTCCCTTATGTAATGGCAGAACAAAAGCTGCTTTCCACACCTTAGGGATATTTCCTGTGCTTAATGTTAGATTAAAGATGTGTGTCACTGAACCAGCAATGATAGGTGCAGCACACTTAAATAAGTACAGGTCTAAATTGTCCGCGCCTAGAGATTTCTTAGTATCAATGGCACACAGGGCAGCTAGAACCTCTGCTTCAGTTATTTTCTGGAAACTAAAAACAGGGTAACAATTTTTAGAGTAACGGTTGAAAAGCAAGACGAAAAATCAACTAACTGGTCAGTACTACAATGGCCACTTTTCCTTTCAAATAAAAAACCAGCAGAGATAAAATGCTTATTAAAAGCATCACAAATATCATTTTTATCACTTAAAATACAGGAGTCTGAGATAATTTGCTTAGGAAGAGAAACAGCAGAATTTCCCCGTTTCAGTGAATTAACGGTTTTCCAGAATTTTGCAGGATCTCCTGCAGAATCTGTCATAGCGTTAAGGAAGTAATTAGATTTTGCCCTTTTGACAGCTGCAGTACATTTATTTCTCAATTGCCTAAAAAATAGCCAATCAGCTGGAGTACCTGTTTTCTTCGCCAAGGCCCAGGCCCGATTCTTTTGCAGGAAAAGACTTGACAATTCAGGAGAGAACCAAGAACTGGTTCGGTTTCTTACTCTGTGATTCTTAAGCGGGGCATGTTTATCAGACATAGAGGTAACAATAGAAGAGAAAAAAGCAAAGGCTAAAACTGGGTCCAGAATGCAGCAAGTGGATAAAAGCTCAGAGTGATCTAAGTCAAGGATAAAAGCTTGCTGTGAGAAATGTTTATAATTTCTCTTAGAGATTATACAGGGATCACAGTGTTTCAGCCTGGTATCTCTAATACAAGCAATAGGGCAGTGGTCACTGATATCATTTGCAAAAACCCCACTGGCTGTGTATTTATGGGGGGTATTTGTTAGAATAATATCTAGTAGAGTAGATTTCACTGGGTTCTTAAAGTTGGGACGGGTTGGTTTAGTTATCAGCTGAGTTAGATTTAGTTCAGTACAAATGTCTTTTAATTTATCGGATACTAGGGGAGAGCCAATCCAGGTTAAAATCTCCCAAAATCAGTAATTCAGAGTTTGCATAATTAGACAGTATATCAGATAATTTGCATAGAGTACAAGGAGGAGCATAAACAAACAAACGTACAGTCAATAACACAAAATAAAACAAAAATTTTAAAATCTATGTACAGTGTGTTCTGAAACCACAACATCAGGCAAATGTTTTTTTCAAATCTTGCATAATCATCAGAACAACTGGACAGTTTTTGTGTAAGCAGAACATTTGCCGCACCCTGACTAATGTTTTTTGTTTTATCACATAATGATTTCCATTGTACTCGTTAGACGGTCTGGAATCTGCAATAATCTTTTCATGTTCATTTTCTATTAAAAGCACTGTCAGTGTCAAAGAAAGATATGCTTTGGTTATATGATTTCTTTATGTATCTGGATTATTAGCTATATCTAACTTTATCTACACTTCCATTCGTATTTACATATTAACAAAGGCAAACATTATTTTATGCTTATGAATACTGCCATACTAGGCCAGTGCATAATTAATGTGATTTTCATAAGAAGAAGAAGGGAATGTCAGGACAGCAGAGTAATACGTTATCCTCACTGACTTTACTGAGCAATATTGATTTAGTTTTGGATCAGCTGGATTACTTGTGCTGGTCCTTTAAGTGAAATACAAGTTTGAAAATGTCAATGGTTATGCCCCTTTGTATAGAAAGACCCTCCTTTAATCTGTTGCATTTAAAAAATTTTATCCAGTGAGATTTACATTCCTAAAAAGAGGCCTTTTGGTCACAGGGCTCAAACCCTCTAATCCTCTAAACATGGATTTACTCAATCCAGTTTAGACAATACACAATACCGTGGGGAAATGAAATCAAATATCACTCATTTAACATTCAGAAAAGGGCAAATATCATTTTTGGTTGCTCCCACCCTTTTACGACAAGACAATCCCATCCACTTCAAAACCTGAATCAATACATTCTCCACTGGGCTATATCAAAGGCATCGTAGTACTTCATCTGTTACACAGGATGAATGCTTCAATGCGGAGACAATGACAACCATGTTACAGGGGGTGTTTAAACAAACATCTCAAACAACCTCCAAGTTGATGGGATCTCATTTACCTTGACGCAACACCATCAATAGGAGAGCTGCTGCAGTAGGAGTCTGTTCTTCTGTCCCACCGCCCAGATGTTAAGATGGATAAGGAGCATTCACTGTCAGCAGACGCTCCATTATTTTTTATTTTATTTTATTTCACCTTTATTTAACCAGGTAGGCCAGTTGTGAACAAGTTCTCAATTACAACTGCGACCTGGCCAAGATAAAGCAAAGCAGTGCGACAAAAACAACAACACAGAGTTACACATAATCAAACGTACAGTCAATAATACAAAATAAAATAAACATTTAAAAATCTATGTACAGTGTGTTTAAATGTAGAAGAGTAGGGGGGGTAGTCAATAAATAGTCGGGGGTGCCATTTACAGAATGGCTGTGTACAGGTACGGTGATCGGTAAGCTGCTCAGACAGCTGATGCTTAAAATTAGAGAGGGAGATATAAGACTCCAGCTTCAGAGATTTTTGCGATTCGTTCCAGTCATTGGCAGCAGAGAACTGGAAGGAAAGGCGGCCAAAGGAAGTGTTGGATTTGGGGATGACCAGTGCCATATACCGGCTGGAGCGCGTGCTATGGGTGGGTGTTGCTATGGTGACCAGTGAGCTGAGGTTAGACAGAGCTTTACCTAGCAAAGACTTATAGATGACCTGGAGCCAGTGGGTTTGACGACGGATATGTAGTGAGGGCCAGCCAATGAGAGCATACAGGTCGCAGTGGTGGGTAGTATTAGGGGCTTTGGTGATAAAACGGATGGCACTGTGATAGACTACATCAAGTTTGCTGAGTAGTGTGTTGGGGGCTATTTTGTAAATTAAATCGCCGAAGTCAAGGATCGGTAGGATAGTCAGTTTTACGAGGGTATGTTTGGCGGCATGAGTAAAGGAGGCTTTGTTGCAAAATAGGAAGCCGATTCTAGACTTAATTCTGGATTGGAGGTGCTTAATGTGAGTCTGGAAGGAGAGTTTACAGTCTAACCAGCTAACCAGACACCTAGGTATTTATAGTTGTCCACATATTCTAGGTCAGAACCGTCCAGAGTAGTGATGCTAGTCGGGCGGGAGGGTGCGGGCAGCTATCGATTGAAGAGCATGCACTTAGTTTTATTAGCATTTAAAAGCAGTTGGAGCCACGGAAGGAGTGTTGAACGGAAGGAATGCCATTGAAGCTTGTTTGGAGGTTTGTTAGCACAGTGTCCAAAGAAAGGCCAGATGTATACAGAATGGTGTTGTCTGCATAGAGGTGGATCAGAGAATCACCAGCAGCAAGAGCGACATCATTGATATATACAGAGAAAAGAGTCAGCCCGAGAATTGAACCCTGTGGCACCCCCATAGAGACTACCAGAGGTCCGGACAACAGGCCCTCCGATTTGACACACTGAACTCTATCTGAGAAGTAGTTGGTGAACCAGGCGAGGCAGTCATTTGAGAAGCCAAGGCTATTGAGTCTGCCGATAAGAATGACTGACAGAGTCGAAACCTTGGCCAGGTCGATTGAAGATGGCTGCACAGTACTGTCTTTTATCGATGGCGGTTATGATATCGTTTAGTACCTTGAGCGTGGCTGAGGTGCACCCATGACCAGCTCAGAAACCGGATTGCATAGTGGAGAAGGTACGGTGGGATTCTAAATGGTTGGTGATCTGTTTATTAACTTGGCTTTCGAAGATTTTAGAAGGGCAGGGCAGGATGGATATAGGTCTACAACAGTTTGGGTCTAGACTGTCTCCCCCTTTGAAGAGGGGGATTACCGCGGCAGCTTTCCAATCTTTGGGGATCTCAGACAATACAAAAGAGAGGTTGAATAGGCTAGTAATAGGGGTTGCAACAATTTCGGCTGATAATTTTAGAAAAAGAGGGTCCAAATTGTCTAGCCCAGCTGATTTGTAGGGATCCAGATTTTGCAGTTCCTTCAGAACATCAGCTGTCTGGATTTGGGTGAAGGAGAAGCAGGGGGGGCTTGGGCAAGTTGCTGCAGGGGGTGCGAAGATGTTGGCCAGCGTAGGGGTAGCCAGGTGGAAAGCATGGCCAGCCGTGGAAAAATGCTTATTGAAATTATCGATTATCATAGATTTGCCAGTGGTGACAGTGTTTCCTATCCTCAGTGCAGTAGGCAGCTGGGAGGAGGTGCTCTTATTCTCCATGGACTTTACAGTGTCTCAAAACATTTTGGAATTAGTGCTACAGGAAGCAAATTTCTGTTTGAAACTGACTGAGTATATTGGTTCCTGACTTCCCTGAAAAGTTGCATATCGCGGGGGCTATTCCATGCTAATGCAGAACGCCACAGGATGTTTTTGTGCTGGTCAAGGGCGGTCAAGTCTGGGATGAACCAAGGGCTATATCTGTTCTTAGTTCTACATTTTTTAATGGGGCTTGCTTATTTAAGATGGAGAGGAAAACACTTTTGAAGAGCAACCAGGCATCCTCTACTGACAAGATGAGGTCAATATCCTTCCAGCATACCCGGGCCAGGTCCATTAGAAAGGCCTGCTCGCTGAAGTGTTTTAGGGAGAGTTTGACTGTAATGAGGGGTTGACCCAGTACGCACGCAGGCAATGAGGCAGTGATCGCTGAGATCCTGGTTGAAAACAGCAGAGGTGTATTTAGAGGGCAGATTGGTCAGGATGATATCTAAGAGGGTGCCCATGGTTACGGATTTAGGGTTGTACCTGGTAGGTTCCTTGATGACTTTTGTGATTGTAGGACGGCCGGGGTCTTAAGCATGTCCCAGTTTAGGTCACCTAACAGTATGAATTCTGAAGATAGTTGGGGGCGATCAATTCACATATGATGTCCAGGGCACAACTGGGGGCCGATTTTTGGTGGCCTTCCTAAGCCAGGATTCAGACACGTCTAGGACATCCGGTTTGGTGGAGTGTGCTAAAGCAGTGAATAAAACAAACTTAGGGTGGAGGCTTTTAATGTTAACATGCTTGAAACCGATGCTTTGATGGTTACAGAAGTCAACAAATGAGAGCGCCTGGGGAATGGGAGAAATGCTGGGGGCTGCAGGGCCTGGGTTAACCTCTACATCACCAGAGGAACAAAGGAGTAGTAGGATAAGAGTACGTAAGACTAAAAGAACTGGTCATCTAGTGCGTTCGGAACAGAGAGTAAAAGGAGCAGGTTTCTGGGCGCGGAAGAATAGATTCAAGGCATAATGGACAGACAAGGGTATGGTAGGATGTGAGTACAGTGGAGGTAAGCCTAGGCATTGAGTGACGATGAGAGAGGATTTGTCTCTAGAGGCACCATGTAAGCCAGGTGCGGTCACCGCATGTGTGGGGGGTGGAACATAAGGGCTAGCTAAGGCATATTGAGCAGGGCTGGAGGCTCTACAGTGAAATAAGACAAAAATTACTAACCAAAACAGCAATAGGCATATTGACATTAGGGAGAGGCTTGTGTAGCTGAGTGATCATAGGGTCCAGTGAGTAGCTAGGCGAGCTGGAGGCACAGCGATTCAGACAACTAGCAGGCCGGGGGCTAGCAGCAGGCTAGCAGATGGGCCTCAGGGGGATGTTGCAATGTGAGAGTCTGTTGAAAACCCCTCGGACGGTTACGTCGACAGACCAGTCGTGATGGATCGGCAGGGCTCCGTGTCGGCAGCAAAGGGTCAGACCAATTGGCAGAAGAGGTATTGAAGCCTAGAAATTATCTGATGGATACCAACTGGATACCAACTGCGACTCACCATGTCCTGCCTTGAATTATAACTAGCCCCGTCGTCTCTTCTCCTCAGCCCCAAACAGGCTTAGCCAGTAAATGGAGGATTTGAATAAATAACACCCGACATTCCCACCTATTGGCCTGCTTCGCCTTCTTTCCCCAAAACTCCATTTACTGACATTAAAATATTCTCTTTCGCATTGAAAGCTACTTAAAATATTTAATGTTGGCTTTACATGCTTAATAAGCAGCTATTCCTAGAACCTGTACTGTATTCCCCAGTGCACATTGGTGTCAATGTCCTGAACTGTAGGTTTTGATGGACTGTGCAGGGATAACAAACAGAATTGGGTATGTTGTTTGTGGTTAGTGTATTAATTTTCTATCGAGGGGCAGAAGTCATCCCAGGTTCAACCTAGCCAGGTTACAACCTAAATTAATTAGTTCTGCCTGCTGAAACAGAATACATTGTTTTTACTGGAAGCCAAGGGAGGATGGAGGAATAACCCAAATGTCTCAGAGAGAGAGAGCTGTAGCCCCTGATGCCTGACAGGAGAACGATCGCCTTATGGCAAGGATAGCTGTGCTGCAAGCCCAGCTTCAGACGCAATCGTTAGGCAAGGGAAATGTAAGTGTAGGAAAGGATGAAACAGCGTCTGTGCCACTAGTAAGTACAGATAGTCGTAGAAATCCCCTCGCACAGTCCCCCGCAGCCGGACAATTTTCTCACGGCTTCTGGAGGGAAATGCTGTAGCAATGCTCAACCGGTGTCGCTCATTCAGCCGACAGAAACTTTCAACCGGTTTTCCCCATTAAGCAGCGGGTCGGAGTCAGAGGACGAGCCTTCTCTGGTCTCTACTCCTCCCGTTACGGGGTCTGAGATGCCGAGGCCTCCCACCATTAGCTCTGACAAATTGAAAACTCTAGTCATTGGCGACTCCATTACTCGCAGTATTAGACTTGAAACGAATCATCCAGCGATCATACACTGTTTACCAGGGGGCAGGGCTACCAACGTTAAGGCTAATCTGAAGATGGTGCTGGCTAAATCTGGCGAGTGTAGAGAGTATAGAGATATTGTTATTCACGTCGGCACCAGCGATGTTAGGATGAAACAGTCAGAGGTCACCAAGCGCAACATAGCTTCAGTGTGTAAATCAGCTAGAAAGATGTGTCGGCATCGGCATTGTCTCTGGCCCCCCCTCCCAGTTAGGGGGAGTGATGAGCTCTACAACAGAGTCTCACAACTCAATCGCTGGTTGAAAACTGTTTTCTGCCCCACACAAAAAGATAGAATTTGTAGATAATTGGCCCTCTTTCTGGGACTCACCCACAAACAGGACCAAGCCTGGCCTGTTGAGGAGTGACAGACTCCATCCTAGCTGGAGGGGTGCTCTCATCTTATCTACGAACATAGACAGGGCTCTAACTCCTCTAGCTTCACAATGAGATAGGGTGCAGGCCAGGCAGCAGGCTGTTAGCCAGCCTGCCAGCTTAGTGGAGTCTGCCACTAGCACAGTCAGTGTAGTCAGCTCAGCTATCTCTATTGAGACTGTGTCTGTGCCTCGACCTAGGTTGGGCAAAACTAAACATGGCGGTGTTCGCCTTAGCAATCTCACTAGAATAAAGACCTCCTCCATTGCTGCCATTATTGAAAGATATTGTGATACCTCACATCTCAAAATGGGGCAACTTAATGTTAGATCCCTCACTTCCAAGGCAGTTCTAGTCAATGAACTAATCACTGATCATAATCTTGATGTGATTGGCCTGACTGAAACATGGCTTAAGCCTGATGAATTTATTGTGTTAAATGAGGCCTCACCTCCTGGTTACACTAGTGACCATGTCCCCCGAGCATCCCGCAAAGGCGGAGGTGTTGCTAACATTTACAATAGCAAATTTCTATTTACAAAAAACAAGCTCTTTTGAGCTTCTAGTCATGAAATCTATGCAGCCTACTCAATCACTTTTTATAGCTACTGTTTACAGGCCTCCTGGGCCATATACAACGTTCCTCACTGAGTTCCCTGAATTCCTATTGGACCTTGTAGTCATGGCAGACAATATTCTAATTTTTGGTGACTTTAATATTCACATGGAAAAGTCCACAGACCCACTCCAAAAAGCTTTTGGAGCCATCATCGACTCTGTCGGTTTTGTCCAACATGTCTCCGGACCTACTCACTGCCACAGTCATACTCTGGACCTAGTTTTGTCCCGTGGAATAAATGTTGTGGATCTTAATGTTTTTCCTCATAATCCAGGACTATCGGACCACCATTTTATTACCTTTGAAATCACAACAGATAATCTGCTCAGACCCCAACCAAGGATCATCAAAAGTCGTGCTATAAATTCTCAGACAACCCAAAGATTCCTAGATGCCCTTCCAGAATCCTTCCACCAACCCAAGGACGTCAGAGTACAAAAATCAGTTAACCACCTAACTGAGGAACTCAATGTAACCTTGCGCAATACCCTAGATGCAGTTGCACCCTAAAAACAAAAACATTTGCCATAAAAACTAGCTCCCTGGTATACAGAAAATACCCGAGCTCTGAAGCAAGCTTCCAGAAAATTGGAACGGAAATGGAGCCACACCAAACTGGAAGTCTTCCGACTAGCTTGGAAAGACAGTACCGTGCAGTATCGAAGAGCCCTCACTGCTGCTCGATCATCCTATTTTTCCAAGTTAATTGAGGAAAATAAGAATAATCCAACATTTATTTTTGATACTGTCGCAAAGCTAACTAAAAGCAGCATTCCCAAGAGAGGATGGCTTTCACTTTAGCAGTGATTCATTCATGAACTTCTTTGAGGAAAAGATCATGATCATTAGAAAGCAAATTACGGACTCCTCTTTAAATCTGCGTATTCCTCCAAAGCTCAGTTGTCCTGAGTCTACACAACTTTGCCAGGACATAAAATCAAGAGAGACACTCAAGTTTTTTAGTACCATATCTCTTGACACATTGATGAAAATAATCATGGCCTCTAAACCTTCAAGCTGCATACTGGACCCTATTCCAACTAAACTACTGAAAGAGCTGCTTCCTGTGCTTGGCCCTCCTATGTTGAACATAATAAACAGCTCTCTATCTACCGGATGTGTACCAAACTCACTAAAAGTGGCAGTAATAAAGCCTCTCTTAAAAAGCCAAACCTTGACCCAGAAAATATAAAAAACTATCGGCCTATATCGAATCTTCCATTCCTCTCAAAAAATTTGAAAAGCTGTTGCGCAGCAACTCACTGGCTTCCTGAAGACAAACAATGTATACTGAAACGCTTCAGTCTGGTTTTAGACCCCATCATAGCACTGAGACTGCACTTGTGAAGGTGGTAAATGACCTTTTAATGGCGTCAGACCGAGGCTCTGCAACTGTACTCGTGCTCCTAGACCTTAGTGCTGCTTTTGATACCATCGATCTCCACATTCTTTTGGAGAGATTGGAAACCCAAATTGGTCTACATGGACAAGTTCTGGCCTGGTTTAGATCTTATCTGTCGGAAAGATATCAGTCTGTCTCTGTGGATGGTTTGTCCTCTGACAAATCAACTGTAAATTTCGGTGTTCCTCAAGGCTCTGTTTTGGGACCACTATTGTTTTCACTATATATTTTACCACTTGGTGATGTCATTCGAAACATAATGTTAACTTTCACTGCTATGCGGATGACACACAGCTGTACATTTCGATGAAACATGGTGAAGCCCCAAAATTGCCCTCCCTGGAAGCCTGTGTTTCAGACATAAGGAAGTGGATGGCGGAAAATGTTCTACTTTTAAACTCTGACAAAACAGAGATGCTAGTTCTAGGTCCCAAGAAACAAAGAGATCTTCTGTTGAATCTGACAATTAATCTTGATGGTTGTACAGTCGTCTCAAATAAAACTGTGAAGGACCTCGGCGTTACTCTGGACCCTGATCTCTCTTTTGACGAACATATCAAGACTGTTTCAAGGACAGCTTTTTTCCATTTACGTAACATTGTAAAAATCAGAAACTTTCTGTCCAAAAAGATGCAGAAAAGTTAATCCATGCGTTTGTAACTTCTAGGTTAGACTACTGCAATGCTTTACTTTCCGGCTACCCGGATGAAGCACTAAATAAACTTCAGTTAGTGCTAAACACGGCTGCTAGAATCTTGACTAGAACCCCAAAATTTGATCATATTACTCCAGTACTAGCCTCTCTACACTGGCTTCCTGTTAAGGCAAGGGCTGATTTCAAGGTTTTACAGCTAACCTACAAAGCATTACATGGGCTTGCTCCTACCTATCTTTCCGATTTGGTCCTGCCGTACATACCTACACGTACGCTACGGTCACAAGACGCATGAGCCTCCTTACTGTCCCTAGAATTTCTAAGCAAACAGCTGGAGGCAGGGCTTTTTCCTATAGAGCTCCATTTTTATGGAATAGTCTGCCTATCCATGTGAGAGACGCAGACTCGGTCTCAACCTTTAAGTCTTTATTGAAGACGCATCTCTTCATTAGGTCCTATGACTGAATGTAGTCTGGCCGAGGAATGTGAAGGTGAACGGAAAGGCACTGGAGCAACAAACCACCCTTGCTGTCTTTGCCTGGCCGGTTCCCCTCCACTGGGATTCTCTGCCTCTAACCCTATTACAGGGGCTGAGTCACTGGCTTACTGGTGCCGTGGCGGATATCTTGTGGGCTATACTCGGCCTTGTCTCAGGATGGTAAGTTGGTGGTTGAAGATATCCCTCTAGTGGTGTGGGGGCTGTGCTTCGGCAGAGTGGGTGGAGTTATATCCTGCCTGTTGGCCCTGTCCGGGGGTATTGTCGGACGGGGCCACAGTGTCTCCCGACCCCTCCTGTCTCAGCCCCCAGTATTTATGCTGCAGTAGTTTATGTGTCGGGGGCTAGGGTCCGTCTGTTATATCTGGAGTATTTCTTCTCTTATCTGGTGTCCTGTGCGAATTTAAGTATGCTCTCTCTAATTATCTCTCGCTCTCTCTCTCTCTCTCTCTCTCTCTCTCTCTCTCTCTCTCTCTCTCTCTCTCTCTCTCTCTCTCTCTCTCTCTCTCTCTCTCTCTCTCTCTCTCTCTCTCGGGGACCTGAGCATTAGGACCATTCCTCAAGGCCTACCTGCATGATGACTCCTTGATGTCCCGAGTCCACCTGGCCGTGCTGCTTCTCCAGTTTCAACTGTTCTGCCTGTTTTATGAACATTTTAAAATCTTGTCCATGTTCTGTTATAATCTGCACCCGGCACAGCCAGAAGAGGACTGGCCACCCCTCACAGCCTGGTTTCTCTCTAGGTTTCTTCCTAGGTTTTGGCCTTTCTAGGGAGTTTTTCCTAGCCACAGTGCTTTTACACCTGCATTGCTTGCTGTTTGGGGTTTTAGGCTGGGTTTCTGTACAGCACTCTGTGACATCAGCTGATGTAAATGTAAATACATTTGATTTGATTTGATTTGACTGAGGAGTGGGGGGTGTGCAGCTGCTGCACCAGGCCCAAAGACATCCAGGCAGCTAGGCAGCACTGCAACAGCCAGGGCCAGGGAAACCCAGCCCAGCAGCCGGCTTCCCCCAGTATCATAAAGATATTAGTGAGAGTGACACAGTGCTCCTGCCAACCCCAGTGCTGCAGAAGCAGAACCATGCTGCCCGCCCGTCCGCCTGCCTATGTCCAGAGCCTGAGTGCTGCAATGAGACAGGGGCAATGCAGCCTCCTGCGCCAGCTCCTCACAAGCCCACTCCCTCACTCTGACAGACAAGCATCTGCAGCCTGGCCAGCCGGCCGCACCGGTCATCCCCCATCCAGCCTACGTCACCATAGAGGACATCAGGCTGCACTCTCTATAAATGAAATGTAAGAGCTCTCATGGGAATCAACGGCTGCCAATATCCAGCTTCAGGAGTTGAACGACCTGTGGTTGTTATGGCATGGCCCAAGTAGTACTGGATGGTACAGTTAATTAAGTCTTTATATCAATTTCAATACATTTGTGTTTGTATTTTGGAAAGCTATACCAGCTTATCTTTCTGCCATGTTGACAAACACAAAATTAAGGTAAAATATGATGTAATTGATTTATAAAAAATATATACTTATTACAGAACAGTGTCCCTTTAAGTATTTAGTAAAATAATGTACCTCAGTATGAATAAGTGCCATGTTTGCATACAAATGAACCATACCTATCAACATTATCTTGAAGTTCCACCATAGAACAAATATGGTGATAACATTTTTCTTCATGAACATGTTGTGAGGCCAATATATATGGCTGATCTATACTATATTTAGAGGTGCAGTGACACACTTCAACAAAAGGATTTACAATTACCCTCCAGACTGTGTTGAACTCCACCATTTATAGCCTTGCGGTGACAAACAATCGTATTATGAGATTTATCTTCACCCCAACTGGGCTTGAGGATCAACATGCTACTTCTCCTTCTCCTGCGCTTCCCAACTGAAATAATAACCCGTCGATTATGGTTAAAACGTGATGTCAGCCCCGATATTATTGAAAAAAAGAGCCCTGTCGCGGCATAATGGAAACTCCCGACTCCTGTTCAGGAATACATAAAGGCAAGGAGTGAAAGAGATTTCGATCAGGGCACTCTGGCTTGAATTAATCACTCACTGTTTAATGGATCTTTGAGGCTTGTGCTTGACGCAGTGAGGAGCTGCATTTCTTGCATTCCCGAGACCAACAGAACCCTGGATTTTTCATCAGAAATCTGCTCCCTCCTTGAAAATGTCTTGGGGTTCTTGTGACATAGGGTTCCAGTTTTTGATCGGGAAAGGCTAGAGGGATTCTGCTCCGCTGTTGTAAGCAGGTAAGCGCTTAAATGTTTCTGGTTAGTGGAGGAATGCTGTACTCTAATATGCTTAAATGCCGCAGTAAACACAATACGATTTAATTCTCTAACATATTCAACGTACACGTTTTAGTCGTGTCTTTAAATATCGACACAGTACATTGAAAGTCAACGATGTAAAAGTGATTGCATGTTATTAGCAAGAATAGTTTTCACACATGAGCCATATTCCAATGGCTATGTGTGTTAGCAACACATTTAGCATGTCACTTATCCTTGAGTTAGCTGTAGAAAATGTAGAACTGGTTTGAAGTTGCATATGCATGCATAAAACTTAAAAATGTTTTGCACATGCCTTTATGGTGGCATGCATAGTTTACGTTGTTTGGAATGTGTTTATTTTATCAGTGAACGATCAAATATAGGCATTTAAAATGTAGCACGTTAAAAATAATATTAACGTAGAGTGGTTTCTAAGTTCTTTGATATAGCTATCTTTATAATAATCTGTCCCATGTAGAGAAATACACAACCATGTTGACTAAATAGAAAATCAGCGTTGCCATCCCCCAAGCATCTTGATCTTATCTCATTTCATGTTCATTGTATGTAATATGCTATTGGAATGCAAAAGTCAAAGGGACGCCAACATAGAATAGCCACTATTGCCTGAAATGCATTTCAGCACCATGGACAGCGGACGGACACTCTTTACCGCTAGAGTTCGCCTTGAACCATAGAAGATATTTCTCTAATGGCTTCGCTTCATGGGGTTTCTGAGAATTATATGACAACTGTGTTACTTTCCTATTTAACTAAATTATGAAAAATTTGATAAATGTACACTAGTGCGCAGATCCTTGCTGACGTCAAGGCGACACCTTATCGGATAATTTCTCAGAGGTTTTAAACGTTCAGAATTTGAGTTTGCGTGCAGGATGGTAGAATACAGAATAAGCAACATACTGTATGACATCCAGAGTACAGCCCGATGTGCTAGGCGCGCCAGGTCCGTGAGGACACGAGGAACTGACCCAGTCAACAGGGCTAATCTGTACCGGTGAGTCTACATGACATACTCTACAGTACGCAGAATTACTTAGCCCACTGTAACATATTTCTGCACCATGTGCAGTTAAACATTGCAGGTATAATTAATCGGTGACTATGCAGACTCTTGGTTGCATGCCTCTGAGCATGGTAATACATTTTGTAATTAATGTGAAATAAGGGTTTGTGACCTATATAAACACCCAGGCAGGCTAAGTTAGGGTATGGATTTATCCCCATAAAAGTGACATCAGATGATTGAATTATCTCAGAGATTTTGGATTGCAATTGATTTTATTCAATTACAAATATTTGTTTATATCCTGTGATTCATATCCAATGTCACATATTCATATGGTTGAAGTCAGACCTATACAAACAACAATATAACCCTCTATGGATATAGGCAGAGCTACATCTACGTGGTTGAATATAAGGTGTCTTTGCTAGTAATCTTGTATGCAAATGAATATTGTATAGCCTAGGTGTTTGTAAATATTGTTTACAATATTGTAAATCTTGTTGCAATATCTGTCTATACGTCTTTTTTTGTGCAAATCTTTTATCTTTTTTCACCAATATGCAAATATTGTATATTTTATTATTTTTGTGGATCAACTGCATCACTTTGATGAATGTGTGACATTGATAATGAAATTCTAAATTGATTCACAATACTAAGTAGGCCTTATTTGCATGTGTGCTGAGAATGTGGTGGTTCGCTTTACAAAGGTTGCCATGACAAGAGCCTAATGCTCAGCTGATACTCAGCCAAACATATTACGACAACAGCTTGAGCTGTTGCGTCTAGTGGTGCGTAAACCCTCGGCTTACACAGTTGACAAGTAAAATAAAAGGTATACTCATCTATTACGTGCGCACCTGGCACTTGGTACAAGTGCTATATAAATATGTTGAACAAAACATGTATGCATAAAGACAGTAGGCTACAAAGACAATAATTAAAACAAATCTATTTTTTTCTTCCTTTTGTTTACCCCTAATTTTCATGACACCATTTACAGTTGAAGTTGGAAGTTTATGTACACCTTAGCCAAATACATTTAAACTCAGTTTTTCACAATTCCTGACATTTAATCCTTGTAAAAAATATTCCCTGTTTTAGGTCAGTTAGGATCACCACTTCATTTTAAGAATGTGAAAGGTCAGAATAATAGTAGAGAGAATTATTTACTTCAGCTTTAATTTCTTTCATCACATTCCCAGTGGGTCAGAAGTTTATATACACTCAATTAGTATTTGGTAGCATTGCCTTTAAATTGTTTAACTTGGGTCAAACGTTTCGGGTAGCCTTCCACAACCTTCCCACAATAAGTTGGGTGAATTTTGGTCTATTCCTCCTGACAGAGCTGGTGTAACTGAGTCAGGCTTGTAGGTCTCTTTGCTCGCACACGCTTTTTCAGTTCTGCCCACATATTTTCTATAGGATTGAGGTCAGGGCTTTGTGATGGCCACTCCAATACCTTGACTTTGTTGTCTTTAAGCCATTTTGCCACAACTTTGGAAGTATGCTTTGGGTCATTGACTGTTTGGAAGACCCATTTGCGACCAAGCTTTAACTTCCTGACTGATGTCTTGAGATATTGCTTCAATATATCCACATACTTTCCCTTCCTCATGATGCCATCTATTTTGTGAAGAGCACCAGTCCCTCCTGCAGCAAAGCACCCCCACAACATGATGCTGCCACCCCGTGATTCACGGTTGGGATGGTGTTCTTCGGCTTGTAAGCCTCCCCATTTTTCCTCCAAACATAACGATGGTCATTATGGCCAAACAGTTCTAATTTTGTTTCATCAGACCAGAGGACATTTCTACAAAAAGTACGATCTTTGTCCCCATGTGCAGTTGCAAACCGTAGTCTGGTTTTTTTATGGCGGTTTTGGAGCAGTAGCTTCTTCCTTGCTGAGCAGCCTTTCAGGTTATGTCGATATAGGACTCATTTAACTGTGGATATAGATACTTTTGTACCTGTTTCCTCCAGCATCTTCACAAGGTCCTTTCCTGTTGTTCTGGGATTGATTTGCACTTTTCGCACCAAAGTACGTTCATCTCTAGGAGACAGAACGCGTCTCCTTCCTGAGCGGTATGATGTCTGGGTGGTCCCATGGTGTTTATACTTGCGTACTATTGTTTGTACAGATGAACGTGGTACCTTCAGGCGTTTGGAAATTGCTCCCAAGGATGAACCAGACTTGTGGAGGTCTACAATTCTTTTTTCTGAGGTCTTGGCTGATTTCCTTTGATTTTCCCATGATGTCAAGCAAAGAGGCACTGAGTTTGAAGGTAGGCCTTGAAATACATCCACTAGTACACCTCCAATTTACTCAATTGACTCAAAAGCTTCTAAAGCCATGACATCGTTTTCTGTAATTTTCCAAGCTGTTTAAAGGCACACCATTGTATATGTAAACTTCTGACCCACTGGAATTGTGATACAGTGAATTATAAGTGAAATAATCTGTCTGTAAACAATTGTTGGAAAAATTACTTGCGTCATGCACAAAGTAGATGTCCTAACCAACTTGCCAAAACTATAGTTTGTTAACAAGAAATTTGTGGAGTAGTAATGACTCCAACCTAAGTGTATGTAAACTTCCGACTTCAACTGTACTTTCCACGTCTTTGCAAACGGTGGTGGGATGAGCAACCTAACTTGATATTTGCAGCTAAACCGGGAGAGTTTTGACGATTTTAAAACATCCTCACACAGTTACATAGCCGCTGTCGCTGGAGCTTTGCCTCACATTAGCATCCCGCATCTCCCTTTTCCTGTCCCTGTCTTTCTTATCTTGATTATGCAGCTTGAAGATTGAGTCAGCTATTTTGTATGCAAGTTGCCTTAGCTTGGTTATTTGTGGAAGAGAGTTAGATCGTGCTGCGGATACTGAAAAGAATTACAGCTTCTCATGACTGTAAGGAGTGGAGGAGACAAAGCTGTCCTGTTCGATATTGCCATTGGAAAAAGACATACAGTACCTTCAAAAAGTATTCACACCCCTTGATGTTTTCCATATATAGTTGTGTTACAGCCTGAATTTAAAATGGATTACATTTTGATTTTGTGTCACAGGTCTACACACAATAACCCATAATGTCAAAGTGGAATTAGGTTTTTTGAAATGTTTACAAAGTAATACAGATAAAAGCTTGAGTCAATAAGTATTCAACCCCTTTGTTATGGCAAGGCTAAATACGTTCAGGAGTAAACATTTGCTTAACAAGTCACATAATAAGTTGCATGGACTCACTCTGTGTGCAATAATAGTGTTTAACATGATTTTGTACCCCACACATACAATTATCTGTAAGGTCCCTGAATCTGTGTTTGTGAATTTCAAACACAGATTCAACCACAAAGACCAGGGAGGTTTTCCAATGCCTCGCAAAGAAGGCACCTATTGGTAGAAAAAAGCAGACATTGAATATCCCTTTGATCATGATGAAATTATTAATTACAGTTTGGATGGTGTATCAATACACCCAATCACTACAGATACAGGCGTCCTTCCCAACTCAGTTGCCGGAGAGGAAGGAAACCGCTCAGGGATTTCACCATGAGGCCAATGGTGATTTTAAACAGTTACAGAGTTTAATGGCTGTGATAGGACAAAACTGAGGATGGATCAACAACAATGTAGTTAGTCCACAACACTAACCTAAATTACAGAGTTAAAATAAGGAAGCCTGTACTGAATAACATATTCCAAAACATGCATTGTGTTTGCAACAAGGCACTCAAGTAAAACTGTAACAAAATGTGGCCTATTGTCCTGAATACAAAGCGTTATGTTTGGGGCAAATCTAACACAAGAAATTCACTGAGTACCACTCTTCATATTTTCAATCATGATGGTGGCTGCATGGTTATGCTTGTGATCGCCGAGGACTAATGAGTTTTTAGGATAAAAAAAAAACAGAATACAGCTATCAGCACAGGCAAAATCCTAGAGGAAAATCTGGTTCAGTCTGCTTTCCAACAGACACTGGGAGACAAATCTACCTTTCAGCAGGACAATAACCTAAAATACCAGGCCAAATCTACACTGGAGTTGCTTACCAACACGACATCAAATATTCCTGAGTGGCCTAGTTACAGTTTTTACTTAAATCAACATTAAATCTATGGCAAGACTTAAAAATGGCTGTCTAGCAATGATGAACAATCAACTTGACAGAGCTTGAAGAATTAAAAAAATTATAATTGGCAAATATTTTACAATCCAGGTGTGCAACGTCCTTAGAGACTTACCCAAAAATACTTACAGGTGTAATCACCCCCAAAGGTGCTTCTACAAAGTATTGACTTAGGGGTGTGAATACTTATGTAAAGATAAAATATATATTGAATCCATTTTGAATTCAGGCTGAAACACAACAAAATGTGAAATAAGTTATGAATACTTTATGAAGCCATTATAAGTAGTGATGCTTATGATGAGGATGATGATGAGTCTACTGGTGGTGATAGGTTGTCAATTTAGTCGTAGAACTAAAGTAAACTCATGCATAACTTTGTGAGGACATAGTACCTTTAATCCGGCATGGTAACTGGTGATTTCCTGGACAAGGCAACAAAGCATTACTCTCTTGTTGAAAAAAGTGCTAAAAAGTACTACACAATAAGGAATCATACTGAAGATAAAAGAAAAAATGACTGTCTTGTATAAGGCATCCATGCTTTGTTTCAGAATTGATTGCAGTAGATGCGCTGCATGTTGTAGAGAAGTTACCTAAGCATGACATACTGGCGTGCTCAAACCCAGATGCTCTGGGTATATGGTTAACAATGTGTAAAGTGTAATCAAAGAGACCAGTCATGCTTTGTAGACAGCGCTATGAAACATATGGTATAACAGCATGCCAAAATCTGCAGTTACAATACCACAATACTATAGCGGCCCCAGCATCAGTACGACATCAGTATCTTCCTCAATAGGGCCTCTTAGTGGAATGTCTTAAGCTTCTACAAGCTCTACGCAGACGCAAGATTCAGTATTGCAATGTCGTTTTTCATCACAAAAGGGGAATCTCCTTGTAATACCTGAAAATTGAGAGTGAGACATGCCTTATTTGACATGGAGATGTGGGAAGCTAAAAAGGCTAGCTAGCTTGCTATGTTTTTAGCCAGGCTAAAGTCAGCTAGCCAGACTGCCAACTACTACTAGCAAGGGAAGGCGACTCTTCCTTGCTTTCACAAAATGAAAAGACAAAAATAAAAACTTTGCTATCGCTCCCTTGTGAATGTGAGTGGGAACGGCAAGGATTTCATGTTACCAAAAGGTTTTCGCTACTCCAAATATCCCACTCCACCCACGTGTATGTACGTAGACCAACGGAGGGAAGCTTGTAGTAACCTTTAGGTGTTGGATTGGCAGCTGCGAGTTCATGGAGTCCCATTTGGTCTAACCCAGAAGTGGGTTGGTGCTGCTGTGAGAGCATCAGTACGGGGCCTTGGCCTGAGGGACCATCATGCAGAGAAGCATAGGACCTGCAGCGATCACAGCCTCAATATAACACCAACGATCTTGTCAAGAGGTTAAGACTTGTTGGTATTATAGTTTATAGTACTGATGACTTTGAGTCCAGTTATGGCTACAATACGATGTCATGAATAGCTGTTTGCATTGAGTATTGACTAGTATGTGGACAAACCAAGAGGTTCTGAGTGAGACCAGCATAGCCCAAGTCAGCTTCATCACTAAGAGGTGTCTTGGTAAATTATGCAATAACACCAGATGGAATCTATAAGAATCAGATTTGTTTTTTCCATATTAATGTGTTATGTGCTTTACTTTGCATATTTCATCTCACCTCATACGGATGAGGAATAGGATTAGGCCTGCTATGGAAAATAGATATCTGAGATGCTATCATGTCAAACATATTACATGGCAGGATTATGAGAAAAGTTGGTGTAATTGTGAAAACATCTTCTTAAAAATTCAGACAAGACAATTAAATGGCACGTGAAGGAAGTGTCTGTGGTGCTAATAAGATATCAGCTTGAAGTAGCATATGTGCTGCAATTCCTCCCTCTCTTTTGGGATAACAAGCATCCCACTCTGCACACTATGTCATTTCAATGTGGGTAATTGGGTCATATTTGGTTGAGATGTTGATCAATGAAATTACAACCTATATTCACCCATTCAAAAAGACAGCCAAAAGTTAGTTGAATGTCCAATGTGTTATCACTATTCTTTCAACCATGTAAAAGCCCAACCAAATGCAAATGGAAAACAATGTCGGATTTGTGGTTTAGTTGTCACCCAAATGTCTATCCCTGTGCTTTCAACCATTATTTAAACCAATCATTACATTTGAAATCAACCAGAGCTTGAAACCCTAGGCCTATTGTATTGTCGATTTCTGGTTGAATTCTGTGTTGAAATGAAACAATTGCTGTTGATGACTTTGCAAATGCTATATAGGTCTAAATAGCATCATTGATTATATACTGTAAGTGATAAAGTATGGTCACATTTCATTTGCTCTGTTAAAACCTACCCTATGGAATGACTTTGATAGCAACAGGGAATCTATTTAGTTTTAAATGTTAGAACTCTCAACAATTATTCTCAAAATAGCACATTGGCAATGGGTAGTGACAAATATCTTAGCTAAACTAGGGCTGGGCATGGTTAAAAACCTGGATGGGAGACCACAGGGTTGCTGTAGATGAATCAATTTTGTATCAATGTAGATGTATCAATTTTTTTCTGATAGGGGATATAATGCTGAAGATCTGACGTTGTTTTAAAGGTGAACATGACATATATTTTAAAGGTAAACATTAAATATATTTTATAAAAGGTTTGTCTATGCTGAAATGCTGGTTACCATGATGACATAATTACCCTCAAAACAAGTTTCACCCTCAAAACCACCACTTTGATGACTTTTTCGACATAGATTCCATGTCACAATACGTTGACAAATTCTGTTGAAACAATGTTGATTCAACCAGTTTGTGCCCAGTGGGATGTGCCTTTGATAAATGTCTCTCATTAACATACGCAGACTGTAATCTGTTTGTTTGAAATGGATGGAAATGATTGGTGAATTTAATTGTAAATGTTGACAGTGTTTAAAACCCTTCCATTATAGTCAACATCACACCCTGTCTCTTGTCATTTAAAGACAATGAACACTGTGGCACAGGCATTGTACCACACTGTGGTGGCATATGCTGGATTGAGCCACAGTTCTGTAGTCAAACTGCATCCATTTAAATTAAAGGTGAGATTCCAGTTTGCAAATCCCAACTGAAGAAACTGTGTAGTTCTATACTATAAAACACAAGTTCAACATTTCATTGAAACATGGAGTGTCTATAAATGCCTCTAATTGTCATATAGGCATTGTCTGAATTGTATCTCGGGACAATTGAAATCCAAAATAAAGTCTATTGACAGTCCCTGAGCATTCGGTGGCAAGAAACAATATGACTGAAGGTTGAGGACTTTCTGTATCTAATGGAGCCTGGAAGTTGCAGATAAGCTGGAAATACAAAGCTGATGTCCTAAAGCTGGATGGTTGCCCTTGGGTGCTGTTGTATTCTGCAAAGCAAAGATGGCACAATTGCAGAGATACTATCTTTTAGAAAGCATACAAAATGGCATTCGCAAACTTCTCCTTGAATCAGCAGCTTGTTTGACTCATTAACTGTGTATGGCATTTACTGAGCTGTGACCTGGACCCGTCGCAAGAAGAAACTTAGGAGACTTTATTGAAAGTGGCAGAGATGACGATTTAGATCCCTGATACATTTAGAAACAAATGGGATCAGATGATGCAAAACACATTTTGCTTCCAGTGTCAGTTGTTGGGTGTTGTTGGGTTTACGATTAAGTGCTGTCTCCAGTTCACAAAGTTCTAATTTCCTCAAGATCACTGTTGTTTAAAAGCAGTCGAGCCCCTGATCATGCTGTACTACCCTGCTGAGGAAGAGTTCCCAAGTGAGAAGGAGACAGATCAATTATAATAGGAGTCTAATTGTTGAGAAGTTTTCCTTCGCAGGGGTTGGCTCGGGGGGTAATTTTAATCAGTCACAACTCATATACGAGTGCACAAAGATGAAAATCGTTCTGGTGTGCCAGGAATGTAGTTCCTCAGCCTCATGCTGACTGCTTTATGACGGAAGAAAACCTTTAGCAAACAAGAATCACACAAGTGGCACGGCAGCGAGGCATATTGAACATCCCTCTCCCCCTCCCCCCGTCCCCCTCTCCCTTGCCGTCTTCTCTGCAAAGTAATTACAGGGCAGGGCTACAAAATACCACAGGGGCTGTATACCTGCAGACTGCAGCACCGCATGGGTTGATGAATGTCCTGTGCATGAGAATCCATTAAAACTGGCAATACATAACGGGTTTGTCATTGTGCTCACTTTAGAGGCTTTCTTATTGATCTGGCTTTTTTGAGTGAGTGTACGAGAAAAAGTATTTCCTTCCTTCACTGAATGACATACTCTTGGATGGTGGAATATGCCTCATGCACACTGCAGAAATTCAGGGTGAAAAGGTCAACCGCATCATACAGAGGAAAGATAAAGTAATGTATGTACATGCCAAGAAACTGTCAGAAATAGTAACAATAATAGCAAATGTATTCTTTTAAAAACATATTCAATCAGGAATAACAACACCACATAATCTTTTTTACCTTGTTTTAAAAACCTGTCAAAAAATGTTTTCTTCAATACATTATACAGTAGTCCTATGCATACATTTACAAATGACATGAACATTTCCGTTTTGAAGTCTCTGGCCGAAAACATTGTTTGTGTCAATGCGTTATGCATGTCAGATTATAGGAAAGCTAAAGAAGTTGAATCCAAATATATTGATGTTGTTCATATTGTTTAGTTGCATAGCAAAATATGTGTTCCACTAGGTATGATGCTTGAGTCTATCAGTGAGTGTGCACTGCCCAACCCTGTGCTGCATGTTTTTCCTGTAGCTGCTTCAAGCCGTGGAAGTGCCAAACCCTCCTCACCATAATCAATACTTATCTCGCTCTCTTTGAATGTCAAGTGATCACATTGCCTCAGATCTGCCCCTATGCATGCTAATGCTGTGGATAGATGCTTGTCTTTGGCTGAGAGAGATTCTATGATGGATCAGATTGACAGTGCTTTCAGTTTTCAAGTGAATTATTAAATGGACCACTAAGACAGCGCACTGTCCGACCAATGCCCGGATGACCAGAGGAAGGTGACGTGTGGGACCAATAGATCAAACGGTTGCGGACAGCAGACGGAACGTACAGACGCCTAGCTGGACACTGGAGGGGAGTGGGCTCCGTACGTAACGCCCGCTTGATGTCCATGTCCAGCTCCCACACTACCGGTGCCACCAGGGAAGAAGCCTGGGAGTGGGATCCATGGACCGCTCCTCTGTGTCATACATCCGGGACAGTGTGTCTGCCTTCGTGTTCTGGGAACCTGGTCTGTAGGACAGAGTGAAAACAAAACGGGTAAAAAACATGGACCACCTTGCCTGGCGAGGGCTCAGTCTCCTCGCTGCCCGGATGTACTCCAGATTGCGGTGGTCAGTCCAGATGAGAAAAGGGTGTTTACCCTTTTAATTTTGTGAAGAAGCGCGCCCCGTGCATTGACTCGATCACACTGGCTATGAGAGGTAGCGGGTAACTGTACCTCACAGTGATCTGGTTGATGCCTCGATAGTCAATACATGGGCGCAGACCTCCATCCTTCTTCACAAAAAAGAAACTCGAGGAGGCAGGTGAAGTGGAGGGCCGAATATACCCCTGCCCCAAAGATTCGGAGACATATGTTTCCATAGCCGCCGTCTCCTCTTGCGACAGCGGATACACGTGACTCCTGGGAAGAGCTGCACCTACCAGGAGATTTATCGCACGATCCCCCCGTCGATGGGGTGGTAATTGAGTCGCCTTCTTTTTACATAAGGCGAGAGCCAAATCAGCATATTCAGAGGGAATGCGCACGGTGGAGACCTGGTCTGGACTTTCCATCGTAGTAGCACCGACGGAAACCCCTAAACACCTCCCCAAGCACTTTCTTGACCACCCCTTGAGAGCCCTCAGTTGCCACGAAATAGTGGGGTCATGACAGGCCAACCAGGGTAGGCCCAGCACCACGGGAAACGAAGAAAAATCAATAAGGAAGAGACTGATTCTCTCCTTGTGACCCTCCTGCGTAACCAAACCCAGTGGAGCGGTGGCCTCCCTAATCAGCCCTGGTCAACTATCTAGGGCGTGCACAGGGAAGGGCATATCCACAGGAACAATGGGGATCCCTAAACTATGGGCAAATGATCTGTCAATAAAATTCTCAGCTGCGCCTGAATCTATGAGCACCTTATGCTGGGAATGCGGGGAAAACTCAGGAAAATTAATAAACAAAAACATGTGAGCAACAGGGGGCTCTGGGTGAGCCTGGTGCCGACTCACCTGGGGTGACATGAGAGTGCCCTGCCTGCTGCCTCGACTCCCAGAGAAACCAGCACCGACCAGCAGTGTGCCCTCTGCGGCTACAGATGGTGCATGGAACGGCCCCTCCTCCGGTCGCCCTAAGCGCTGCACCTCCCAGCTCCATGGCTGTCGGAGCGGTGGTGCTGGGGGATGGAACAGACAGACCCCAATCTGGACGTCCGCGGGTAGCCAGCAGGTTATCCAGCCGGATGGACAGGTCCACCAGCTGGTCGAATGTGAGAGTGGTGTCCCTGCAGGCCAACTCCCGCCGGACGTCCTCGCGCAGACTGCACCGGTAATGATCGATCAGGGCCCTGTCATTCCATCCAGGCCAGGATCCGGAAGTCCAAGGCGAACTCCTGTGCGCTCCTCGTCTCCTGCCTAAGGTGAAACAGACGCTCACCCGCCACCCTCAGGCGGGTGGTCGAAACTGCCAGAAAGCGGCGGGTGAAATCCTCGTAGTGGTCCAACACCGCTTCTCCTTCCCCCCATACGGCGTTTTACCCACTCCAGGGCTTTCCCTGAGAGGCAAGAGACAAGGGCGGACACGCTCTCACGGCCCGAAGGAGCCGGGTGGACAGCTGCCAGGTAGAGCTCCAGCTGGAGTAGGAACCCCTGACATCCGGCAGCATTCCCATCATACTCCCTAGGGAGCGCGAGCCGAATCCCACTGGGACCGGGTGAAGGAGGGATGAGCAGTGGTGCCTGTGGTGGTGCTGGTGGAGGCGCTGGAGAAACTGCTCCTCTCTCCCACCAGTCCATCGTCTGCAGGACACGATCCATGGCGGTGCCGAGACATTGCAACATGGTCGCATGTTGCTGGACGTGCTCCTCGACCGCAAACACGGAGGTGTCTGCTCCTGCTGACTTCATTCTTGGGTGTGTTATTCTGTCAGGTGCCGGGTGTAGCTGGTGCAATTGAGTCAGGCGCAGGACAGCAGAGATGAGCAACACAAAGTAGTTTACTCCAGGAAATCACAAAGTACCAAACAATACCATGCCCACCAAATATGGACTGACATAACAGGAACAATAACGCACAAAAACATGAGGGAAACAGAAGGTTAAATAATGAACATGTAATTGGGGAATTGAAACCAGGTGTGTAGAAACCAAAGACAAAACAAATGGAAAATAAAAAGTGGATCGACAATGGCTAGAAGGCCCGGTGACGTCGACCGCCGAACGCCGCCCGAACAAGGAGAGGGACCGACTTCGGCGGAAGTCGTGACATGATGATACACACCCTGTAAAGCAATTGGTATCTGCTTTTTATGATGCAGAGCATTACTCCCATTGGTATGTACAGCCAAACAGCTGAGACAACAGGTATGTTTTAAAAAATTGAAGAAGTGAAGTCAATGGAACAAGTGTGATTTGATGGAGACAGCCACGCAGCCATCTGCAATAAAATACTTCCTGCCCCTGGAATGGATTGTCTAATACCCTGCTTATCTAATTAATAATGTGCTTGTCTGCTAAACAGACAAGGAAAAGTTGACAAAATATGAACGTTACACACTGTAATTCTATCAATTCTACCATGGGAAATCAAGAGAGCGAAGGAGAAACCGAATTGAAAGGAGCTCATTGCCTTCGAGAAAAGTCCAAATTGGTAGCTGTACTCCCACCCATATGTAAGGCTCATTTACACACGTTGAGCCTGGCTTGTTTATCAGTACAAATTGTACTTCCGCCCCATCTGACAAATCACAACGGGTTATTCTTTCAACCTCCGTTTTGCATCTTTGCACGGACATCGCTGATGGGTATTCTGGCGCTTGTGGCTATGAAGAAAATACTCTCCCTTTGATTTCAGAAGATTTCTTATCTTGCCTGTCGTCAGGGAATGAAAGGTAATGCTTTACCCATAAGGGATCATAGATGGAAGATTGACTTAGTTCATTGCCCTGTACATTTAAGTACCAAAAGAGAAATTCAAGGATAACTCCTCGATTAGGGACATTAAACGTCAGGAGATTTCAAAGATGTTGGTTCCTTCGGGACAGTGGTCACAAAACAATGTTCTTTTTCCTTCTTTCATGAAGCTGTGCCATATCTCTATCATCTTAATATGAATTGTGTTATTGCTATAGTTAAAGAGTTGCAGTTGTTGATCCTAGATAGAACACATCCCTTTGTATCATAGTGTTTTATTATGAGTTAAGCATTTAACTGGATTAGTATGATGCGTTTTCCTAATGAAGAGTAATGCTACACAGGTGGCTGTTGGTGATGAACCATTTCATCCAATGGCAAATGTTTGATTCCTCCGATAGGCCACAGTGCGGCTGTCGAGGCAGAGTGCTTTAATCTGTCAAAAAAATAGAATAAATCATCAGCATCTGCTGTGCAAGGGTTAAGCCCAGCATCTGTTCAACTACTGGGAGCCCTCTGGTGTAGAAGGTCTAAGTGGTTTTCCCTCTCTCTTAAAAATGGATCTCCAAACAAAACAAAACTATGATTCATGAATATTAATTTGGAACACCATCAATAGTGTCTGTCCTGGTCCAGTGAGGTGTTTAGATGGGAGTGTGGCTAGATGAGCACCCCTCTGATGGATGAGGTGAGGTAGGAGGCATGGCAGTGAACAGTGGCGGCAGCGCCGCCAGAGCCATGCCATCATCAGTCATAGGTAATGTGAGCAGGGTTAGGAAAGCATGACTTCTATGTTGAGCCTCTATGAGCGACCTTTGACCTCAGACATAGCATCAGTAACCACAGTGTCACACCAGACCAGAGAAGGTGGATGACACTTGACATCAATGCCTACGTCATTTGAAGAAAGATGATTGATAGCTTACAAAGCCATGGACAAGGAGCTACGTTTTCATGTGCAATATCCATGTTCTCAATTCAGCCCCATTTTTAGGGGCACCATTTAGGATCAAAAGTCCCTTTTTAAGGCAGTGAGATAATTAAGCAAAATACATTACATTTAAATTCTATTGACTGCAGACTGTGAATCAGCTGTAGCTTTAAGTAATCTCTCAATTTTTAAGGGTCTCTAGGCACTTCTGTCAAGATGCACCATAAATCAACATTTTGGCCCACTGATGCTTCGCAATTACCTAAGCTCCAGTATCGATTCACAATTAAAGACTGTTAGAGATTTAAAATCATTCATGCAATGACCGCATTAGGAGTTAAGATAATCCCTGTTCCCCTCCTCCTCCCTCTGCTCACCCAGATCCCCCCCTTTATGGACATTTATATATACATTTATTTGTATTATTATCCATGTTTTTATTATTTTTATTATTTTTATTTCAATGCATTGTTGGAGTTTGGCGCTCAAGAATCTGCAACTCTATACATGCGACTATATAAACTAATCTAATCTAAACCCAGTATTACTGGAGGAATCTAACGGATTGTCAACAAGAGAGTGAAGAGATGGCATTGTTACCATAGAAACTGCCTCTAAACATACTAGAATCTACTTATTAAAATGTGCCAGTATTCACCCCATTTGCTGGCCACAGTGTATGAAAACAATTGTGTTGGAGAGCATGCTTTACTTGTTGGTCCTCCATCTTCCTTAGACTGTATGTATGGAAAAAATTACATTATAATGTTGTGGTCTTTCAACTGCTTTTGCAATTGATAGCTCATATGAAATACAACATGATTTGCATATTGATTTGTTTCTAGAACAGTAGTGCTGTCAGGAGTTGCAGTACTGTCAAGTACTGTGTGTGTTGAAATCCTTGAAAAAAATGTAAATTAAACTTAACTGTGGAATAACACAATCCTTTTTTGTCCCAGTTTAGAAACAGTTTCTGTTGTCACTATTGTTTTGGCTGAGATCTTTAAGAGCATGTAGACCACAGCCTAGTCATTTCCAAAGAAGTGGCCGCCTAGATGATGATCGATTGCAGAGTAATGAACGTGGACACAGCATTGGGCTTTCAGGGCAACAACTTCACACAGCAACACCAAATGAATTAAATACATTTAGCTCACTATACGTTGTGTGCCCTGAGCAATGAAGTCGATCCCTTGCCGTGCCAAGTTTGGAGAGTGGCGTTGCACAGAGCCATGCATCATGATTCACATCAGACTCCAGCTTCTTCTCAGCAGTTGCAGTGCCTAGTGAAAGCCTACCCACCCCTTGCACTCTTCACATTTTGCTGCCGTAACATTTTACATTAGGAATTACAATCAATTTATTTCCTACCGATGTACACAACCTACTCCACAAGTGAAATAACTATTATAGAAAATTGCCCAAATTAATACAAATAAAAAACAACATGTATTGATTACTAGTACTTGGTGAAAATACATGTTGCAGAATCATTTTCATTAAGATCCTACCAACCTTGCACAACTCTTAGGGCAACATATCACCATTGTTTTTGTCAAAATTGCTCAAGCTCAGTAAATTTGGTTGGGAATCATTGATGGACAGCAATATTCAAACCTTGTCTCTGATTTTCAAGTCAGGACTGGGACTGGACAATTTAGGAACACTCAACACCTCTTTATCGTTACAATCTGTGCAATTGTCCGGATGTAACTGTACAACTCAATCCCAGGGTTAGCTTTTCAGAAGACTAGGGCGGGTTTTCCTCTTTTCACCTGGGCTTTGCTACTGCCAAAGGTGCTTCCACCAAGGGGGTGTGAAGACATATGCAACCAAGACATCTTCGTTTTTGTGTTATTAATTTTGTAATAAAATAAAAACAAATCTTTCACTTTGAAATTGTGGAGTAGGTCATGTAGATCTTTAGAAAAAACATCTAAATGTAATTCCTTTTTAGATAACATTTTAAGGCAGCAAAAGACTGTGAAGAGTGCACAATCGGTGTGTAGACTTTCACTAGGCACTGTAACTGGTGCATGGCATGTTCTGTAGACAGGAACCACACACATTTCAATATTTACATGATGCAACCGCCATGAGCGAAGCCATGCTGTGGCACTAAACCAGAGGAAGGAACAACATCTCTATGTATATAACTTATTTTCCTTCCCGCCCATGTGATGCAGGAATAGACAAACATCTTGGCAGCATGCTAGGTTCTTTGCAAAGATCCCTTTTTAAATGATTATTATTCAGGCCGACAGCTGGCAAGAATAGTGGTGCTTCCACAGCTGCGGCGCATCAATCTGACGGTCCACCTGTTATCTCCTCACTCACACGTCCTGCGCTGCTCGTTAAACAGTGCTGCCTTTCAGGCCGCATCAGCTCTGCCTGGTGATCACCCACTGTGAGACCAGAGCACTGAGAGAGAGGGAGAGAGAGGGAGAAAGGAGAGAGAGAGAGGGATCTGGGGTGCCAGATTGCTGAGCCTGTGAGGTGTTATCCCTGAGATAAATGTGAAGATCTGTGTAAATCCTGCATGTCAATTATGCCATCCTACCTTTTTAGCAAGACCACGTGAGTCTTTGTGCCGAGCCAGTGTAAGATGGGGAAGAGAAATATAGAAGGATATGTCCAGATCAAGGGGACATGGAGATAGATTTCTAAACTATTTTGCCCTGCAAAAATCTTAGAATTTACTCGCAAACTCTCAGCTAAGAACTTTTTGAACTTCAAATGATATTCTTAATTAAGGTGCACCAGTCTGGTTCTAGACCTAGACATAGCAACATTGAAGCAGCTATGCTTGTCTTAGATTCTGTGTTAAATTGCTTATTTCATAGGAATCACTATGCTGCCACATTTATAGACCTATCTAAGGCCTTTGATACTGTCGACCATCCCCTACTCATTCAAAGGTTGTCTGAAATGGGCCTCAACCATGCGTTTTGCACGTGGTTTGGGAACTATCTGTCAGACAGGACACAATGTGTGCTTTCTGATGGTGTCAAGTTACCTCGATAGTAATAAAGGTGTCCTGCAGGGGTTGATTTTGGGACCTGTCCTCTACTGTATATAAATAATATTGGTCTATCTGCAAAAACCTGTAATATTCACCTGTATGCAGATGACACTGTTATGTACGCTATTGCCTCTACTGCTGACCAGGCTATGGTAGACCTGCAATCTGATTTTGTTGCCTGATTTAAAATAGGCACTTAATGCGGGAAAAACTGAATGTATGATGTTTTCTTATTCTCATATAAATATTTCAGATGGTTTACACATTTATGCCTGTAAATATCTAGGCTTTTTGACATTTAAAAACATACGGATGAGACAGTTAAGAAGCTGCGATTCATAGAAATAGATCACGCCTCTCTCTAAACAGAAGGAAGTGGGTTGTACAGGCAACCTTCCTGCCAGCTCTTGATTATGGTGACACCATTTATCAGAAAGCAGCAGCCACTACTCTATAACCCTTGGATACAGTGTACCATAGCACGCTTATCACAGGTGACAGGTTTAATACTCATCACTGCATCCTTTATCAAAAGGTCAGCTGGACCTCTCTAAATTCCTGTAGATCACTTCGTTTCTCCCATTTTGTTTACAGAGCTCTGCTGCACAAGCTTCTTAAAATATCTCACTTCTCTGTTAAAGTAGAAAAATACAAGGCACCTAACCCGCTCACAGGGTTGGTTAATTCTTGAGGTCCCTCGTGTCTCTACCAACCTGGGTAAATCAGCCTTTAGTTTTAACGCACCCCATGTTTGGAAAAATGACAATGCTCATTACATCTTGAATCCCTGGTGCCAATAGTGCAGTTTAGAACGAGGAATGAATTCACTGAGGTTTGCGAGCATTTTGATTGATTGGAATAATATATTTGTGTTGTTGAAATGTAGTGTATCTGTTGTATTTTGTAGTTTCTGATTTTGTTTCCTGTTTTATTGAATTATCATGTTGATTTGTGAATTGTTTGTTCTCAGGGCACGATTGAGAATGAGAAGTTAAAAGTTACATTTATGAAGCCAAATCCATTTGGAATCCACATCTGTGTTAGAATCAGCCTTCTAAAATGAAACTGCACCCCCCTGCAGTTTTCTGTTTCCTTATTAGTATTATTGCAGTGACTGGACTGAACCTTTACTCTTTGTACCCACGGCCAGTAACCCAATGGCCATGTTGTAGGTTAACAACTGCACACCATAATCACATCATTCCAATGGCCATGTTGTAGGTTAACAACTGCACACCATAATCACATTCCTGGATAACAATTAACCATGTCTGATTGCATTTTATAATTTTATTCATTTAAATATGACTAGATTAAAGGATGTTTGATCTTTGAATTAATCATCAACTAGTATTATTTATTTATCCACCGCCAGTATCAATTACATAATGTGAGGTATGTATTCCATTACTTCTTCCCAGTAATAAGAAGGTTAACACATCCCTAGAAACACAGAAGTAAATAAGGGCATATAAATTGGTCTGTAATGCATAAATTAAGTTGGCACATTAATCACACCATAGAAAAAGGCTGAAAATCCAATTAATTATCTTTGATACTCCTATAAGATCTGGAGCTGATTATCAACTGTAATCCATTCTGACCACCATGGAAAGCCACATTACCCACACCCCAAACACAGGAACCTGTTTCATCCTGGAGGGGCAGAAGAAAGTCAACCACGGCCGATGCTCGGCTTTGGCCCCTGTTATTTCTGAGATTTAAGATCAACAACGGTATCCTTACATGCTGTCTAATCTGATGTTCACGGCTAAATGCTTATCCTGGGTGTTACATGCCCATGCCTGTTTACTTTTAATTAGGCCGGTTTTGGGCTTTCGCTTCTCATTACCCTGCCTGTTTAGGGAGCTTCAGCATTATCAGCTGTGCTGAGACAGGGCTGGGTCTACCAGGGAGAGATAGCAATGCCTCGGTATTTAAAGTATACTGCTGGTCTCAGTTTGCTAAGAGCATATCTGAAGCCTAATGGCATGCCGAATAGTGAACCGCATGACCAACGGAGGAGCAGCTATGGTGGTTAAATATGCAACAGGCTCTGCTCTCCGACTCGTTTCCACAGGATCCAGAACCTATAGGCCTTCAGCTACAGTCTCTCTACTGTGAGGAGACATAATGTGGACACACATCGCTTTGAGCGTACCTGCCTTTCCACTTCGATTACTCCTCATGTCAACTCTGTTGGCCATGAACCTGTCCAACAGAAATGAGCAAAGGCGTGTCACGTGACACATTAATCTTTTATTTAATCACTGTTAAAGAGGGATGGCGCTGTGGTTTTCCTCACACACAGTGTGAGGTGTGCAGAAGAACTTGGCACTGCTTCTCTTTCATTCAAAATGAAACATGAGTGTGTCAGTCTTTTTACTTCGGCAGAAGAACAGTGGGACTTAGAAGCTATTGATGCGTGTTTGTGCGTCATGGTCTCTCCAGGTAGAAGTGGCAAAGTTTAAGTGTGTGTGGACTACAATCTTAGAACAAATCTAGCAATCAATCAAATGTATTTATAAAGCCCTTCTTACATCAGCTGATGTCACAGAGTGCTGTACAGAAACCCAGCCTAAAACCCCAAACAGTAAGCAATGCAGATGTAGAAGCACGGTGGCTAGGAAAAACTCCCTAGAAAGGCATGAACCTAGGAAGAAACCTAGAGCGGAACCAGGCTCTGAGAGGTGACCAGTCCTCTTCTGGCTGTGCGGCGTTGAGAAAAAAAGGGTTCCAAAAGGGTTCTTCGGCTCTCCCCATAGGATAACCATTTTTGGTTCCAGATAGAACTCTTTTGGGTTCCATGTAGAACCCTCTGTGTGAAATGTTCTACATGGAACTCAAAAGGGTTCTAGCCTAAACCAAAAAGGGTTCTTCAAAGGGTTCTCCTATGGGGACAACCAAAGAACCCTTTTAGGTTCTAGACAGCATCTTTTTTTCTAAGAGTGTAGGTGAGACGTCCAGGCTGTGAGCCCTGGGGCTGTAATGGAACTACTACAGTCATGGGGGCTGCTGTCTGTTTCTTTGTTATTTCTCCACCTAGCAGACTGTTTGCGTTCATACCATGCACAACATCCTTGTTTTTGTTTGTCTGGTTGCAGGTGACACGATCCTAGATTTGTATGGTTTGAAAGTGGTTTGTGTCATTTCATGTCCACGTGTGTTTATTTCATTATGTATTGCCAAGTAAGAGCTTGAAAATATTACTTTGAAAGATATGAATGAATCCAATCTCTTTAGATACACAGTCAGAGGGGGTGAAATGTGTCACTCTCGCTGCACATTCACAAACAGAGATACTCATGTCCTTTAAACGGCATGGGGTAGTCAATAGAGATCCTATCTAATTCCTAATTCTGTGGGGTAGTCTTTCTATCTCATATGAGGATGAAAACATGTCTTTTTTTGTTGGGGAAACAAAGTTGTGCTGCATGATGCACCAACATACATATGTTATTTTCATGATCAGCAGACATTTTTCTTGCGTGCCTAAATGCTTACTTATCCAAATCTCCTGGGTGTTTATGTACTTCCTGAGATGTTTCATTTACTGTCTGACAGTGTCAGAATCTCAGCCTTTTGAGACAACAATATTTTCTTTTTTGTGGATATTCTTTTTGAATACCTGTGTGTTTAGAACAAAGACAATCTATGAAGCGTTTTTTTGTTAGGTGTTAAACAATGTACGTCCTTGAGTATTTTGTGGTTTGACTTCCAAATATGGAGCCCTAGTCTGTCTATTGCTCTACCTGGGATGTGAATGTTGAAATCCTAACACTAGCCTGAGTTTTTTCTGATGCAGTCCTTTTTGGTGAATTGGCATCACAGGTACATAGGACTGTACTGAAAAGCAATAGCCAAGTATTAGAGAAAGAGGCTCTTGTGGAATTACATAACAGTGCCTCTCTCACAACCCTGGAGCAGTGCCAGTGACAGCCGTGAGACACCAGCTAGGCTGGGCCTCTTTTCTCTCTCTAATGCCCTCAGGATATACTCCGGCAACAACCTCCCCTAGTAACCCGTCCTCCATTTTCCTCCATTTGTTTTGGGCCCTATTTAGAGATGTGCTCATTCCAAACAGTTAAGCTGTTAGTGTACAATTCTGGCCTTGACTCATTCTGTAGACTGTGTTATTTGCACTGGTTTAATACAGCTGGCGTTGTGTATGATTCTACACCTTAGGAGCAACTAAGGAGTTCTAGGGCCTATTGTCAGTAGACAGTATGATAGACGCTACAGTGACAGTCACAACATTACTTTGGAACATTTGGAAGGCAGCTGAGAACCCTGCAGAGCTTTGGCAGAGTCACCCCTCAAACCGAACTGTGTTTTTTCATTGTTTCCCTCTAATCAGGGACTGATTTAGACCTGGGACACCAGGTATGTGTCATTAATTATCAGGTAGAACAGAAAACCAGCAAGCTCCAGACCTCATAGGGCAAGAGTTTAATACTCCTGCTATAGACAAACGACTTCCTGTGAATGTTCAGAGTTTAGTGGTTGGGATTTTATTCTCCCATATTGTTAGTACCCTTAACGTCCACTCATGTGGTTATTATATATTACATAATGCTACCCATTGTGGTCTATAATAGAGGAGCAAAGTACTCCTGAATGAATTGAAGTGGCTGAACCTGAATGAGTGTGAGGGGGGCTCTATGTCTACGAATGCTCTGCTGAGGCTAGCTGCAAGCTGTAAGCTCTCCCATGCACTCGTCTGAATTACCTGTCAGCATCGATTAGAGGGAGTCAGCATGGACGGTATCTTGGATTTTCTTGCCTTCAGAATTAAGATAATCTCCCGCCGCGCTGTTTGTGATGCCCCTTGTTGACCCTCCTTGAGAATGTGATGTGAGGTCTGTTAGCTCTGCTGTTGGTCCCCCAGCACTAATATCCTGCAGCCTCACACAGCCAATCTCTCCACCGCACACACTCATCTGTTCATGTCTCCACTCTGCCCCCAATCCTCATCTCCTCTCACCTTATCTTTCACTTCTTATTTTCAGTTATTCTTATCTCTCCTCCCCTCTTTTACCTCACTTGTAACTTTTCATTTGTCCTCACCTTTACTCTCTACACCTCTCATGCTCTCTCTCTCTCTCTCTCTCTCTCTCTCTCTCTCTCTCTGAATGGCAGAAACAATACAATATGTTGGCAGGGAATTCTAAAGTGTGCCTTTTTACCATGCAGAGGCAGGAAGTCTAGCTCGTTCAGTACATGACATTGGTTTGAAAAGGGTCAAATAGCTCAATTGAAAATGGTCAATTAGCATTAAAGTCCCAATTCCAAATGTAAGTGTTTAGCCTGTAGCAACATATCACAGTTTATGGTCATTTTCCAGGAAAAGTGATTTTAGCTCTATATGTATCTAACCTAAAATGAGTGTCAAGTTAAAATGGTGTGCAAAGGTTGACTAGATATTACATCATTATTCCTATACTGGCGTCTTCTCCTTTCAAATCAGTCATCTCCAGTGGCCTCTTGCTTTGCCACGACTTCTTGTCTGTCTGTCTGGGTGGGAGTGACTCAGCCTCTTAACATTCTGCAGACGGACTCTTAGAGCCTTTATCAGCTGGATTCAAACACAGCACAGTCGAATGATAGTGTCCTCGTCAAGCCATTTTGTTATTGTGTTTATCATTACTAATCCCCCAGGTAATCCCATCGACTGACTCCATTATGCCCACACGGCCTATACCTTCCAGGGGGAGGGAACATTGCTGGACTACTAACTCACTCTCTCTCTCTCTCTCTCTCTCTCTCTCTCTCTCTCTCTCTCTCTCTCTCTCTCTCTCTCATTCTCTCCATTTAACTGTCTGGCTCAGATATGAGTTCATTAGCACTGGATGGTGATGGTCAACAACTTTTCATTGTCTTTCCCTGGGTGACAAACTGTCCCCAAAGAATAACTCTGTAGATTCGTGATGTCTGAGAATAACACTCCCTTAATTGGATTCATTTACAGATGATCATCGTCCTCATTAACACCATTTCTGCACAATGATGTAGACTCATCCTTTTATTGCCTCTCCTCCCTCCGGAAATATACAATTATCTTTTTTAAATTGATTTCTGCCACATGCAGAGTTGTAACAACTCACACATGCCCACATAAAACTGCTCCGGACAGAACACACACACACACGCCACACGCACACTAGGTTTATCTCCCCTTTGCAAGGACATACATCTAGGTCAGAAGGAGGTTCAAAACATATGTCTCTTTTCATGTTTGTCTGACTCTAATCCACTCTAATTCATTATTTGTCATGCTTAGAGTGCGCTGTAAGTATTAAAGTTCAGGAGGAAAAGGAGATCATGGTGGGACTGGAGAACAGGACTTGGGGCCCTCTCTACTGCTAGCTGACATTATCACAGTCTACAGTGCCTTGAGCAGATCCCTACCCCCAGTACTGTCTATTGACCTTAGATTTCCCAAGATCCCTCTGAAGGCTGGTGCCTCAACCAACTGTCCAGGAATTTAGGGAGTAGTACACAGACGTAATGTTATACAGGACACCTTTCCCTCAAACGGCCCCTGCCCTGTGTCAAACCTTCACTTTGGCTCCTTGAAGTGGTCAAGAGGCTGCATTGTCTAATGCCTCTCCATTTCCTACAGAGCGTCGTAAATTAGGTTCTCAGCATGTCGTGTTGGCACGACATGGATTTGGATTAAGTGGAAGACTGTTCAAACCAAGTGAGCAGTATTCAAATCACACTGGGCTTGCTTTCAATGGTATTTCTTTCCTCTCCATTCATTTCCTGGAAATTGTCAGGTAATCCAATATATATATATATGTGGATTGGTCTACTAAATTATATTGTATTTTATATTTCAATGTTCAACATAAACACATTTGCATGGTTCCTTTAGCTATGTTAGTTGTTATCTTGGGGTCTCCACACAACATTAGGGCGCAAACACAACATGCCTTTCCCACAGCCCTCAGAGATTCTTCACAGTATATTATAATGAAAATGGTAATCTGCTCTGCTCAAATGAATGTTAAACATTTTCATATTCTGTAGCTTCGCTACGACATTTCGTCTCACCTTTATCGGATCACTTCCTTTTAACACCAATTTTCAACCATACTGCTCAAGAATTCAAGATATGAATTCCTGTTACATTATGTGAATTCTGTCAGCCAGATGAAGACATCAAAGCGTAGTTGTGTCACTAGCAACACCTCAATAGTGAGGTGCAAAATGACTAGCTATTCTTGTTCAGGAGTCTGACTCATTTGTGAGAGACTCATGGTTATCAGTCAAACAATATGACATTTTCATCTTGGGATAATGTGTTAAGCAGATCCCTCTTCCCCGAGGCCTAGAGAAAACCTATTCTCAGACTGAAAGGTACATTTGTCACACTGAAAATTTGATCGGATTTGTAAGTTTCAGAGGTGAAACTCTGACCTGCGTGCAGAGATAACAAGATACTTGTGCTGGTTTGGGGCAACTTTGGATCCACACTGTATTTTGCACAGAGGAAGAGCTAAGGCAGAGTAAGAAAGAGAGGGTGTGGGAGAGAGAGAGAACAAAAACACTGCTCTACTAACAGACTCTTACAGTACCTTTCCAAAAGTAGGCTCAGTCAATCATAACTCAAGGCAGAGGGGAGAGGGGAGAGAGGACGATGTCCATCTCTGGGCTCTCTTTCTCCGCGGTACTCCTTTATCACATTAGAGTGAGGGACGTGTGTCAGCCAGCGTGGATCAGGGAGGTGACGTGCGGGGATAATTTGCTGTCTTATGTCTCAGCTGCTTAATGGAACCCAGTGGCAGGAGAGCTGAAGGAGAGGCACGGATGGTGTGGAGATACAGTTCACCAGGACAAGCTGTGCTACTCACCTCTTCCTAAAGCTTACCTGTTAAACACTTCTCACCTGTATGTACAAGCAAGGGTTCAGTTAAAACACCATGTACAAGGTCTATTTACAGTAAAAGCATTTCCACACGACTTTAGAGATGTGTAAAAACATTTAAATAAAAGACAAAGTACTGGTAAATTTACATGACTATAGCATTCAATACCGTTTTGCCTGTGATTAAATTGTAGCATAGAATAATTCGGAATAATAATAACACATTTAAAAAAGTAATGCCAGCTTGAGTAGTGAGGATGTATTTCTCTCTAGACAGAAAAGAAAGATCTGCTTTGTAGTTGTTTGTGAAATGAAAAGGCTGTCCTCTTCCCTCAACAATTTGTTCAGACTTGCCTTTCCCACATTGCCTCTCACGTTGTGTTCCTTTTCCCTCATGTAAATTGTCTTTCTGTTAACAGGATAGGCTGCGTCATAATACAGATCAATGGCACGTGTCAGAACATCAACGGAGAGTATTGAAGTGTTGTGCCTGGACCATGTTTACAGAGAGATTATAAAAGTGCAGTGGAAGCTCATTCTCTGTCTATTGTTAATTAGCTGTGCTGTGAGATAGCTGAAATAAGAACAATCTGGAACAAGTCGTCAGGCCTTTATTGTTCCAGCTTGGAAAAGGTCAAACATTCCATTCCCTGAAGTTTACTCTCGGGGCTCGGAGCTAAAGCAAACAACCAATAAAGATATCTTCAAGGGGATATTTAGTTCACATTACTATCTGGGTTGGGTAAATTTCAGGCTTATTTACTGATTGCAGGCATGGGAGAAATAATTAAATGAAAGACACCAAACGGGCACTCATTAGGGAAGCAAGCCATTTGTGGGCCTGTGGATCGTGCATTCTGCTGGCTCCTACAGGACAGAGCATCCTCATGGAATCATTGTTCTAATGAGGTTGGCACTATGTTTCCCCGTGCCAGCACAGTGACAAATCACTGTCAATCTTCCACTAAATGAGGCATTTTAAAGACAAACAGTAAAATGCCCACCATATGCATTACATTACAGATAGATGTGTGTGTCAGGGAATGGTGCACTCTTGTTTTCTGTCTGGCGGAAAGGGAAGTCGACATCTCTTCTCTAACTGAACTTTTCTAATCCATTAAAGGTTACCCCCCTTGAATCAACATAGCTCCCTTGTTATTTGAGCTTTATCAAAGTATTCACTTTGCATCAACATATTGAGAGCTTGGAAAGGTGCTAAAAAGAGAATTCTTAGATAATTGGCTTTAACATTTTCCAACCCTCGTTGGTTTGAAAGGTGTCAGCAGTTTTGATCTAGCATTCTTTTGAACTTCACATGAATTGGGGGTACAGTATTTACACTACTATATAGGTATAGAACATCGAACAGAACAAGGCTTTGTCAATAACACATTTTTGACAAAAATGCAGATAGAACCTTATAGTCCCAAGCTCTCGATATTATGGAAATAATTGATTGAATTTGCAAAAAATTACCTACATACAATACACAGTTTTCTCTGACTGTGTAAGATCTGTCTCATGTGTATGAAAGCCTCCTAACAGCAGAATTGTGTAGGAGCAGTGCAGGGGAAGCTACATGTACAGTGGTGCTTGTGTAACATTGTGGTTGTTTTGCCCCAAGGGCAGTAGTACGGTTCATAAGCCTGATCTACAGTCACATTTGGAGAGCCACATCTCTACTGACACGTAAAGGGCAGACCCGGGATTCAAACTGCAAACCATCCGGCTGCTGGCTCGCCTCTCTAACCGCCACCATAATGGTCCATAATGAACATGGTGCCACCATGGTCCTCTAGAGTGTGTCCCTGGAAGCTACGATAGGCCTGTATTGCACACAGTCGTTTGCAGAAAGGAAAGTCATCCTGTGTAGCAACATAGCATGTCCCATCAGTCCCCTGATGGTTGTCTAGGTAAGGGTGTTGGAGGCAAATCTCTCACCTCCCATCCTCATTGGAAATGTATTGTAAGCACAGTGCTTCCCTATGTGCCTGGTTCCCAGCCAGACACAGTGCAGTACGGTTGGGGAGAAAGCGTGAACAATGCTACAGTATATGCTACACATTACTCTCTCAGGTGCACACAATCTCTGCCATGACTTTCAAAGGTTTCCATGAATAATGCAATTGTTTCAAAGGAAAACATTTGAATTACCCAAGAGCAAAGACAAATACCTTTTAAGTTCCATTTCATATTACTTACTTCTGTGAATTATTCATTTTCTGACATAGGCTTGCGTGGTAACCATGTGAACTGTGAATCTGAGTCTACTTTATACTCAGGCACTTATTACATTTCGATGAATCCACCTCTCGGATCAGAAGGTATGGTACCTTTATGGCATAGAAAGGCGTGGTCAAGACTTCCCTAGACAAGGTGGGCGTGTCCTTAAAAGCTAGAACCTTAAAACCTCAGATAATACTGAGGGAAATGGCATTATGTCGAGTGTGTGCTGTTGAATGGTGGTGAGGAGATATGGTTTGTTAATGGGGTGTTAATGGACTGCTCTTTTGGTTATCAGCATAGAAACAGTATTACTACTACCAAGTGCTTATATATAACCATATTAAGGACCATGTCACTCAGGCACGTACTGTTTGAATGTTTAGCTGGTAGAGTAGTATGCACTAGTGCTAATAGTGTTTCCAATCCATTAGCACTGGAATAATAGAAAAGTGAAAGATATATACAGTATCAGTCAAAAGTTTGGACACTCCTACTCATTCAAGGGTTTTTCTTATTTTTACTATTTTCTACATTGTAGAATAATAGTGAAGACATCAAAACAATGAAATAACACATATGGAATCATGTAGTAACCAAAAAAGTGTTAAACAAATCAAAATATATTTTATATTTGAGATTCCTCAAAGGAGACACCCTTTGCCTTGATGAAAGATTTGCACATTCTGGGCATTCTCTCAACCAGCTTCATTAGGATATGCTGAGCACTTGTTGGCTGCTTTTCCTTCACTCTGCGGTCCAACTCATCCCAAACCGCCTCAATTGGGTTAAGGTCGCGTGATTGTGGAGGCCAGGTCATCTGATGTAGCACTCCATCCCTCTCATTCTTGGTCAAATAGCCCTTACACAGCCTGGAGGTAGTTTTGGGTCATTGTCCTGTTGAAAAACAAATGATAGTCCCACTAAGCTCAAACAAGATGGGATGGCGTATCGCTGCAGAATTCTGTGGTAGCCAAGCTGGTTAAGTGTGTCTAGAATTCTAATCAAATCATAGACAGTGTCACCTGCAAAGCACCCCACACCATCCCACCTCATCCTCAGTGCTTCACGGTGGGATCCACACATGCAGAGTTCATCCGTTCACCTACTCTGGTTCTCACAAAGACACGGCGGTTGTAACCAAAAATCTCACATTTGGACTCATCAGACCAAAGGACAGATTTCCACTGGTCTAATGTCCATTGCTCGTGTTTCTTGGCCCAAGCAAGTCTCTTCTTCTTAATGGTGTCCTTTAGTAGTGGTTTCTTTGCAGCAATTCGACCATGAAGGCCTGATTCATGCAGTCTCCTCTGAACAGTTGATGTTGAGATGTGTCTGTTACCTGAACTCTGTGAAGCATTTATTTGGGCTGCAATCTGAGGTGCAGTTAACTCTAATGAACAGCAGCAGAGGTAACTCTGGTCTTCCTTTCCTGTGGCGGTCTTCATGCAAGCCAGTTTCATCATAGCGCTTGATGGTTTTTGCAACTGCACTTGAAGTTCTTGACATTTTCCGTATTGATGGACCTTATTGTCTTAAAGTAATAATGGACTGTCGTTTCTCTTTGCTTATTTGAGCTGTTCTTGCCATAATATGGACTTGGTCTTTTACCAAATAGGGCTATCTTCTGAATAACATCCCTACTGTACCTTGTCATAACACAGCTGAATGGATCAAATGCATTAAGAAGGAAAGAAATTCCACAAATTAATGTTTAACAAGGCACACCTGTTAATTGAAATGCATTCCAGGGGCCGGATTCACAAAACCTTCTTAAGAAGAAATTTCTTCTTAACTGCCATTTTTTCCTTAACTATAGACTTAAGAAGAAAGTTAAGCAAAGTTGCTATTCCTCAATAAAGTTATTGGAAATGTTCTTAAAGTTTTTCCTAAGTTTCTTCCTAAGAAAAAAGTTAAGAAGAAATGGGATTCTTGAAAATAATGCTTTAGGATTTCTTCTTGGAAATGTTCTTCAGCTAAACCCTTGTCTTGAGACGAATGGATGCTTTTGTAACCATGAACGTTTTCTTGTGTCACAGACACAGTTGGCTACCGGATACTTAAATACAGCAAGAATACAAATTAAACACGCATTATCTAGCTAGCTAGTAATTAACAATATATTAAAATATTCTAAAAGTGTTAAATAAAATCTCGTCAATTTGCAAAGAAGAACAAGGCTAAATTAGCTAACGTTAACGTCACTACCTATGTTGGCTATAATGTCTTTACATGTTAGCTAGCTAATGTAGGTAACTAACTTACCGGTTGCGCAGTCCCTCTACCACCATCTCTATGATGGACGACACCTTCTCCTCCAGCTGGTCCACATGAATGGTCTCTCAGCTCCCTTCTTCTTAGCAGCCGACTTGATGTTGGACCACTTACTTTTTACGGCGTCACTGTCCCTTGCCATACCCCCGACGGCAGAGACAGACTCAGCCACTCTCGCCCATCCTTTATTTTTTTTCTCAGCAGTGACCCCGCAGTTATGAAGTCTCCCCAACAGCAACCTTTTCCTGGATGCTATTTCCTCCACCATCACTTAAATCTCTTTCCTTGGTTATCCATTTTGGATTTTAATATAGCTAGTCAGGTGGCTATAATGTGTGAAAAATAAAATAACCAAATCCGATCATCCCTGTCACATAGGCTTATTTATTGGTTTCAAGCACGTCACTAATGTCAATGCCACATAAGAAGATATTTACGAAGTTCTTAAAAAATATATTTACGAAGATCCTTAGAAAACTAATAACATTTTGAGGAATTGCATTTACGAACTATCTTATGAACTTCCTATTTTTGTCCTTAAAACTACTTAGGGGTTGTGGGGCGCATTATGTTCATAAAATACAGCGTCCACTCGCCCATTGAACCGTGAAGAGAACTCGTTCAACCTATACCTATACACTTGTCCAAGAACAATCAAACATCATTGATATTGTATCCTTAGGAACACTTTTATGTATATTTAGTATAATATTTCAACCGGATTATAAACTGGGTGATAGGAAAGGAGAAAACCACAGCGTGCGAGAGCCCGTGGAGGCGCCTCCTCTTCTGTTTACATCCGATGACCACTTCGAAATTCTTCTTCTATTACCATCCAGAGCAACTAAACATCATCAAACACTGTCTAGAGACTGTTGACATCCAGTGGAAGCAATAGGTACTGCAATCTTACTCCCATATATGGTCATTTTCAATAGGGAGGGGTCCAAAATGTGTCAAAATCACTTTTTCCAGGACAGAAATTCCTCGGGTTTTCGCCTGCTATATCCGTTCTGTTATACTCACAGACAATATTTTAACACTCTTATAAACTTCAGAGTGTTTCCTATCCAATAGTACTAATTAATTATGTGCATATCCTATTTTCTGGGCCTGAGTGGGAGGCATTTTACTTTGGGCACGCCAGACTCTCCAAAACCGTCACCTCGGGAGCCGCTCCCTAAGAAGTTAAGAAACTTCTTACGAATCCGGCCCCAGGTGACTTCCTCATGAAGCAGGTTGAAAGAATGCCAAGAGTGTGCAAAGCTGTCATCAAGGCAAAGGGTGGCTACTTTGAAGAATCTCAAATATAAAATATATTTTTGGTTACTACATGATTCCATATGTGTTATTTCATTGATTTGATGTCTTCACTATTATTCTACAATGTAGAAAATAGTGAAAAATAAGGCAAAACCCTTGAATGAGTAGGTGTGTCCAAACCTTTGACTGCTACTGTATATCGGTCAGAGAGCAGCTTTAAAGCTGTAGGTGTGATTTAAAATAAATACAGAGGCATTAACTCTGCTGTACTGTACACCAGAGGCAGTAACACTACTGTACTGTACACCAGAGGCAGTAGCGCTACTGTATACCAGAGGCAGTATCGCTACTGTACACCAAATGCAGTAATGCTACTGTACACCAGATTCAGTAACACTACCGTACTGTACACCAGAAGCAGTAACGCTACCATACACCAGAGGCATTAACGCTACTGTACACCAGATTCAGTAACACTACTGTACTGTACACTAGAGGCAGTAACGCTACTGTACTGTACACCAGAGGCAGTATTGCTATTGTACACCAGAGGCAGTAACGCTACTGTATACCAGAGGCAGTAACACTACTGTACTGTACACCAGAGGCAGTAATGCTACTGAGCACCAGAGTTAGTAACGCTATTGTATACCAGATTCAGTAACACTACTGTACTGTACACCAGAGGCAGTAATGCTACTGAGCACCAGAGTTAGTAACGCTATTGTATACCAGATTCAGTAACACTACTGTACACCAGAGGCAGTAACTCTACTGTACACCAGATTCAGTAACGCTACTGTACTCTACACCAAAGGCAGTAAAGCTACTGTACTGTATACCAGATGCAGTAACGCTACTGTACAGTACACCAGAGGCAGTAACGCTACTGTACTCTACACCAGAGGCAGTAAAGCTACTGTACTGTACACCAGAGGCAGTAACGCTACTGTACTGTTACACCAGAGGTAGCTACAGTAATGGTAGTGGTGCATGGGAAACAAACCATTTGGGCTTGAGGGTTTAGCTTCACCTCTTGTAAATTGTAGTCGTTTACTTGTCTATGGTAATTAGTCGAAGCCTTTCTGTTACTGCGGGCTAACAAACAGCAGTCCACTGAAAATGAAGGAGATGCTGGTACAGAGTACAGCTTGTGGACATGTTTTTGCCAATTACCCCAATGTGTAGCTACTCCTTGTCTGTGCTCCAGGTGCAATACATGTTGCACCATTGAAAGGCAAGCTCGTCAATCTATTTCGGGCGCATTGACTGGTGTTTCTTTGCTTTGAGATTGTAAACGGCTCTGTCCCCTTGTGCTGCTGTTTGATTGACATGGCAGGAGTCCCAGTCTGGGCTAAGCCTCAGCAGGCTCTCAGAGTGTCTCTCTAATGAAGTCCTCACGCTTCAGGCACACGAACACAATACAACACAGAGCCCTGGAGCAGGCAGGGGGGCAAGGAGGTGTGGCAACAACAAGCAAACAGCGAATTGTGTGAATTTGCCGAGTCACAAGTCACGTGTGGAGTGTCTTGCAGCAGTGTTAAAAACTGGATCGTTTGGGCTCAAGCTTTGCCTCCTAGAAAGAGAACACTTTGAGTGAGCCAATATTATTATTTAAAACTAATCATTTAATGCATAATGTTTTCCTTTGTAAGCACTTCTGTGCAAGTTCAATCATGCTTCAGAATCATTCTAGATGCATGACATTGACCCAAAAGACATATGATGATTGTTTCGTGTCCCGTTTTGTTTTGTGTCCTCTAAAATAGCTGAGAATGTGCACTTTACTTTAATTTGGCATAGTTATCATTCAATTAAATTTAAGAAAATTTATTTCTGCATCTTAATAGTTGAATGGCATCTACCCCTTGTATCAAAGCATAACTGAATAGGATAGGGTTAACATGTCAAGCAACCGTTTAAATACAGTCTTGATATCTTCTTATTATTGCATCAAACCTGTATGGTGTGTGCTATAGAATGCTAGACCACAGTTGTGTTTGGAACATGTTGTTGGAACACTGTTGCTCTGGATTCTAAGCTACAGTAGACGTCAACACTGTGGCTTTATCAGACCCAAAGGCACATTACCAGCTCTCTCAGGCCCTTTAATGAATCAACTGTGGCAACAGTCATTAATATGAAGACGTTGTGTAATGCTTAACTACTGAATCTTTCCACTATGGAGCACTCTTGAAGTAAACTGAAAAAAAATCAGCTGCGGGACAATTTTATTACAATTTGACAGTTTCTTGATTTATGTATCCATTTCTGTTTGATCACTTAGAGATTCCAAGGATCTCATTGTTTTAGAGAACCTAGTGTGTGATTTTCTGCAAAAATGAATGCTCTCAAGGCTAAAATTGGCTATTGGTGTCTATATTCAGAAGGGCCACCCAGCTCTTGTGAAAGATCCAGGTTATTGTGTGGTGATTTATTGAGCTCATACTGCAGCCAGAACAAAGTGCCCTAACCTGGCAAGTAGGATGTCGTGGTGGTGAGTGATTTCCAGAGGCTTCAGTGGGCCACATTGCAGCAGAAGCCCAGTGTGCTCTGAATGATAACATACTCATAACGGAATCAGAAGCAGCAAATTGATTTTCCACTTTTAGTTTTATCAATGTTGAATATTTGAATGGGTAAACATTAACAGTGTGGGAGGGCTTGGCCGGATGGCTGGATGACTGTTCACTTTCACTGATTGCTTTGGAGCATTGGACAAGGATGTGTTTAAAGTACAGGGCACTTCTCTCTGTTCCGTAAAGCAGCTAGGAGATGGTGTCTTGTAACATAAGCTTGTTAAACAAACTCCTGAAGCAGGAGCAGAACACTTGGCCCGCTACCGTCCCTCCTGTAGAGAGTACTGTATGTGTGCATTGGGCTAGTTCAACACAGCCCTAATGATTGGTGCAACCCTACAGTCAGCCACCCTCAACATTGCACGTCCTTACCTTCAACTCGATACTTTAAAGGAGTTAGGTGAAATAGGGGAAAGACAGCCTGGGTCATTTCTTCATTGTGGATTGTCGACAAGGAATGTACAAACCTCTCGCATCGTTCACTACAATACAATTCAGTCAAGCGTAGTAACGACTACCCCGGCGGCTTCCCTGTTCCATCTATTGCTGTTCACTGGACCCTATGATCACTTGGCTACATAGCTGATGTCTGCTGGACTGTTCATTATTCACGGTACTCCATTTTGTTTATTTTTTTGTTTATCTGTCGGCCCAAGCATCGAACTCAGGCCCTGTGTGTAGTTAACCGACCCTCTCTGCCCATTCATTGCCATTTTACCTGTTGTTGTCTTAGCTGATTAGCTGTTGTTGTCTTACCCGTTGCTGTCTTAGCTAGCTCTCCCAATCAACACCTGTGATTGCTTTATGCCTCGCTTTATGTCTCTCTCAAACATCAATATGCCTTGTATACTGTTGTTTAGGAGAGTTATCATTGTTTTAGTTTACTGCGAAGCCCCTAGTCCCACTCAACATGCCTCAGATACCTCCTTTGTCCCACCTCCCACACATGCGGTGACCTCACCCAGCATAACTAGTGCGTCCAGAGATGCAACCTCTCTTATCATCACTCAATGCCTGGGTTTAACTCCAATGTACCCGCAAGAATTCAGAGATTTCCATACCCAACTACAACATTTTCCGTCAAGATAGAACTGCCAAAGTGGGAGGAGTTGCAATCTACTGCAGAGATAGCCTGCAAAGTTCTGTCATACTTTCCAGATCTATGCCCATACAGTTCAAGCTTCTATTTTTTTTTTATTAATCTCAACAGAAATACGTCTCTCACTGTTGCCACCTGTTATAGACCCCCCTCAGCTCCCAGCTGTGCCCTGGACACGATATGTGAATTGATTGACCCCATCTATCTTCAGAGTTCGCTCTGTTAGGTGACGTAAAACTGGGATATGCTTAACACCCCGGCAGTCCTACAATCTAAGATAGATGCCCTCAATCTCACACAAATTATCAAGGAACCCACCAGGTACAACCCTAAATCCGTAAACATGGGCACCCTCATAGATATTATCTTGACCAACTTGCCCTCCACATACACTTCTGTTCTTTTCAATCAGGATCTCAGCAATCACTGCCTCATTGCCTCCATCCGCTATGGGTCCGCGGTCAAACGACCACCCCTCATCACTGTCAAACGTTCCCTAAAACACTTCTGGAAGGATATTGACCTCATCCCGTCTGTCGAGGATGCCTGGTCATTCTTTAAAAGTAATTTCCTCACCATCTTAAATAAGCAAGCCCCTTTCAAAAAATATAGAACTAAGAACATATATAGCCCTTGGTTCACTCCAGACCTGACTGCCCTCGACCAGCACAAAAACATCCTGTGGCAGACTGCACTAGCATGGAAATGTCCCCACGATTTTCAGGGAAGTCAGGAACCATTACACACAGTCAGTCAGGAAAGCAAACAGAAATTTGCTTCCTGTAGCTCTAACTCCCAAAAGTTTTGGGACACTGTAAAGTCCATGGAGAATAATAGCACCTCCTCCCAGCTGTCCACTGCACTGAGGCTAGGTAACACAGTCACCACCAATAAATCCACGATAATCGAGAATTTCAATAAGCATTTCTCTACGGCTTTCCTCCTGGCTACCCCAACTCCGGCCAACAGCTCCCCAGCTTCTCCTTCACCCAAATCCAGATAGCAGATGTTCTGAAAGAGCTGCCAAACCTGGACCCGTACAAATCAGCTGGGCTAGACAATCTGGACCCTCTCTTTCAGAAATGATCAGCTGCTATTGATGCAACCCCTATTACCAGTCTGTTCAACCTCTCTTTCGTATTGTCCGAGATCCCTAAATATTGGAAAGCTGCCGCGGTCTTCAAAGGGGGTGACACTCTAGACCCTAACTGTTATAGACCAATATCCATCCTGCCCTGCCTTTCTAAAGTCTTCAAAAGCCAAGTTAATAAACAGATCACTGACCATTTCGAATCCCACCGTACCTTCTCCGCTGTGCAATCCGGTTTCCGAGCTGGTCACGGGTGCACCTCAGCCACGCTCAAGGTACTAAACGATATCATATAACCGTCATCGATAAAAGACAGTACTGTGCAGCCGTCTTCATCGACCTGACCAAGGCTTTCGACTCTGTCAATCACTGTATTCTTATCAGCGGACTCAACAGCCTTGGTTTCTCAAATGACTGCCTCGCCTGGTTCACCAACTACTTCTCAGATAGAGTTCAGTATGTCAAATCGGAGGGCCTGTTGTCCGGACCACTGGCAGTCTCTATGGGGGTACCACAGGGCTCAATTCTCTGGCCGACTCTTTTCTCTTTATATATCAACGATGTCGCTCTTGCTGCTGGTGATTCCCTGATCCACCTCTAAGCAGACGACACCATTCTGTATACATCTGGCCCTTTTTTGGAAACTGTGTTAACTAAGCCTCCAAACGAGCTTCAATGCCATACAACTCTCCTTCTGTGGCCTCCAACTGCTCTTAAACGCTAGTAAAACCAAATGCATGCTTTTCAAACATTCGCTGCCCGCACCCGCCCGCCCAACTAGCATCACTACTCTGGACGGTTCTGACTTAGAATATGTGGACAACTACAAATACCTAGGTGTTTGGCTAGACTGTAAACTCTCCTTCCAGACTCATATTAAACATCTCCAATCCCAAATTAAATCTTGAATAGGCTTCCTATTTCGCAACAAAGCCTCCTTCACTCACGCCGCCAAACATTCCCTCGTAACTGACTATCCTACCGATCCTCGACTTCGGCGATGTCATTTACAAAATAGCCTCCAATACTCTACTCAGCAAACTGGATGCAGTCTATCACAGTGCCATCCGTTTTGTCACCGTTTTGGCTCCAGGTCATATATAAGTCTATGCTAGGTAAAGCTCCGCCTTATCTCAGCTCACTGGTCACGATAACAACACCCACCCGTAGCACTCACTCCAGCAGGTATATCTCACTGGCCATCCCCAAAGCCAACACCTCCTTTGGCCGCCTTTCCTTCCAGTTCTCTGCTGCCAATGACTGGAACTAATTGCAAAAATCGCTGAAGCTGGAGACTTATATTTCCCTCACTAACTTTAAACATCAGCTATCTGAGCAGCTAACCGATCGCTGCAGCTGTACTTAGCCCATCTGTAAATAGCCCATCCAATCTACCTACCTCATCCCCATATTGTTTTTATTTACTTTTCTGCTCTTTTGTACCCCAGTATTTCTACTTGCACATCATCATCTGGACATCTATCACTCCAGTGTTAATTTGCTAAATTGAAATTACTTCGCTACTATGGCCTATTTATTGCCTTACCTCCTCACACCATTTGCACACACTGTATATAGACTTTCTTTTGTTTCTATTGTGTTATTGACTGTACGCTTGTTTATTCCATGTGTAACTCTGTGTTGTTGTTTGTGTCGCACTGCTTTGCTTTATCTTGGCCAGGTCGCAGTTGTAAATGAGAACTTGGTTAAATAAAGGTGAAATAAAAATAAATAAATAAAAAGCCACAGGCACACCACTAGTTAACGCTCTTCAAGTAATTTGCAATCTGCAATTGTTTTGTTTATGCATTTGGAGAGGACAATGTTATTTGTTCCAGCGTCATGCCTCAAGCTTGCTGAAAATGTGAAGGACATCAACATGCAGCACAGGGTGCAAGGACTTACACCTCACAGTGCTCTGCTTCCATCAATTAGAGTGCAACTGGCCTTAATGGGGGGCTCACTATACAATATCCTCATGGAATATCAATCCTGTTTACCCTTTACAGGCCACATCCCTCGTTCAGATCTACATGCATAACTTAATTCCACACATAAGGGAGGCATTTATTATACATGTGTAAATGAGAAGATATTTGTTTCCATAGCTGCTGTAGCTCATTATTCTGTGGCGTTGTGCGGTCTGACACAATACATCTGCAGGCCAATATCACCAGGAGTTCATTTTGGATTAGCTAGTTGTTCTCCAAGTCTAGAATAGTACATTTAGAATATGTCCAACTTACTCTGATTAATATTCTTCTCAGACAGAAAAAGGAACTTTATGACTCAGCACTGTGATGCTCTGCACTGCTCCAGTGATCCTGCTCAATGTCCCCAGAATTCCACTGAGTCCAAACCCACTAATGGCACTGATGACAATAGTTATCTTTTTCTGGCAGGGAGAGTTGTTGAGAGATCAGTGCAGTGCACTGCAGGCCTTCTCATTCTAATTTCAAGCTTGGGGCATATCAGGAGATGATCTACCCCTAACTGTTTTGATGTTTTGCTGATATTCTCTGGATGAGTTCTGTTGTGCCTCCAGAGATTTGTTCCCACCTGACTTCCTTATAACATTTACTTGAATATACATTTCAGCGAGAAGTGTCGGTTATCGACGTTCTTGGTTGTGATCCAGGTAGCAGGCTTAGCTGTATCCCTCAGGACTGTTAATTAGCCTCACTTTTGTTTTGTGTTTCCTGATCAGCCCACTACAGTACTCCAGCCCTGTAGCAGGGGTTACAAAGGAAATTAATCTTCCACATGGAAACAGATACATAAATATGATGTGTTACTTAATATGTTTCATTAATAACTGAATACCAAGAGCTGGTTAAAAATAGATGTTCTTCAGGCTGCTATATTGTGATGAAAAGAAAATGCATCAGGCACCAGTGAGCAGGCTACTCGTTTCATGGTGTTGTGTTCTAGTTTCAATGGATTATCTAATAATTATTTCAACCCAACTTGAAAAAGACTTCACACAAGGAGGTCAGTTGTTTGTGTCAGCATGTTGACTCGTGGTGTTTCAGAGGTTCACAGATGGAGTCATGGGTTAAGAGATTTAATGACAACTATTCTAAAGCTCATCTCATCACTGATCTCTTCTGTTAATTATAGTGGGTCACACTTATAACAAGCTATGCTATCAACAAAATATCTGTTGATAAGCAACTGCATGCTAAGGTTACGTTTACGTTTAGGGTTAGGTTTAGAATCAGGATTAGGATACTGATTAAGGTTAGTGTTAGGGTTAGGATAAGGGTTAAGGTTATGGCTAGAACTAGTGTCAGAGTTAGTAGATAGTTAGCTGAAATGTTACTGATCTATCCAAATAAAGTGTTACCTTATAGTGTGCCGTTCATGTTCGAAAAATACCCAATCCATCAATCACATGGTGTCTTCATGTAGCTTTGTCTTTGTTGTATTGAAAGCACACAATGTTGGAAGAACCCTTTCTATTCCTGAAAATAACCTCTATCCATTAGTTTCTTAAGGGTTCCCACAAATTCCTTTTTGTACCTCAGTTGCAATCCTAGATTACCATTATACACTGGATTTCCATGCAACTCTCCGTAGCTTTTGAGGCCCCAGAGAAAAGCTGCACAAAGCAATAATAATAGCCCCAGAGTAAAAAACACATGCAGTGAGCCTGTTATACTGTCATGCTAATCTTTCCACCCTACATATCCAGTATAATAACAACTTATTGCCTGTGTCACTGAAGAGATCCTGCTTTGATTAAGTATAAAAGTCATTATGGCCTTTTAGAAATCTCTATGAAGATGCTCTTGGTGAATGATTCTTGAGAGCAAAAACAGGCAAGGGAGTACATTAATCTCTTTGTCACATCTGTGTGTATGAGGCCATTCTCAGGAGCACATTACTATTCAGACACAGAGCCTTCCCAAAGAGGCAAAGATCAGCTACTAAATGAATAATTCCCCCGGCGAAGTACACATAAACCCCCTGAGTGCATGTAATTTAATAGCTTCCCCTAGCATTCCTCAGCGTACTGTTCAGTCCTTTTTGATTTTAGAGCAGAACAGCCATGTTCACAACCACCAGTCCTATACTCCATTTAAGTCGATGTAAGAAAATATGTTGAAATTCAGCCTTGCACAGATCTGCATAGTGCTCTTTTACAGGGCAAGAGTTACGTGTACAACTTCTAGGTGTTATAGCATTGAACGCGACATTTGTTACATTGACAGGTTGGAGCGTTAACTCTCCATAATAGAATAGTGAGCAGACATCATATTTGGACATGACGAGCTTCTAATAGGACAGTGGATGGGGGATGACAATGTCATCTTGATGTATTCATGACATGATGACATTTTTAGATGGCTCATGAATGTTATATGAACGTTAGCATTTCAACTGACAGAGACAGGTCGTAAAAGGGGAAAGCCGTCAAGTAATGATGGGATGTTATTGTATCACAGCGTACTTGAAGAGTTTCACTCTTTTTGTAATTGTAGCGTTTGTCAGAGCATTAACATTAGCAAACATGTAGGCATTACAAAATATGGTTATATACAGTACAGTACACATTACACAAATGCGGCACTACACCTCCAGAGTCCAATTAAGACATAGTGTGCATGATGCCAACATTCTCTGCTGCTATCAATTCATGCAACCCTTTCTAGAGTAGTCAGTCAACCTCACTATTACAGCTGGTCATGAGCATTAAGCTTAAGAATGAGTTAGTCAAGCTGACAAAAATTTCTGACAAGAATATCAAATAAAAAAACTTTGAACAGTGCTCCTCCCTTGTGTCCTGAGGTCCTTCCTTTAACTAAGGTAGTGTGTTATTAAGCATGTTGTTATGATTCATTTTTAGCTCACTTGCATTTTGGTGGTTGGTTCAATGAGATCACCTGAAGATTCCAGCTCCCCATGGACTAAAAAAATGTATCTCACACGTGTTGTGTTGGTCTCACACTTCTTTCAGTATAACAACTCATCTTAACATCCCAAGTACACATGCTTGTACAATAATGCCATTTACCTTCAATGTTGAACCAGTAAACTTGTAGTTAAAGTATCTGGAAACACATTTTGTTTGAATTGTGTTTTGAAGGGCCAGAGAATATTTACGTTACCTGATGGTAGACAATAATACTGTATAATCTATTTTTGGCATGTTCATTTCAAGGATTTCGGTGTGTTTTGTTTTCCTAGTGGCTTGCTGTTTGCGGGTCCATGTTTTCCTACTGGATTTTGAGCATAGCCCAGCAAAGTGAGAATTCAACAAATACAAAAGAAATAGTTGCCTTGGAAAAATTATCCATATGGTCTTCCTGGAATCAGTCTTTTCCACCCAAACGTAATATATTAGCCTGAATCCATTGTTTTTAGATGAGCTTGGTTGTACTGTATTTAGAAGGGTTGGTTGCATTGCACCACCACAGATATAGTCACTTTTCAATCCAACTGATGATTAAATGTGTGGTCTAAGTATTTCCATTTTAGAGACCAGTATAATGATGATTTAAATGGTTTGACTATCCAGATCTGTTTACACTTGATTGATATTCAAATACAATTGATCCCTCCAGAGGTAGTCAGGAAGATCTGATCACAATCAGATCACAATCTACACCTGTTTAAAAAAAAATTGTGCACAGTCAGAATGTCGACAATGTTAGAACCAGGTGTGTTAGAACCAGGTGTAAATGGGGCTTCTGTTTCCATCATGTGGAGGCTGTTCTTTGTCATAGGGTGTCCCCGCGGTGATTGTCTAAGCATAATCCCAGTGTGTGCATCTCAGCCCATCACAGAGAAGAATTATAGGGATACTCATGAATGCACGACTGCATACTTCTCCTCTTAAAATGACCTCCAAGATGGCCAGCCACTAGAGGCAAAGCCCTCAGCCCTCTCTTATGGCCGTCTTTCTTTTAAGACACCTCAAATCAAAGTTTATTGGTCGTGTACACAGTTTAGCAGGTGTTATAGCAGGTGCAGCAAAATGCTTATGTGACTAGGTCCTAAAAATGCAGTAAAATCTTACATCATCCTTATGGTTCACTGTACGTTACTGTGCTGTGTAGTGCTGCATCTGTCTCCAACTATGCCTTTTGGGAATATTCCCTTGGAATGATGCTCTTGTACAAAAAGCCACCGCATTTAGCAATTCACTTTCTTCCTCTACAAAGCTTTTGTGAGCCTATGGCATTTTTTCATACCTGGAAGATTATTTAAGTTTTTATCAAATTTTTGTATTTGTATTTTCTGCAGATCACACATATCACACATTATTAAATATAGGATATTTTCAGATTAAAGATACTAACCCATATTTTCTTTCTGTTCAAAATGATCTTTACATTTATTGGCCAGGGGGTTCTTTCATTATTCATTGGGGGAATTCCAGTGCTCTTTTTGTTTTCAGATTAATCCATCCATTTCATTCTGAAATCTCTCATCCCGTCTCTGTTGTTTTCTTTGTACATTTGTTAAAGTCTCAGCCTTAACCAAGCACATTGAGGTCCCTCAGAGAAGGGTTGCAATGCAATACTAAGTTACCAATGTAATTGCCATCACTATTTTGTGCTGCACTTCTTTGAAGTATTAAACATAGAGGGAAGTTTGTAATTGGCAAATGTTGGATTTCCACATTAACAGTCACGGTTTCATTTTCTATTGTTCAGCCTTGTCATGTTCTTCTTTAGTACAAAATTAATTGTACTTTCTTGTCGACAGACCGAGGGAGTGGAATGGACAGATGGTTATCGCACAACTAACTGGCAACATCTTTCTACTGCACATCTTCCACAGTGAATCTAGTACAAGAACAATCGAGCCAGACAAAACAATGTATTGGGAATCCATATTGTTGACATTCCATCCAAGATATCTAATCGGTGTGATGCGTGTAATCTGTGTGGTTTGAATCCCGGCCTTAATTCCAGTACCATGGACAACCAATGCCATGACATTACCATTACTTTCTGTGGTTCCCTTTATAATTTGTGTGGTATTTGACATTGAACAGATTGTAATGCAATCTCTGTATCTTGGCAGACAGAATGTTCTACGTGCAGTATCTTCATAGCAATAATGTATTAATGGTCTAGGAAATTCAACCCCATACTCATGGGGAAAATCATTAACATGAGACAGTAATACCTAAGGACTTCACTAATCGCTTGTAGCAATGTCCTGTAATATTGCAATCATTATCACGAATTGTAACAGGGTGTCCAGGGTGTCCTCAATAATGAATCCATTAGTATATTATTTCAGACACAAAGGGAATGCATTTCCAGTGCAACATTTTATGGAACACTATCTTGGAGAAAAGTGCATGCCAGTGATTTGTGAGCAATTGCGTCAAACTGAAGTGGACCACAGCAGGGCTATTTTGGTCCACATACCCCTGTGTGCCCCTCTGCACTTGTCAGCAGCTGAGCAGAGTCAGTCAGTCAGATCGGACTGAGTTGATGCCCAGCCTTCCAGTGCTCAGGGTCAGTGTGCCGGTGATGTGCCATAAACTCCTGCTCTCTCTCTCCAAGGCCATATGGGGCCTGCACCTCCTCCTGGGCTCCTGCTCCCCCCTGCGGCCCGCTCCCGATCCCCACCCCCCGCCCCACCTCAGAAATACTTACATCACAAATAGGTCAGAATCCTGTCAAAACTACACGTTCTGTATGAGTAGAGAAGAGCATCAGCCTCTGAGATAACATGGGGAGGGGATGATTCTGCTCTAATAGGACATGTGATGTGATTCTTGTTTACTTGTCATTTTGTTTCCTTCATTTAGTTACTTCATAGATTTTTACAAATATGTGCAGGAAACAACATTTACTTACATTTGAAAATGGAAAATAAATAATGTATTGAGTTACGGTTGTGTTTAATAACAGTGAAAACCTATGTAGACGTGTTGTTTTTATGTCAATATTTGAGTGTTCCTTGTATTCTCCCAGGGGTCTGAATCGAGGGAAGGTTTTCAGTTCTGCAGTGTAGGCTAGCTAGGGCAGCTAGCTGGGGCAGCTGCAGGATCAATCCTGCCAAGGACACAGGGCTTCCCAGGCCTGTTCAATGCCATAAAATGGGTCATTGAACAGCTAAATGGAGTCATTATGATGAGTAATTAAAAGAATAGCGCCCAAGACTCCCCAAATTCTTCTTTTGGTTCTTGTTTCCGCCGTTTTTTGTTTTTTTCATAGGCCCGCCTGCACTATATGGCAGCTGCCTCGGGGCACTCAAACTATCACCTCTTTCAACAGAATGCAAATTGCATCCTTACCAACTAATTGAATGGTGTTATCTATCGTCCTCGGATTTATTGAAATTCTAGCAGTGTTTCAGATTTCCATTAGCTACTGTTCAACATTGCATTTCTGTCTGTGTTTTTCCCAAGATACTGCATGTCACGCAAACAGTGGATCACAGGAGAGGGGAATAGAGAATAATTTCATTTCAACAAGAGTACTAATATGAATACTGATAGCGCACTCATCTGAAGCTTGAGTTAATATGTATGTAGGTGTCTCTATATAGGAACTTTTCATTAGTGCAGTGTTGCATAGAGACTTCATAAACAGGATCATACCAACATGAGTAAAGACAACAGCAGGGTTATATATCATATTCTATTTAGCTAACAGATTACATGTACTGGGTACAAAGCATCCGTTTCTCATCGTTGTCTTGCCTTTCCGTAATATGAACGGAGAGAACACCCATGTTCCCCCTGGGCAGTGAGTATGGAAAATAGTCATTGGGTTTATACGGGAAGCCATTTAGAGGGAGGAAAGCAAATTGAGTTTTGTTTAATTAGTACGAGCAGTTTGCTGATCACAGGAAATTGCATGGCCAGAATATGGTATCCAGGATTTCATTAGCTTGTTCCTGTTAATTGAGGTTTAAAGAGTGAATCAAATCAGTCCTTTGAAAAAATTGTTGTGCTATTGGACGTGCTCATGAATTGCTAGTACAGAGAGCCCCGGCAATGATAGGTCATTATAGGTAATAAGGGTCACCCACCTGAGATGAATTCCCCTAATCAATCCTTTATGACAGTGGTTCCCATCTGCGGTGCTGGAGTACACCCAACAGTACACATTTTTGTTGAAGCCCCAGACAAACACACCTCATTCAACTTGTTAAGGGATTGATGATTAGTTGATAAGAAGAATCAAGTGTGCTTGTCCTGGGTCACAACAGAAATGTATACTGTTGGGGGTACTGGAGGACCGGAGTTGGGAACCACTCCTTTATGAGCACTACTAAAACCAATGACCCTGTTCTGAACCAAAACAGCAGTGTGAGCTGGCTAGATACTAAAATATGGATTTCTACATGGATTTATATTTTTGTTTGGACAGAAATGTTTTAAAACCACTCAAACGTTATTAAGAGATTCATTCCCACATTGCACTCTGCCGTTTGTTTTCCTGTGCATAGAACAAAAAGGAGCCGCTTGATTTACCCTTCGATTATCTGTGTGTTTCCCCAGAGGACCAGAAGAAGGATCCATGAGGACTGATGCTGCTGGAGGATCCCAGAGATGCTTTTACTTATCCGAGACATTAACACAGATAGCAGAGGTAAGTCCAGTGACTGGCATGGATTCAACCTTAGCATGACTCCCTCCAGGTGATACGCTGCCCTGTAATGTGTGTCCCTAAGAGGATCCCGGGGAATCATTCTCTAATCTACCGGTCACAATACGCATGGATAACTACACGAGACAAGACATGCACTCACAGGACATGGCATTCTCCAACAAAAGAAAATGAATTCGAAGGGTCAGTTCTACATTCACTGGATGGGGGGTCATAAATATAAGCACAATTTATTTCCAGTGCAACATAGTTACAAATAATTTCCCCTGACCCTCCCATTAAACTGTAAAAATAAAAATGCACACCGTCCACCCTCATAGAATTGATAAAAAATTTGTTGTTTATGACCACAAATAACAGCAACTGTAGCGACCCTGTGTTTATAAACGTGGATAAACTTTGCCACTCTGGCATGTTTTTGTGACATAGTCGATGCCACGCAGGGCTACAGGCCAGAAGGTTGAGGGTTCGCCGACCACCACGGACGAGCTTGCTCTCCTTGCTTGTTTCACTAGGCCTACACTACGACCAGAGCCGGCTGCAGACCATGATAAGCTAGGTGGAAATCCGATTTTCTACATTTTGATGCCATATTTATAGTTATATAAAATATATGCAACAAATTTTCCATTAACAGTTTCTGTGCCAATTCACCACACAACCAATTATCAAAGCATACCGACTTTGGGCACTAAGAACAGCTCTTAGTCATGGTATATTGGCCATATACCACACACACCCCCGTGCCTTATTGCTTAATTGTTCTTACCAGGTAGGCTGTTATATTTAAAACAGTAAATATTACAGTCTCTGGCTCTGGTATTTTTCTGGTGGACAGCTCTAACAAATAACAAATAGTTGGATAGGTACCTGGGGGCTGAATCTGTGATAATTCTGTGGACCAGACCAAGTTAAATTAATACAACAACAAAAAAAATTCCACAGATATCCAGCCTAGCTGCTTAAAATGATTGACCTCCAGATGAGTATGAGAGGGTAGTTCAAGCACAATTCTTACAAGGTTGTTTTGGCTGGTCTGTAGCTTATTCTTTAGATGTTTGGGGCTGCTGTTGAACCTTGATATGCAGGCATAATCAAAGTGACACTGGATTAGAGCACTTGCCAGAGTCTTTATGGTGTTTATAGCTAGGTTTCCATCCAGTTGGCGATAGATTTTCATGCAAATGTTCAAACACTTGCACAAAAACAATATTTTCCCCATCCAACACAATCTCACACTTAATTTGTGCAAGTAGAGTGAGGGGAAAAAATCCCCAGCTGATTTTGTACGTTTGCCCACTGACAAAGAAATGATCAGTCTATAATTTTAATGTTAGGGTTATTTGAACAGTGAGAGACAGAATAACAACAACAAAAATCCTGAAAAACGCATGTGAAAAATGTTATAAATTGATTTGCATTTTAATGAGGGAAATAAGTATTTGACCCCTTGTTGGCAATCACAGAGGTCAGACGTTTCTTGTAGTTGGCCACCAGGTTTGCACACATCTCATGATTGACACGACCATACTAATCATTGTGAAATGGCCTTGGAAGTGCCATAAGTGTAAGTCATTATTATCATTATTTTAACAGAACCTGTTTAACTGCATTGATATGGCTTAATTGATCATAGAACAGACTCGTTATAGTTGCAAATGCCATGCAGTTGCACCAGGGGGGAATTTAAACCAAACAGATTTTTTTGCGGGTCTTCTGTTTCCCCACATGTATTGATTATTTAATTTCCCATCATGATAATGTATCCCCATTTCCCACTCAAATACCTTCATCGCTAACACAAAATGAAATTACAAATACAGCTTTTTACTCCAATCTGGCAACCCTCATAAAATCCGACATAGCACCAGTATCCAAAAGTATTAAGAGAAAACAAGCACAGAAAACAATATTGGCAAAAAAATAAAAAATAAGGCTACTATTATATTGTAAGTATTTCAGTGACTACCTGGTTGATATTTAACTAGGCAAGTCAGTTTAGAACAAATTCTTAATTGCAATGACGGCCTACCGAGGAACAGTGTGTTAACTGCCTTGTTGAGGGGAGAACGACAGATTTTTACCTTGTCAGCTCGGGGATTCAATCCAGCAACCTTTCGGTTACTGGCCCAACGCTCTAACCACTAGGCTACCTGCCGCCCCTGATTAACAATATTGGGTTGTTAACACGTTCGTTTTTTTATATAAATACATTTGGGATCCAAAAAAAAAAAGGCAGTGTAGAGCCCAAAATGCATTGCTCCAATAACTTTCAAAAGATTGTTCCAAAGCTTGCCCTATGAATGAAGTCACACAAAAATGTGTCTTTTCCTACAAATTAAGCCACAAAATAACGCACAAAAACACACGAAATCTGCTGAAATACTTTTTCTACATCTTTGCACGAATTGAGTGTGAGATTGTGTTGTCCCATCAGAGTTGTGTTTCCATCTAATTTAATTTGTTGCGGATAACAACAACGGTGTGCATAAATACGTAGTGCACATAAAAATAACTTTTGTCGTTAAATTCTCATGTACCGAATAAAAAAATACAAGTTAAATGGATTTCCATTGCATTTTCAAATCTAGATCTATTGGTTTTGTCACCAAAAATGTTGCGTAGGTATAGTGAAGGTGTCCGCTCTGGTATTGGCATGTGTGCTCTAGACAACAGCTCACAGACACAGTGCGGGTATAGGCTACATGATCAGATTATTATGGACAAAAGTGCAATATTATTTGTATTTGTCAAACTGCAGCCAAGCATCAATCATTATGACACCAGAATAAGACCCTCAATATTTATTGAAAGGCGCATCAAGCTCATCACTGTGCACTTTCACCACCCTGTGAAGTTCATCATTATTTCATCTGTAACGTAATCAATTGTATGCTTTCCCATGATGTCCTGACATTTTTCATAAGACATGTACTCGCATAAAAAGGTTGGATGGAAACCTGGCTAATGTCAAGCCATTTTGAGGATGCTGCAATTATATTTTGAAGTAGCCTAATCCGATTCAAACATTGTGACTGGTTGTGTTTCTGCCACATATAAAAAGTAATACATTTTAATAGTTAAATTACAAATATTTAGGCTCGGGTTAGAGAGGAGGCAGAGCATGTATTAAGCCTTCGTAAATAACTGGGACTGCCAGGAGCGTATGTGGCCACATTATTATAGGACGAGTTGGGAGAATGATGATCTGCAACAGACAGCGCAGCTTAGTAAAATAGAAAATAAAACAGAAGTAAAAATACACCCAGACTGGCTTACTACTGTTCCTTTCTAGACCATATAAACGGTAGAGAGACCCACAACTGATCCACCGATCCCATAGGGCGGCGCAGAATTGGCCCAGCGTTGTCCGGGTTTGGCCAGGGTAGGCCGTCATTGTAAATAAGAATTTGTTCTTATCTGACTTGCCTAGTTAAATAAAGGTTGAATAAAAAAAAAATTAAATACAAATTGAATGAAACACTTCAAATTACAGGGCTTTTCCGCTGTTATTCATATTACATTTTCACTGCAGCCTAGAGTATAATAATGCAATTATTCATTGTATTGTGGGGTTGTAGACTACTATAGGTAGCATAATTGTAATGTCCCTAAACAAGATCAATAGGAAAGCTTTTTGAGCTGTCTCATGTCTTCACTGTCCTGTCATGCGCAATTATGCACCTGGTTTACAGCTATACCTACATGTTCTTGTGGATTCATATGGAAAATTGATGCAGCTTTGAATGCTTTTATGTGTGGTATGATTGCTAGTTAGCCAAATGTAGATCTGGACAAACGATCCACCTACCACTATTGTCACTATGAATGGTGGATAGACTACAGGATAGACAGTTAGTCTGATAGACTTTATACAACGGATGCGTCTAATCCTGAATGTTGATTGAAAGAGCATTCCAGCCGGTGTCTATTCCCCCCAGCTAAATCTATGACATGAAATAACTATTTACCCTGTTCCATCTTACTGTGCAATCCAGTGTCTCATCAGCCCAACCAGGCAATTTATAAACTTGATTTCCACTATAAAAAGCATCTAGACATTATCTTACATTTCTTTTAGAACAACATTTAGACTTCAACAGCGGAGATTGTATAAACCTTGCTGTCTCTCTGACATTTGCAACATTGTTTCCATATTTAATGTTTATCTCCAGCTGTCCCATAGTAAAGAAGGTGTAGGGGTCAAGAGTCGGGACGAGACAGACAGGCAGACAGCGATTCTCAGCCAGTCGAAATCATTAATCAGCTGGCATTATTTTTATTGATATAAACAAACAAATATCAATTGAAGAAAGGTAAAACAAAACAAAGTGCAGGTAGTTTGCTGTCTTTCCAGCATCAGTTTGAAGTGAAATTGTTAGCTGTGTTGTTGACTAGCTCCTCTGAACAACAGTGTCCTGATGAGAGAGCACATTTTCTATGCCAGGCGAAATCGTGCCTCATTAGCTCATTGTTATGGATATGTCCAAATAAATGTCATGAGAAAACAGCTTAAACAAATGCAAATGCAGCTACTGTTGTTATTCTGGCTGCACTGTTTGACATGACTGTAAATTAGCTGTAGTTGGCTAGCTAGAAAGTATGGCAATGGAATATTTAGAACAAACGACTGGGTCGCGTCCATAGATATAGAACAAAAAGACTGAATGACAGGGTAACGTCTCTGGCAACTGAACCGATAGAACGAACGACCAGCCGGCTTGGGTAGCAACCCTAGATTTGTGTCGGGACTATATCTTGTGGAAGGATTAAATAGAATGATTTTAGATTTTTTTTTAATTAAAATATTATTTGAATATGTTGGTAACCCGTTGTATAAAAGTGATAATGCCCTCAAAGCCGGTGTTTGGAGGATATATTGGCACGGTTTGCCGGCCCTCCACTTCATCTCGGGCCTAACAACACCCGTGCCAATATATCCTCCAAACACTGGCTTTGAGGGAATTATGACTTAAATAATAACCTGTCATATAGTTAGTGTACAGAAAAGCGTAGTGCATAAGGGAAGTACCAAGCAGATGAGGAAATGTGTCTAGGATGGCAGAAATTATATACTAAAACCTGCAAAAGAGTGAATGTAAACCAGGGAAGAAACACACTACCGTCCCCTGTGCCCAATTAAAAAGCACAACCCTCCCTATGCTTGAGTACCAGCAATCTAGAGACTGAATGGTAAAGTGATTCAAATGGCTCAATCTTGAAATTATTGGGTGGAATTTCACTAAAATACATACCACTACTTTGAACATATTCTCTTAGAACTTGTAGTTTGTACCTCAATTGTCATGTTTTTAACATTGTGGAGAATCCGAGGGCAGTGGAGAATAAACAGCATGGCAACAGGAATTTAACCAAGGTTTACTGCTAGAAGGCCTCAAACTCTCCTTGTTAAACCCTAAAGGAATGGAATCTGTAGGTAGAACCACAGATAGCCATGTTGTCTGCTGCTAAGGTAAAGGCTCAAATCTCTGTCATTTTTTAACACAATACAACACCTTTAGAACTCAGGATAAGACCTAGATGCTGACAGCTAGAGTCATAGATGTTTATTGACCCAAACAGGGGCATGCAAAAGACAAGTAAAAAGGCAGGCACATGTCCGTAATCCAGGGCAGAGACAATAAGGTACAGAACAGCAGGCAGGCTCAGGGTCAGGACAGGCAGAATGGTCAGAACCAGGGAAACTAGGAAACATAACTTGAGAAAGCAGTGAGACAGGAAAACACACTGGTAAGACCTGACAAGAGAAGACAAACTGGAAACAGACTAACAGAGAACACAGGTATAAATACACTAGGGATAACGAGGAAGATGGGCGACGCCTGGAGGAGGGTGGAGACAAGCACAAAAACAGGTGAAACAGATCAGGGTGTGACAAACACATGGTGGTATGCTGCTCTCTTTCAATCTTCGAAGAAGGCATCTAAGAACTTACACAATTGTATATGGACTGAATTGTAGATACTATGAAGAGCAATCTTTAAGGTCCACAAGGTCAAACCATCAATAGTTATAATATGCTCACCAATGCAAGGATCACTAAAATATGATATTCATTATGCACATCCGGTGCAGGATTATACCTCTTAAATCTATTGGTCTTTTAAGTTTTAATGATTTTTACCTGTTTCAATGTTTTATTATAATTTCAAACTGGAGCTAATATTGACACTGTTTCCTTTTGATTTCAAACAATGAAAACTAGATTTCAATGTGAGCCAAATCGGCTTTTGATGTGTCTTTGTCAATCACAAGCGAGAGTGGCACATTTGGAAGGACTTCAAAATGTTATCACAGTTGGACACATCAATGTGAACGCCTGGATAGCTAGATCAATTGACTGGCGTTGATTTAATCTCTCCAGTATAGACAGTGGTGATGTACTGCCCTCGGGCGCTACTTTAGCAAAAAGCAACATGTTGACTTCTCATCTGAGGACGATCCAAGGGGTCAACTTCAAGTCCATGCACTCATTCTATTTAGCTCCTCTAACTGAGCCTTGGAACTGAGGAGACAATACAAAGACTGTGAGTATGGTTTTTAATGACCACTTTGAACCTGTAATTGACACTTTGCTTTGACGGATGTTGAGGACGTCTGGAAGTTAAACAGTTGAAAAGAGGTGAGGGCCCTCTGTGCCTTTCTTTGACACGTGTCACAAGGGACAGAGCCTGTCCAGAAAGAATGCTGTGGTAAAACTATGGAACATCGCCTATTGTTCCCATGGTACTGTAAAGGCGATTGAGATCAAGATTCACTGGGGCACAAAATTGAGAATAGTAAGAAACCAGTATGGCAGTGTTTAAAACCTTTACCCTCTAAGTTATAGAGACAGGGGAGGTTTTATTTGTTTTTCTTTATTCTGTACATCCAGGCCCTACCATTAAAGCCCCAGGGGGGACAGTAAATCTTCCACTGCTAGTGAGACTAGAGGACTGAGAACCCCCCCTGGAAGACATGCTCATGACATCAGAGAACGTTGACTGACAGATTTCCACTGCTAACATTCATGCTCCCTTCACCTATGGCCTTGAAATCACATAGAGGCTTCCTATTTATTGTTTGTCTCATATGGTTGTGCTGCCAATATACTATCCCTCACATATATATTGTGCAGTAAGGTCATTATTCCTCAAAAATGTATTATAAGAATATCATACTCTGTGAAGGCTACTGTATAGGTGAACTTATTGCAAAATACCTCAAGCGAGAATTGAAATGATGAGATCCGTCGCTGTCCTGTAGGGCTGTTATTTTTCAAGCCACATGCAGTATGTCTCACACAACAAAATACTGTTTGTTGTAAATATGTTTCCTACTGTGTCATGAATGCCGTTCTGGAGCAAAAATCTGCACATTTGCATATGCCAAATGTCACAATTTCCATCATCAAGGGGATCCCTGGTGCTTTTCCCTCCCATGGTCATTAACTCCCCTGCACAATCATTTTATCTATATGAGTCATTTAAAAAGAGTAGAGTAGGTCTGTGCAGCATCAGCTTTAAATTGCTTCTCATCTCTACTGACTGACATTTTGCACCGTAGTGCCACTGCACACTGGACGGTGAGAATATGAAGAAACGCCAATCACACCTCTGATAAGGTACAGTTGAAAGCTTATCTCTATGTTAATGGTGAGAGGAACAAGAACTATCAGCCTGGTCTCATAGACTAGACATAACATAGTAAATGTAAATCCGGGACACTCAAATTAGTGTGATATGTTACGTTTGGTATGGTTAGATAAGACGGATGGTTACTTAAGGCTGGTCGAGGTGGATAAGTGGGTGTATAACGCAAATGTCTAGCAACCCAAAGGTTGCGAGTTCGAATCTCATCATGAACAACCTACTTTGCAACTTCTTAGCATGTCAGCTAACCTTAACCACTAGCCTAGCTAACTTTAGCCACCTAGCTAGAATTTGTAACATGTCATAAGTTTAGCAAATTCGTAACATATAGTAAATTTTGCAAATTCATAACATATTGTAAGTTAAGCAAATTCGTAACATATAATACGAATTGGAATTCATAACATATCATACGAAATGGGGGGATGGACATCCACAAATTAGTACATGCCATATATGAGGGATACAATCTTCCCAGCTCTGCTGATTGTGCTGCGAGGAGGCAGAGTCATTAGATCATTTATTTTGGTACTGTCGTTTTTTGGTCACAGGTCCAGGAATGGCTGAAGAATTGCAATATTTACCTAGAACTAATTTGAAAAGTCATAGTCAATCGATCAATAATATACAAATTATTTTAGCAAAACATTTTATCTTTAATTTACAATCTGTAGAAACTATGAGAATAGAAAGGTTCAGTACTTTTGTGAAGCATCCCAGCATAGTCAAAAAATATATGCCAAATAGAAATCCAATATGGATGGTGTTAAGAGATAGATGGGAGAGGTTGAATGGAGCTGAAGGGTGGGACTAATAACAACAAGATAACAAATGTAAAACATACGTGTAAAATGAATATAGGATCAGAACTTTGGTGAAATAGCACAGTTACAAATATATGGCAAGTAGATATCAAACTGGATGAACATCAGAAATAGAGGAAGGCCAGGACTAAAAACAAACAAAATATAACTATTGTAAAATAGATTGTGTCTGTAAAATGTGTATAGTATGTATAAGCCGGCAGTAGAAGTCTAAGTGTTATTGTTTATTAGTTTACTCCAATTGGGGGAGGGGTGGTAGGGTTTGAGGGGAATAATAAAGGAAGGTATATTCTAAAAAAAGTGTGTATGTGTATGTATGTATATCGATATATATATTTACCCCAAAAAAATATATGGGGGATTGGAAATGATGCAGACAATTACGTTGATGGAAGCAACAATCTATACGCAATATTAAAGCTTTAAAAAAAAGGAATACATACCATATCAAAGGGAGTGTATTGGATTTACATACAGAATCATAGAAAGGAAAGGGGGGTACCTAGTAAGTTGTTATATATATTTTTTTTATTTGAGATTCTTCAAAAGGAGCCACCCTTATGCCTTGGTGACAGCTTTGCACACTCTCTCAACCAGCTTCATGAGGAATGCTTTTCCAACAGTCTTGAAGGAGTTCCCACATATGCTGAGAACTTGTTGGCTGCTTTTTCTTCACTCTGAGGTCCAACTCATCCTAAACCATCTCAATTGTGTTGAGGTCTGGTGATTGTGGAGGCCAGGTAGCACTTCATTACTCTCCTTGGTCAAATAGTCCTTACACAGCCTGGAGATATGTTTTGGGTCATTTTCCTATTGAAAAATAAATTATAGTCCCACAAAGCGCAAACCAGATGGGATGACGTATCGCTACAGAATGCTGTGGTGGCCACGCTGGTTAAGTGTGCCTTGAATTCTAAATAAATCACTGACAGTGTCACCAGCAAAGCACCCCCACACCATCACACCTCCTCCTCCATGCTTCACAGTGGGAACCACACATGCAGAGATCATCCTTTCACCTACTCTGTGTCTCACAGACACGGCGGTTGTAACCAAAAATCTCAAATTTAGACTTTCCACCGGTCTAATATCCATTTCTTGTGTTTCTTGGCCCAAGCAAGTCTCTTATTTTTATTGGTGTCCTTTTGTAGTGGTTTCTTTGCAGCAATTCAATCATGAAGGCCTGATTCACTCAGTCTCCTCTGAACAGTTGATGTTGAGATGTGTCTGTTACTTGAACTCTGTGAAGTATTTATTTGGGCTGCAATTTATGAGGCTGGTAACTCTAATTAACTCAGGCAAATCTGAGTCTTCCTTTCCTGTGGCTGTCCTCATAAGAGACAGTTTCATCTGGCTGTCATGGTTTTTAGCAACTGCACGTGAAGAAACTTTAAAAGTTATTGAAATGTTCCATATTGACGGACCTAAATGTCTTAAAGTAATGATGGACTGTCATTTCTCTTTTCTTATTTGACCTGTTCTTGCCATAATATGACCTTGGTCTTGGTCCAAATAGAGCTATCTTCTGTATACCACCCCTACCTTGTCACAACACAACTGATTGGCTCAAACGCATTAAGAAGGAAAGAAATTCCACAAATTAACAAAGCACACCTGTTAATTGAAATGCATTCCAGGTGACTACCTCATGAAGCTGGTTGAGAGAATGCCAAGCGTGTGCAAAGCTGTCATCAAGGCAAAGGGTGGCTACTTTGAAGAATCTCAAACATAAAATATATTTTTGGGTTACTACATAATTCCATATATGTTATTTCTTAGTTTTGATGTCTTCACACATAACTGATACAGTTACATACATAACTGATACAGGTATCAATGCTAAATTGATACTGTGGGGGCAATGCATTCAGGGTTGAGACAGGTTAAGGGTTGGAAGCATAAGAGTGACCTTGTGATTTCTTTGAGGTGCTTTTATCACTTGCAGTGAAGCAAACATATGTAACATTTCCCCAGTGCAATCCTATCCACCTGACAGAGCCTGGATTGAGAGAACGACATTTTAATCAACAAACAGGCTTGATGATGCATTCTGCCAATGTTTTTTTCCTGCAGACTGCTAAATGTGATGCGTTGCGATTCATTTAACTACAGCCTGAACTCGAGGAAAAATACAGTCATGAGAATTCAAATGAAAACATCCACAAACACCTGTGAAAAGGCCAGGGCCCAGTGGTGCTCAATCAACACAATTGATTTTCCATGTTCTATATTTAGTCTACAAGAAACAGCCGTCAAATATCCTTGAATGTAACTGCTGGAGTTGAATGTAAAGCAGCAATGGACCTACAACACCATACACTACCCATTACTAATGAGTATACAAAACATTAAGGACACCTGCTCTTTCCATGACATAAGCTGACCAGGTGAATCTAGGTGAAAGATACGATCCCTTTTTGATGTCACTTGTTAAATCCACTTCAATCAGTGGAGATAAAGGGTTAAATAATGATTTTTAAGCCTTTAGACAATTGAGACATGGATTGTATATGTGTGCCATTCAGAGGGTGGATGGGCAAGACAAAAGATTTAAGTGCCTTTGAACTGGGTATGGTAGTAGGTGCCAAGCTCACCGATTTGTGTCAGTAACTGCAACACTGCTGAGTTTTTCCCACTCAACAGTTTCCTGTGTGTATCAAGAATGTCCCCTCCTGTACTCCCTGTTCACCCATGACTGCATGGCCAGGGACGACTCCAACACCATCATTAAGTTTGACGACAACACAACAGTGGTAGGTCTGATTAACGACAGCGATGAGACAGCCTATAGCGAGGAGGTTAGAGACCTGGCCGTGTGGTGCCAGGATAACAACCTCTCCCTCAACGTGATCAAGACAAAGGAGATGATTGTGGACTACAGGAAAAGGAGGACTGAGCACGCCCCCATTCTCATCGACGGGGCTGTAGTGGAGCAGGTTGAGAGCTTCAAGTTCCTTGGTGTCCACATCACCAACAAACTAACATGGTCCAAACACACCAAAACAGTCGTGAAGAGGGCACGACAAAGCCTATTCCCCCTTAGGAGACTGGAAAGATTTGGCATGAGTTCTCAGATCCTCAAGTTCTAGAGCTGCACCATCAACAGCATGCTGGTATGGCAACTGCTCAGCCTCCGACCACAAGGCACTACAGAGGGTAGTGCGTACGGCCCAGTACATCACTTGGGCTACTTACTCCATATTATGAAGGCGTTCCTAATGTTTGTTATACTCAGTGTATACCCATTGATTCTTGAAGAATATAACTTATACTGTAAATGCCTCATGAGCTTAGTTCAACAGTTGTACCCCATCAGAACCCAGAATACAAGCTTGTTTAACTCCAATATGTGTAAACAATGTAAATGTAAACAAACACTGTATAGCCTTAAAAAATATTTAAACTATAATGTTGATATCATGGATGGTCAGTCCTTGCATCCACATCTCTGTCTATGAATTTGAGAGTGGTTACATTTCTCCAGGCCCTCCCTCAGCTTTTTACCAAAACAGATTCTGTGTTCTGATGGGGTACGACTGTTGAACTAAGCTCATGAGGCATTTACATATAAGTTATATTCTTCAAGAATCAATGGGAATACGCTTTGTTATTGCTTTAATTAAGGATTCTAGCTTTAAGTGCCTGGTTCTAGTCCACCTGGACCAGTTATTAATTGAATTGAAGAGTCATTTGAATGGATTACCACAGACCATCTATGATTAGCCTATGAAAGATGGAGTTCTGGAGGGAGCCTTTAGGTGGACACATAAAGTGATCATAAGACAACATTATAGAGTCAGCCATTGATGCTTCTCAAACTCACCAGAGAGGGAATTTAACCCTTTCTTTCCCATTCTTCAAAGACGTGCTCTCATGCAAGCTGCTGTTGTGACTAGCAAACTGAAACATATGTAGGCCTTGTTCCTGTGGTGAATTTTCCGTCCCTGCTTTCCAGTAATGCGAAGATAGAAATGATCAGTGCTCTCAAGGGCGGAACGAAATAGAATGCCTGTTTATTTCTCAGTCATCCTATTTCATTCAGCCCCGAGAGCAGTGATCAGACCTGCTTATGTGCTCCGCAGGCACTGTTAATGATTACGGTAGCGCCATATCACCATGGTAATGTCTTAAATGCAGTGTGACATTCTAAAACCAAAGTGGGGTATAGTTGCTTACTATTTTACTGTGACCTTGCCACAAGATGGATGAAACATGCTGTATTCCTCATGAGGGGATTGTCCATATTGAAAAGGGTAAATGATTGGTTTACACTTCATGATTAATAATGAGTGTGATTAGTGTCGCGGCGCAAACTAGCTTGTTAATGGAGGCTGGCACAGCCTGCTCCGCAGCGAATTAGCATTGAGAGAGGCAAAATAAATGTAAGTTAACAGGGAGATGGATGCCGTGTTGAGAGACAGCTGTCACCCATTTATTACAGACACCCCTGACGATTCTCTCCTCACTGCTGACAGTAAGCTGTGACTAGGTTGCCCTGCGTGAAACTTTATTTGTGCTCTCTGTTCCATCACATCCCATTCCATTCACGTTGAAGCCAGCTCGACACCGTAGTTGACCTTCAAGTCATGTCAAGCTCCCAGATAGAGATTGAACGGTTGGCTGGGGTTGGGGCTTTGTAATATTGTGACAATTGGATAACCATTTAACATATGAATATCTGATGCTCTGATTCACATAATGAGTGATGGATTGCACAAGGAATGTTTTATTTACTCACATAGTACATGAGATTGAATAATTGCCATCACTTCACTTTGTAGTGTACTTAGGCGAGGAAAGGAACGGTACTGGCTTTGGTTTATCTTTTACAGCTCACAACAAAAGCTTAGACCTGAGGCCACTCACCTTTAAAGTAGGATCGTTGACCATCTGTTTTTATGCCTCCCCTACCCCACACTCATCAAGAGGTGCATTTCCTTTTTTAATTAAATGTTTTATTTAATAAACTTTTATTTAACTAGGCAAGTCAGTTAAGAACAAATTCTTATTTACAATGACGGCCTAGGAACAGTGAGTTAACTGCCTTGTTCAGGGGCAGAAAGACAGATTTTTACCTTGTCAGCTCGGGGATTCAATCTAGCAAGCTTTCGGTTACTGGCCCATTGCTCCAACCACTAGGCTACCTGCCGCCCCTTTGAAGATTTTTAACATTTACTATTCAATCTTGTGTTGTGAGAACACTGAGAATCGTTCTGCTGTCGTTTGCCAGTTTCGTAAATGCTGAGACTGTGTCTGAAAACACATTGAAGGAACAATTGGGCATACTTGATGTACTTAAAACCATTAATAATATTTTGTGAGACCAAATTGGTCATAGCTGCTGTTGGTGTCTATTGGTACTATTGTCTCAGACATAAACCACTGCTAAATAAGTATGTTCTGTAAATAATGTATGGCAACACTGAACATGACTCAGAATGCACGGTTCTCTGAAGGAGAACATTATTCTCCTTAACTTCCTGAGAACAGGCTATTGGCCAGACAGAGAGGTGTGTTGGTGTTTTCTAATGTATTGTGATCTTGTGTTTTGATAATTTCCTTGAAATAGTTTGAAAGGGTTTGTGGTGAATGCACAGTACTTGAAGAAAGAACATATCATAGACTGTCTCCCTTTTACAGGCTCCATTTTACATGTCTAGGCTGCCGTAGTAATGGTTTTGAGATGTTTGCAGTGATCTCAGTGATAACTGGATTGTGGGAGGTGAGATAGTAGACCGTGTGAAGTGGGAAAAGTGCCATCTACTGGCAGAAGAATCCCTTTTAACTTTGTTTGAACACTGGTTATCCTACTCAGTTTTCCTCACACCAGGGCTTAGTCATCCCTTGGCTCTAACAATAGCTTACTATTTTGGCAAACACTTCACTGTAATATGCCTATTCAGAGTTCTCACTGGTATGAAAGACTACATTTCTACTGTCCAATCTTTACTTACTGTAGTTAGCTCATCAATGTAATATGAATTGATGAGTACAGTCATTCCGTGTCTGAATTCACTTCAGCCTAAATCCCACCACATACTGTGCTGTATAGCAGATGCTTACCCTCAAGGGAGACTCTTATTTGGAATAATACTGACGATCAATGGAAGAAAGCTACAGTTCAGGCTTCTCATTTCCCTGCAGGTATCAAACCTGTATCTTGAATGGGTCCTGGATTATTTTGATGAGGATGACTCAGTTCACAGCTCTTTCTTTTAGAAGTAGCCTAAAGGCATGAGTCTCTGTATCCCATTCAATCCGCATTGGATGAGGGTCCATTAGGCGTGACTAATTGAAACCTTAATTAATTTGGGCAAGTGCCCTGTCTGCTCAAAGGATTGGGTCTGGGGCAAAGTTCAGAGGAGAAGCACTCTGGCTGAGTTAAGAGGACCTTAGAGAGGACTCCCATATTGCTCTATAAGGGTAATTGTGTCAAAAGTAATTAGAGAATGGCATCCAATCTAGTCTTGATCTTTACATCTATACCTGAGCCTCTCCTTCAGAAAGGATTAGATTATAGTTGCTGACTATAAGCCAGCATTCTCCACGCTGGAGCCTCCCTACAACACATTCTGCACTGTAAGCTGGTTTATACTTCATCAGACATGCACTACAGATACATGTCATGACTATCAACTCTAATCGGATCATCACATCAACTGACAAAATAAACTGCTGTCAGACCGTCCAGGAGTGTGTCAACATACATGTGGAATTTTTATTTAAGTGGCCCCGCCATGGAGCCATCAATCCTAGCATTCTGTGATTATTCCAGCGAGTGTGGAGGGAGTTTTCAAGACAATAACCCGTCTTTTCTATTCGGCTGTCTCTTTCTGTATCTGCACCTTTTTGTCTCTCAACTATTTATGTAACAGGCAAAGTCCTTGAATGTGTCACTGTGTGAACAAAACAGCTATGGGACCTGATTGTGCAACATGTCTCTGCAGTGAACCGTATTATAACTCGGTTCAAGGCAACTCAACAAAGATACTTGATAGCTAATTAAATTCAGAACATTGTGAATCGAGGGATCATTACAGCACATGTACCCTTTGTACACTTCCTACAGTATTCATATTTTACAATGGACACAGCTCCCGGATACACTTTATTATTAATGTTGTTGAGGCAATTATTAAAGAGTGAGTCTCAAAATTACAGAACAAGCGTTTGTTTGAATCTTTTGTGAAGTTGGTTTAGATATATTTCAGTATTATGGAGACTCTTTTTTTTTGCTTTACATAACTCAAAATATTCAATTTTACTCTACTGCACAAAAGTAGCCCTCCTAACTTCATATTTTGATGTGAAGTAACTCCAGTAAGTGCATGAAAATGTCAGAAATATTAATACATGGCACTTATACTGTATGTATAATTGTTAGTGTGAGTAGCTGTGAAGCTGTCAGGCCATGAAGGCACCAGCCACTGGGAATACACTATGACATGATACCTGCCAGTGGAACACCTGCCGTTGGTTGGTTGGGTATTGGTGACTCCACCATCCCTGCTTGTGAGGGAACCTGTGGATCACTGTGGGTGGGCGGATGGAGGGTGCAGCTTCCACAGCCAGGCTGCTGCTGTGGAAGAAGACATGCTGCCAGGGAAGGGAACTGCTGAAAATCGAACCAGAAGGGTGCCGGCATAGCTGTGACATTACTTGGGAGGGCTGTAACTTAAGCACTTGATTCTTTCATTTCACAGGGAATTCACAATGTAGCATCGCATTTGATGTCTGTTCTGCCTTTTAGATGAGGTAGCATCTGCTCATACACAGCCTCGGCAAATGCTCATCCCATTATCGATGAGTTTTTGAGAGAACATTCAAATGGACAATAGCAATAAAAATGCAAATGCTGACAAGTTTTATCAGAACATTTTGTGCCAGATAAATTCTACCAGCAGTCATCATTTAAATGCTTCTTAAACTGTTGCATCACTCCCACCTTAACTGAGATAATATCCTTACCACCAGCATGTTCTTGCCTACCTCCCTCTCAGAGTATAACTTTACTATTCATTTTTTGTGATACTGTATGCCAGACATCCTACCCCATCAGTTCAGTATAGCTTAACCTTAACTAAAACATTTTTTCCCTTCCATATTGTCCTCTCTGGAATATATACCATGTCAAATTCTTTCATTTCAAAAGACGAAAACAATTTTATTCCCCAACATAGCCATCTCACTAGACAGCTTTCAATGTTTCCATTTTGCCTCCAACCTTCCTATTTCCATCGCTTTCTCCAGCCAAGAGTCTGAGGCTTTCTGTATAGATCAAATGTGGCCAGTGGAATAGTCTGACAAGCCCAATGTCCTTGCTGCCACTGTGCCTCTCAATGATTGATTCCATTCCTTACTATCTCATCCAATCCTGAAGCTTTCCTTCATTCCGTTGCTGACTGCTATCATCTGCTACTCATATCTTCTATGTTTGGGAATGGAGGTTAGAGATGTTATACAGTATCTCCATAGTGACAAGGAGATGTAGCCTATCATGCACAGTCACAAACATAGATTATTCTGAACATGCTTCTTGTACTGAAATGACTACAGTACCCTAGCAGAATGACTAAGTAGATTGTATTTTCTAAGTCGGAGAATATAGTATATTCAGTTAGCACTACAGGTATTTCCATCTTCAACTCTACTGAATCAGATGTCTGCATCGCCAAGTATTGAGGAGTCATATTACATGCTGAAAGGAAATGCTCAGATAATTATTTAAGAGAAGTTGAAATATACAGAAAGTAGAAAATATGAGCACTACAGAATACTGTATGAAACTAAAGTAAAACAAAGAAATACATATAAAGGCTCACTACCTGTAGAGTCTTGTGCTAATGCTTCTATGTTCCACGTCTTAACTCCCAAGCCAACTTTAATAAAGATGCATTACACATTATGGTGGCAGCTGAGCGACCATATGTGTTTATGATACAGCTGCCATAGCACTATTATCAGGCAGGCTGGGTTTCTTTATGGGTGATGTATTGGAGAGGGACGGTGACCTCTGAGGGCTGCCAAGGTCAGAGTGAATCAGATGTGCCATGTCTATTATTGGCATAGTTCCTCGTCATCACAGCCTGGGAGAGCATTGGGGGTTGATATGTGTAATGCAGTTCTCTGGTTCTCTGGAGCTTTTAAAGCTGAATAGTGACTTGCAACAATTAGCCTAAGAGTCCAGACTGCAGTTCCATTATTGGCGTACATATAAACGTAAACAACCACACAAAGCCATTATCATAAGACATGCAGCATGAAATATTCTGTCAGGGAATTGTGATTAGTATTTAAAAAGATAAAGAAGAGCAATTTGCTGGTGTATTCATATTTGAAAAAAATGCAAGTTTTTATTTTTTCCCAAACCAACAGTGCTTTTTCCTTGAACATTATGTACAGTTTTTTTAACATGTCTACAAATCATCAACCATAGATTGCCGAAGTACCTTCCTTATCTCCTAACATTCCATGTATCAATCAATAGTTAAAATACCTCAACTTAATATGTACATTATATACAGTAACTCCACTGAGTGCTGATATTGTAAAATGTTTGGCACAAGGACTACAGACTGTGTGTGTAATAATCTGGCAGAGGAATGATTCAAGGAAACAACAAATACATCTCTGAAATAAGCCCTACATGTTGGCTGTGAAATAGCTTCTCCCCACATTCTGCAATGTTATGTTGATGTAGGTCCTTGGTCCTTGGGCAGGTGAGTCACAGTGTCACAGACATACAATGTACTCTGCTGTAGTGGTTCCAGGTGCTGTTGGGATTTAAACAGAGAGAATCTCTTCGCTAGGTTAAAGGTCCTGAACAGTCATTCTGAAAGGTTCTGAAAAGTACTCATGGCTAACTACCAGGAAGATTGAAAAGACGGGCTGAGTGGGCAGAGAGCTTATATTCATGAGTTCACCTTGACTGACAGCTCTTTGAAACACCTATGTCAAACAACTTGGATGCAGTGAGCAGTGTTGCAGTAAAATCATCTCAAGCTAATTTGGTGATACACAAAGCAACTCAAACAACATTGAAATTGCATACATTTATTTTGATGCCGTTCACAGCAACACTGACAGATGTGTTGACTTGACAACTGCGACAACAACCCCCCCCCTTTTATTGTTCCATGTTGGCTGAAGTCCTAGTTAGCCAGTAACTAGTTAACACCAGATACAGATGACAGGTGAAACATATAAGTATATCTTCCATAGATGAATAGGGTAAACTCTTAATTATATTTGCTGACACCCTAATCAAGCTATATAAACCACACCCCTATGCAAACACACTGATGTTGGTTACAAGCCGGTACTTATTTAAATTAGGTAAGAGAATATCATGTTACCATTGGTGTATTAAAATGAGAGTTAAGGTGATCTCACCTGTCCCTTTAATAATGAATCCCAGTGTTTGACACGGGGAGGGGACCAGTAACTTTATGATCAAACTTCATCAATGTAGAAGCAACAATCATTGTTCATACTATGGTCATCATATTTTGATCTGGTTTCCTTCAAATATCATCCAATTTCATGAAAAACATGATTTTGACTGTTCATGACCTTTAAGCTCAGGCCCTCAGGTGTTCTCTGTCTTCCACCAATCTGTTTTTGGCCACGCTGACATTTTGTTTTTGGCCAAGCTGGATATCACACAGTGTCAGTGTTCTGTCCCTAAACACGCCATGTAACCTCACAGGTTCCTGGACGGATAAAAATGTTAATGTGTAATTTGATGGACTTGAGTAGAGAAAAAGGAGGAGACAGAGAATCATTCTGCTCATATCCTCTTAATGAGAGTGCTGAGGCAGGGTTAGCTGTCACTCAGAACCCTGGTTCTCCCACAGCATAATTTGATTGAGGAACTCCACTCGGTTTCAGAAGGTTAATTGGTGGGGTAGAAAGCTGCGCTGGCAGAGCAAAGTAATTGACAAGAAGAGGAAATTAGTGCCATTGTTCCTGTACACGCATAGTTAGCATACGTGAACTTAATGCACTGATTTTACCTCACAGACAGCCCCTATATACAGTATGACACAACATGTACTGACAACAGCAGCAGGACTGTGCAGCAGGCCAATGGGACATATCAATACCAACACTGGGTCTTTACAATATGTGCTCCGTCTAGCATCACACTTAAAGGGATAGTTCACTTAAAATACAAAATGACACATTGGTTTTCTTACCCTGTAAGCAGTCTATGGACAAGGTATGGCAGTAATCCATGCTTTGGTTTTATTTCCCTGCTACCATTTCTAAATACCAACCTTTTAGCATTTTTGGCACAAATCCCATTCATGTCATGGTACCAATATTAGCATTTTTCACGCATCATGTCCAAATCACCCATAAGTATCGAAATTGATTGTGAAGCTTAACAAAGTCACATAGATTATTTGAATGCAATGTGCGAAAAATGCTAATATCAGTACCATGACTTGAATGGGATTTGTGCCACAAATGCTAAAACAATGGAAAGAGTGCCAGGAAACTAAACCAAAGCATGGGTTGCTGCCAAACCTTGTCCAAAGACTGCTTACAGCGTAAGGAAACCAATATGTAATTTCGTATTTTTGGGTGAACTATCCATGTAAGACTGTACAGTAGATCCCAGTTTAGCCTGCCATGTCTTGAGTCAGCAGCAGGAGAGGTGTCGGCATACATCCTCCTGCCCACCGGCACCTGGTGGGCTCAAAGGCCAGAGAAGTGAGTGCTGAGTTGATAGTCTGGAAAATTGCAATAAAATCTGCAGGTATTATCCCAAGTTGTATCTTACTCTTACATGAACGGAATTAAATTAAACTGTAAGTGTTGGCTGTGCTCTCCCTGTTCTTATGACAAATACAGGCTGTCTAACACCTGAATTGTTTTCTCATTGGATTCGTTCTACTGTTGTTGGTTAAGACAATTCTGACAATACCTCAATTGGTTTTTTGGTTTGTAATAGGCCTTAGTATAATTGAATTGTCTACAAGTTTACTCAATACAAGTCTGTGGCATAACGCACAATTATTGTTAGGACAAATCCATAACTTTTTAGTTTGTTTATGTTGCAAATCAATGAATGTTGTTGAAGGAAGGTTTTGCATATTAGATCTACAGTTTCAGACGATTAAATTTTATTTCTACGCTCATAGTACCAACTGAGCAAACTGTCCGAAGTGCTTTCATTCTGCAGTTCCCAATAACTCCACCTTGGATATGACTTTAGCTCTAAGAGCTCTATCCATTAAGGCTACTGTTTCCATCAGTGCACACTGTAATTCTAAGCCATTCTCCATGGCTTATCATCTTTTTAAAGGGCCGTCCAGAATGGAGTTTGTGCTTTGTAATGAGATTTCTTGCTCCCTGGAAAGGTGAGAATCGTACTAGGTCATCAGCCTGTTGAAAGACTTGATCCACTGAAGAACAATTGAGTGTGGTATTGGGAATTTACAAGAGATGCCAGAGCAGTAAGTCATTTAAAGTTTTACAAAGCATCACACCGTCAGGAATACCAAATAACCTGTTGTAGAATAGAACATTTGTGTCAAATTCTAATTCTGGAGGTCTGGAAACATGAGAAGGGGAGACAACCCAGTTTAGTATTCAAATGTATCGGGTTTACGATTCATACATAACACAGGCACGAGTAGGACCAATCATTCACTATTTAAGCAAATTTTCTACCTTCAAAATGACCAAATACACTACACTTAAGCTAGAATTATGACGGAGGTGGATGTATGAAATGCTAATATATGTGGCTAATTGGCAATTTAGAGTAATTAGCTGGGGAGATGGAAACAGGCATGCAAAAGGGTGTGCACAGTTTCACCCTCATTTGGGTGGGCAAGTGGAGCTGTTTTCAGCAACTTAATAAGTGCCCTCCCAGCAGATATGCATTTGAAATATATTCTGCACAAATGGTCAACATTTACATATATTAGAGTTCATCCCAACGAAAGGACAACTGTTGCTCTTTAGGATTCCTCCTGTGGGAAAGAGTTGTGTAAGGCTGCGTGCATTTACACAGGCAGGGCAGTTCTGATCTTTTTCCACTAATTGGTCTTTTGACCAATCAGATCAGCTCTTTGCCAACAATTGGGCATAAGATCAGCATTGGGCTGCCTGTGTAAACACAGCCTTACTTCCTTCTACCAGCACTTCATAAAGATGCAAGATCTTAATTTGATCACCCAGTTGAAAGAGAACGTTCCTGCAATGCAGAAAATGCAAAACTTGTGGTGTATTTGTGGTTTAAAAAGGCTTCTGAAGATTGTAAATTGCCATTTAGAAATTTCAGGCTTGATTTTCACTTACGAAAAATGTATCAACCCCTACAAAAATATAGATTAATTATAATCCACATAATAATCCACATTTCCTGTTGTTGCAGGATTATGTTCCTGCTATAGAAAACTGACTTAAATTAAGATCCTACGTCTTTATGCAATGGTTGACCTTTTTCCCTTGCTGCTGTCCATCGTGCTGAAGTTGTTAGCTGGTTTGTAGTGTGCTGTCCATACACAGTGCAAGCGTGTCATTCCACCACAACCACCATCCACCACCACCCCCACAGGATATACCGTATGTGACAACACTGAAAAGCAATCTAGCAAAGCATTAAGAAAATTGGTATAGTTCTTGCTACACCTCCTTTTCTGCCTCTGCTGTAGAAGGTCATGAGTACTGCATTTCAAGTGGTTTCAAAGAATGTCTGAAGAGCACGTTGAGAGCACGAACCTGGAAATTGTGTGCATCTCCACATGCACTACTTTATCATTACGTATTTCCTTTATTCGTTTTCGTCACGTTTTTGATCACTGCGGTGACATTCATTCGCCTCCATTGAGATAAATACCATTGTGAAAGCTTTTCCTGACTGAATTTATATGAGGCGATTCCAATTGTCATGGGGAAAGAAAAGGGCTTTGTCTGAAAAACAATTCAACGCACAGAGCTGCAGCACAATACCCCTCACTTATCAGGTAAGTAAAGTTAGATAAAAACTCATTAGTGTGCAGTGCCTTGCAGCTGTCTGTGCTCCTGTACGAGGCCCTTTTTCTGAAGAGGCCTGGCATGTCCACAAAGTATGCCATTGATGCCACAATGGAAGCAAGCACACTTCCAAACAAACAGGATTGGGAGCTAGAGAGAACATTCCATTCAATTCCAGGCAATATTCCTTTTAGTAATTAATGCATGACTTTAATATCCTTGGATATAGCTGAAGCATACATCCACCTCCTCCCTTTCTCTCCAAAGCAATTCAGTACCTCAGTAAGCACAATGTTTTCCTTCCCCAAGAGAAGCAGTTCCATTTCAGCTCAATTGATTCTCCACTTCTGGTCGCCCATCTTTACCTTTTTCATTCTTTCCCAGCAAGAAGCGTATGCATTTTCAATGACATCAAATAAAGGGCAGTCATTGGGAGGGATCAGGAGACTGAGGCACCTTCACCATCCAAAAGAGAAAGACGGAGCAAGATATAAAGATGAACCGCAGAAGAGAGGGAGGGGGGGGCCTTGGACACATAGACATGAGAGGGAGATAACATGACTATATATAGCAGGACAGATATGACCAGATTAAACTGAGAATCCAGTCTCGCTGTGTCCTTCTGACCAATACAGGCTGTCTAGTACAATTTGCAAATATGTGTTTTCCTGCGAGAGAGCAAGAGAGAGGGAGGGAGAGAGAGAGACAGTGAGAGAGAGATAGTGAGAGAGACAGAGAGAGAGAGAGAGAGAGAGAGAGAGAGAGAGGATACAGTATGACAGCTTTACATACAGTATACCTCAATGGGAGACAGTTGCACTAGTTACTGTATCTGTTTCATCCACGAGGCTTATGGGAGACTCTGTCATGTCTTTGCCTTGAAGCCCTGGCTCTCCGCTGCGGGGGAGAGAACCCCAGAGGCTCCGCATATGAGAACAGAAGCCTGTCTCGCAATCACAGACTTGAATTCAGTGCATTGAAAGACTTTCCTTCAAGGTAACATGAGCTCTCAGCTTCCGAAGCACCCTCGTCTGCCCCCTCCTATCAAACAGTAATACTAGTTGGCCTCACAGTTACGCTGTGTTATGTCAGTTGTCATTTGGTAAACATTGGGTCTATGTATTGCCCCAATATGTTAATTGTAGACACTTTGAAGGCAACTACTAACATCAAAGATCAAATAGCATCTACACTCTGAGTTAAACATCATTTGAAAGAAGTATCTTTCCTCAACGTTGACTGATTATGGAGAATACAGTAGCTCTCTCAAATAAAATCCACCAATAATAGATTCAATGCAAAAAGTGTAGCTATGTAAGTGTATGAAAGTGCCCTGAGCAAGCAAAACAGTGGGAATTTACAACAATTTAATGTACGACCATTGAATCAGGGCATCATTAGTTGTTCATAAGGGATGACAAGAAAATCCATCATTACCCTGTATGCAGCAGGGCCCCAATGGGAACAAGTAGACTGGGGAATGACTGCCTGGGCTGCCTGAGTGTCCACTGGGAGAGGAGCTTGGCTCTGATGCCCTGGGTGTTCTGGCGTACTGCCCTCAGGGCTATACTACCACTGGACCATAGAGATTGCTGCCAATGGAGATTGCTGCCAATGGGGAAAGAGTCCAAGGCTGCAAATAGACCTATAGGCTCTTATGAGGACATGCCATGCCATGCTGCCCTCTTATGAGGACATGCCATGCCATGCTGCCCTAACTTCCTTAAGCTCATTTGCAGTATGTGACACGTTTTACAAGCATTTCGCTACACCCGCAATAACATCTGCTAAGTGTATGTGACAAATAATAACATTTGATCTGATTTAGGTGAAACTAATGCATACACATGGATTCCAACGTTGGTTGTTCTTTTCCCACCATCTCCAAGCTCTTTTTATTAGTTAGCACTGTAGGATTTGTTGGTTAAGCACATAGGCACCAGGGTGGCATTAAAGCACTCGGAGACACTAAACCTGAATGTATGATGAGAGGTTTGTTTATGCAAAAGGTAGTTTACTAAATCACTAACATGCATATGCAACAGCGGGTTACTCTAACAAGGCGAACTAGAAGGGTTGTAATTTATGCTGTGGACCGCAGTAGCGGTGGTGGAATTGATGCGGAGCCCACTGCAGTGAGTCACAGCGGACAAACAAATCCCTCTATGCATTATTAATGAGAGAAAGTCTTTTCAGGTTTAACTTCAACTTCCATTTAACACCTAAAGGGATCCTGCAACAACACCATGCTAAGAGAGAGCTGAAGTCGGGTCAGAACGGCTCTCAGACACTGCCAGCCGGTATTTACAATAAAGGTCAGAGAATGAAGGGACAATGATAGGAGACAATTTTCTATTTAAAAGTTTCGCCTCGCCAGATATTTCCCAGAGCCATAATTTTCATATTAATTTCATGGAACATTTGGTTTGGGTTTCCAAACGGAAACCTTCTTTCTTTCAGAGGGTTTAAAAAGTGATTATATTTGAATGCCCCTTGGTAAATGCACTTTTGTGGTAGGTGGTTTTGTAGTGGTAGCCTTTGGCATTTCCTTGCAGAGTGTTCCACACAGTGCATGGAGGTGCACAATGTACTTCCTTGTTCTATGTCTAGGTTAGCAGGTGACAGAGTGACTCCACCCACTTTACCATGCCCATGATATAGTGGGAAATAGGTATACTAAACTAAATGTCAATTAAATACTTTGGACAGATGCCATCCATGTACTCAAAAAAGGCTGTCTTAATGTGCTTTTGATTAAAATCTGGGCCACATGCATTTTTCAGCCAACGGCACAGTCCTCTTCAGTGCGAACAAAATCCTCTAGTTTCAACGGACAGACATTAAAAGAGTGCTCCACATAAAGTGTGGCCATCAGTGGAGCCTAGTGGGAGGAGCTATAGGAGGACAGGCTCATTGTAATGCCGGGAATTGAATCAAATGAACGGTTTCCACATGTTTAATGTGTTTGATACAGTTCCACTACTGTATATAGATAGCCTCGCTACTGTTATTTTTCACTGTCTTTTTACTGTTGTTTTTATTTCTTTACTTATCTACTGTTCACCTAATACCAATTTTTTACTTTAAAATGGTTAGAGCCTGTAAGTAAGTATTTCACTGTAAGGTCTACACCTGTTGTATTCAGCGCACATGACAAATAAACATTGATTTGATTTATTCCATTCCAGTCTTTACAATGAGTCCATCCTGCTATAGCTCCTCCTACCAGCCTCCTCTGGTGACCATGTCATACAGCAGTGGAACTCAGTTATGTGAGGGGGCCGGCACGGCCCCAGCATTATACAAACCTGTGAAACCCAAACATCCACCTAACATTTTATGTTGAGCAGATCACAGCATATTACTACCTCAAGACCTCCACAAACTCAATGGAAACTAAGTAAATTATTGTAACACTGCTTCATTGTCCCCCACAAAAGGCATACCCAAAATAGAGGATCTTTGGTTTGTGTGGGGACAGACAAACATGAGAAGGGGAGACAACCCAGTTTGCTCCTGTGCTGTATTACAGTGTGCTTCCTAATTTAGTATTCAAATGTATCGGGTTTACGATTCACACATAACACAGGCACGAGTAGACAAAGCTGGGCTTTAGATTTATGTGTAATCTCTCCCTCAGGGCTCATACAAATCCAAGCAAAACAAACAGTCCCTCAGTAGGTTACTTCAGCACTGCTCCCGCCGATCCAATGGTACATATTTACTGTCAGAAATCATCCATAGCCACAGTATGCTTTCCTCCCATACAAGACAGCGCTACGAATGGCTCCACTCTTTTGTTTTAGTGAGGCTTAAACATCTCAATTAAAATGGAAAATGCATATTGCTTGTAGAAGTAGCTTGACTCAGTTACAGCAGTGATTTGAATGAAAGGTGCTAAGAGTATAATTAATCATTGCACGGATATAACAAATGTTCTTTTTAAGGTAGAGCATATTTAGAAAATGAAAAGACTGGAACATTTCCACTGACTGATGACTGTGTCAGTAATACATAGTGATGAATCTTAGTCTCAACAACCCTGTTTCTGTCCCAATCAGCACTTATGTGCAAACATGCTGACCAGAGTAGTCCTGAATAGGTTTATGTTGAACAATGGACATACTTCCTCTATTATCAGCGATTCCCATTCGAATCAAGCCAGCATTATGTACACTGTGCGGTAAGAGGATACTAAACAATGGAAATTGTATTCATATTGTCCTTTAGTTTGTGGAATGTGGACAGTTTTGTTTTTGAATATGAACAGTTCAGTATTGTGAGCTAGAGATCATGGTATGGCTGTTAGTTATTTTGACTTCCTGAAAACATATGCTCACTTCTTCATTTATGATAGCAATGCTAGATGGTAACACAATATTTGTTTAGGCCTAATTGGAGTGTGGTGGGCAGACAACACAAAAGGTCAACAGACTGCTGGAATGACCTTAGATCCACGGTTCCAATTTGAGGTGTATTCCCTCTGCAATAAACTGTCACAATTATCCTGTTGTAGCAACATGATTGTCCCCTTTATGTAAAGGCCCATGTCCTCTACCATCTAGGGACACATTCTTCTCACCTCCTGTGGCCTCCCACAAGGCAACACATCCACTTCCAGGCCTGTGTCAGCAGCTGCATCAGAGGGCTAAGAGAGGCTAGTGATGAGGGCACACACCACATACCTCTGGGTTTAAAGTATTCAACTGCTGTCCTCTATGATTAACCTATCCATCACTTGAGTTTCCAGCCCACTTTCATGGTCAGTCACTCCCACACCATTCACAATGAATTAATGGTTGTAATAACACAGTCACCGGATCTAGAAGAGTTTAATATTTGATGTTACTTAAGGGAAGTCCACAAGTACCATTTCTCGATCCGTGACTTGCATTTCTAATGTATTGTATTAGATTGGATTAAAATTTGATTTGCTTTCTTAAAAAAAAAAAACATTATCTACAGTAGGAACCCTTCCAGGTCTTAATATGAATAATATGTATAATATGAAAAACAAATTACTTCTCCTCATAAACATAATTTTCATAATTGAAACATCTCTCATTGGCTTTGTTAAATTATGAATATACACAAATCACTCTCTGTCTTTGCAGGTTAGAGGTTGGTTGTCTTCTTGATTCTCATTGTTCTTAGAAATATTCAAGTGTGACAGCAGTAAGCATGGCAGACGAGGTACTGGGTGTTGTTCGGTACAGTAGCCTAGAAAATAAAGACATTTTTTTGTATGTCCAACGTATCGACAGGCAAGCTGTCTTCATCAGGGTATAATCACAAACACTTCGGGGTGACTCGTGTATATAGTGTCAAAGGACACACACACACAGGTGTCTGTAATCATGGCCAAATGTGGCCTAATATCATTGGTTAATTCTGAAATATTAAAATGGCATACAAAGAACATACAAAAAATAAATGGATAGCATACGATCATAGATTCGATTTAGGCTACATAGGCCTACAAATAATTACAATGGCAAAGTCACAATAATCACAAGAATGGCTTCAGATCAAAGTCTACGTTGAGACCGAAGGGATCTTTAAATTAAAGATCCAGGCAGCCTCTCGTTTTAACAATAAATTATCGAGGTCACCCCCTCTCCTAGGGAGGGTGACATGTTCAATGCCAATATAACGCAAAGACAAAATCGAGTGGTTTGCTTCCAAAGTTTTCAAGTTTTCCACTCCACTAGCCAGCACCTCGCCTATATAGGTGTGCGTTTCTTTTTCCTCTAGACTGTACAGTAGCCTACACATCTCTGTCAGGTTTGAACAAATATCTCCCTCTGAGATGTCTGGGCTGCTTTAAGTGGACCGGAGAACAGAACATGTAATTCATCGCTCTGAGCCGAGACCCCTGCCTTGGTGGTGAGCGTTCCTCCTGTGGCTATGTTTGCCATCATCTTGAATTTCAACAATGAAAAATGAATAACTGACTGAGTCCAATCTGATTTGAAAGCTAGTTAAGTGGCTCAGGTTTGGATAAAAATGCAATACTAGGTGCCACTGACAATGAAGTATACTGTAGCCCTTGGGTCAGCAAGATGTATTGACTACACATTAGTGAATGCAGATGAAATGTTTCCCCTTTCACTCGGAAATGTCTGGCATGCAGTAAATCATTTTCATTCCTCCATAGGCATTTTGTAGCCTCAGTTCTTATTCTCAAAAAGCAGAACAAATACTTGTATATTTGGCATGCAGTCATAACATATAAATCAATATCGTAATTGGCACATGCAGTAGACTATCCCATAATTTTTTATTTTCAGCACAATGAAATCCGTTAAGAAATGGAAAAAGCATCATGATTTAGTATGGTGGGAATATCAAAGTTATAAGGTCGTTCTTTGAATGGAACTAGTGTATGCAATTCATAGTCCAAACACAAAAGTATTGTTCTAGGAAGACGAAGTGTCTCAGTGTTCCTCGCTGGCCACTGCTGCTGATTATGACCACGGCTGTGCTGGTCGACCGTGGTGCAAGTTATTACCTAAGACTATTATGACAATGACTCATATACTTAAACATTTGACTTTCCTTCCTCTCAGCACCTCCCATGCTGAGGTCACCTGCTGTTTATGACTACTAATTCATTAATACCTCTCCATAAAACCAGGATCTATAGGCTACACACCCAGCTCCAAGGTTTTCTCCTGCAGCTATCAACTTTATTCGGAAACCTTGGGACTGTTTGGGACTGTCTGTGTGCTGTGTCTTTTATTGATAAAATTGATTGTGTCAAATTATTTAACCAGACCCAATGGAACACTGCAATTTCCCGGGGGAGCTATCTGACAGGGTTAAATTGACAATGAACAGTTTGCTATTTTTGGTTTGCGGTTTGTATCTTTAGTAATTACCGTAAGATGTTTAAGAGATACATCCATGGCACTGAAAGACATTAAGTTCTATTTCTGTTGTCAAATTAAAACATCTATAAGGTTCTTGAGAAGACAGTTTCAAAGGAACATTTCAGTGTGGTGCAGAGTAATTAATTTAATGCTGCATCTAAACATTAGTTGGACTCAGTTGTGTTTGACAGTGCCCAGGTTAATGGTGTGAAAATAGGGACCCTGCTTTCCCCAACCTGTCAAGTGGTAATTGGCCAAAAGTTTCCTTAATAGCAATATGCCACAGGGAACGCAAAGCACCTCTGAAATTGTGTACAGAATAATTGGATGGCAATGAAAGAGGAAGCATACACATTAATCCTATTTTGACTTTAAAATTATATTTGCTATTTTTACTTAATGTGCAAAACAAAAATGTGTCTTGATTATTTGGATCCATATGTTCAGTATACATGACAGATTAATAGAATGTAGAAAATAAAATACAGATTGGGTAACATATTATTTGACTGCTACAAATGGTCTATAGAGGAGAAATATCATTCTACTTGTGCAGCATGGCATGTATTCTGAATATTTATGCCCAAAAAATATATACTTTTTAAATTTAGTTGTGTAGATGTGGTTATATTCAAATTGCAAATCTCACATTCAAGCAGTTATTGATTCCCCTAATGTGTGCCTGCTTCTCTTTTCTTCACAGGGAGTTCCTCTGAGCCCATGAATGCGACCCAGCAAGAAAGACAGAGGAAGAAACAATAGGATGAGACCAATCAACAATGTTATCCCTGGGGAAATAAGCACAAGACAATCTGAGGTGGTGAAATACTGAATCTCAGCGAACCGTCTCTAAAACTTCACTCCAGGCTAAAGTCATTGGATGGATGCTGGTCTAAATGCACATGCCCAACATCTTTTTGTAAATGGCTGGAACATTGGGACCAAATTATCCTTCCCTGGACAGAAGGCCAATATATTGATTGTCCTCACTGAGGAGAGCACTTGAAAGTCCAGCTAGATTACAAAGAGTTCAGTTCAGCATCTTTAGAAACCACAGTGGTGTTCCCGTCTTAGAGCTTTTGGCCCTGCCCATAACATCAAGAGGAGCACCAATGGCCTGCGATGGAGGTATGGTAATGAGTGCCTTTTTCTGGTCTGTGGCCATAGTATATTTGACCCATATAGGCAGAGTCAATGGGGACTGCTGGCTCATCGAAGGCGAGAAGGGCTTTGTGTGGCTGGCCATCTGCAGTCAAAACCAGCCTCCATTCGAGGCAATCCCCACGCATATCAACAGCACCATTGTGGACCTGCGGCTCAATGAAAACAAGATCAAAAGTATCCATTTCTCTGCCCTTAGCCGCTTCGCCAACCTGACGTACCTAAACCTGACCAAGAATGAGATCAACTACATAGATGACGGGGCCTTTTCTGCCCAGTTCAACTTACAGGTCCTTCAGTTAGGCTTCAACAAACTCCGTAACCTTACTGAGGGCATCCTCAGGGGTTTGGGCAAGCTGCAGTACCTCTACCTCCAGGCCAACCTGATTGAGACTGTGACACCCAATGCCTTTTTGGAGTGCTATAGCCTGGAAAACATTGACCTCTCCATGAACCGTATCCAGCAGCTAGATGGGACCACGTTTACCAGCCTGACTAAACTGACTACCTGTGAGCTCTACACCAATCCTTTCAACTGTTCCTGTGAACTACTTGGCTTTGTGAAGTGGCTCTCTGCATTCCCCAACAGGACAAATGAACGGATGGTCTGTGACTCCCCATCAGGTGTCTCTGGCTACAGTCTGCTCAGCCAGAACCCTAACAACCCGACTTTTCGGAATGCCCTCCATATGCTCTCCACTGTGTGTACCGATGACTATGTGACGCCGTACATACCTGTGCCTCCTGAGACCACCACACTCCCACCAGACTACACTCCCTGTGGGCTGGAGGACTGTCCCTCCGGAACTGAGCCAGATGAGAGTATGAGTATCAACCCAACAGTGATTAATGTGGATGTAAAACCCAGTATGAAGCTGAAGCAAGTCTCTAAAACAAGCGCCACCATCACTGTTCAGATCCCCCATCCCTTCAAGAAGATGTACAGCCTGGTTCTCTACAATAACAGCTTTTTCACTGATATTCAAAACCTCAAAATTCAGAATGAGGACATTGAACTTAAAAACCTGAAACCCCATACTGAATACACGTACTGTGTCGCTTCTATAAAGAATAATCTTAGATTCAATCATACTTGTCTGGCAGTCTCCACAGGACCCTGGAATGGGAAAGAGAAATCACAGAACCATGCAACAGCTACCCACTACATTATGACCATCCTAGGTTGTCTCTTTAGCATGGTGATTGTCCTAGGGGTGGTCTACTATTGCTTGCGTAAAAAACGTCAGCAAGATGAAAAGCACAAAAGGGCAGGCAGCCTAAAGAAAAGTATAATTGAACTAAAATATGGACAAGAGCTCGAAGGGGGAACCATTTCCAGGATGTCACAGAAGCAAATGATGGCTGGGGAGAATATGTCCCGCATGCCATACCTACCATCTGGTAGTGAAATGGAGCAGTACAAACTGCAGGAGATAAGAGATGACACGCCTAAAATGGCCAAGGGAAGTTACATAGAGATGCGAGGAACCGGGGACCACCATGAACGCAGAGAGTGTGAGATGTCCATGCCTGGGATGTCCATGCCTGGGAACAGCCAAGGGTCAGTGGCCGAGATTTCAACCATTGCAAAAGAGGTGGATAAGGTCAATCAGATCATTAACAACTGTATCGATGCTCTGAAGTCAGAATCCACATCTTTTCAAGGGGTGAAATCAGGAGCTGTGTCCACCCAGGAGCCCCAGCTGGTCCTAATATCAGAGCAGCCGCAGAGCAAGTCTGGCTTCCTGTCCCCAGTTTATAAGGACAGCTACCACCACTCGTTACAAAGGCACCACACCTCAGATGTCCCGCCAAAGCGGCCCAGCACTGCCACTGGAGGTCCAACGCGGAGCCCAAGGCCTTACCGCTCAGAGTCCAAGTACATAGAGAAGACCTCGCCAACAGGTGAGACCATCCACACTGTAACGCCAGCCGCTGCCATCCTTAGGGCAGAGGCGGAGAAGATCAGGCAGTACAATGAGCACCGGCACTCCTATCCCGACAGCCACCAGCTGCAGATCGAGGAGCTGGAAGGGCCCGGAAGCCACAAGCCCTCCATCCTGGAGCCCCTAACTCGGCCCCGCCCCAGAGACATGGCGTACTCTCCGCTCTCACCTCAGTACCATAACCTCAGCTACTCCTCCAGTCCTGAGTACTACTGCAAACCACATCACACTATCTGGGAGCGCTTCAAACTCCGTGGCAAACGGCACAAAGATGAGGACGAGTACATGGCTGCAGGGCATGCGCTACGTAAAAAAGTGCAGTTTGCCAAGGATGAGGACCTGCATGACATTTTAGACTACTGGAAAGGTGTATCTGCTCAACAGAAATCTTAATCTCTCCAAGTCTTTTCTACTGGACCACAACTTTCAGAAATGACACAGAAACCTTATATGTGAAACTCACTTTTGATTGGATGGATACTTCCATATTGCGATCAACTACTTAACGTATATATAGCAACATATTTTGACTGTAAGTAAAATAGGAAAAGAACCTTGGAAATGACCATCTTGGAAATTACCATCTTAAATTTGTCCCATTATGTATGGAATTTATGGGAATAAACTGTAATCTAACGTTTCAAGAAGAGAACATATTGCAAATTAAGAATATACATATTATATGTTGCAATGGATTATAGGTATTTGGGTATCGCATGGCCAAGTCCTGTGACAGTGGATTTGCTGTTGTGTACTTTGAGAAAATACTGTAACAAATATTGAAAAACATGTCTACTGAAACCTCAAAATTTTTCTTGAAGAACTACTGAACAATCATATGAAAAAGACTTTTTTTCTCCCCACATATATTTAATTCTACAATGGAACTATGTACTGATACAGTTTCTATATCTGCAATGTTTGCTGTTAATAAGATTTTATGTTTGAATTATGTTTGATTCAGGTTTAGCCCATGGATTTCAAAGACAGCTCATTTTATTTGTTTTCTAATGATTTCCGTGTCCTAACTGATAAACATTACACTGGTCAGATAATTGGTGTTATCTTACCCATACCACTTAACTTTCCCTTCCCCTATTTACAGCACTATCACATAATACATTTTAGAGGCCACTAAACAAACTGCACAATATTAAAAGACTGGAATTTTCTAAATGTAATATTCCACATAAGATATAAGAGTTAGTTATATTATTCTGATGCTGATGGTCTGTCTTAGGCATCGGCATTGTGAGCCATTAGTCATATCTTTAGAACCAAAGTAGAAAAAGCTGAAATGTTTACAACATTTTCTTTCTGCATGGTCTAACAAAGTATTTTCCAACTCCGGTCCTCAAGTACCCCCAACAGCACACATTTTAGTTGTAGCCCAGCACAAAAACCCCTGATTCAACTTGTCAAGGGCTTGATGATTAGTTGATCAGTAGAATCAGGTGTGGTTCTCCTGGGCTACAACAACAAAATATGTACAGTTGTGGGTTGGGAAACACTGGTCTTAGATATGTGTGAACATAGTAAATCAGGTTCCATATGCATTTGATTTGAATTTTGTTCTACTGTGTTTCAAAGAGCCAAAACATAATAAGAGTTACTTTTGTTGAAAGTGTAATTGACCATTCACCTTTATATTACCAATATTTTTCACAGAAGGCAACTTTAGATTCCCACCTGTTGTTTAGGCAGAATGCTGAGAATGCAGTTCACATTCTCGACTGGAATATCTGTCCTATAGCCTGATGGATGAATGTACAATATAGATGATGAAATCTGTATATGGCAGCTTTTTAATTTTATTTCAGAGAGATTTTTTTTATTTGCTATTTACAACCATAATCTCAAGTTTCCTTTGTCTCTACTTGGTTTATCAATTAATATATTTTCCATAACTTATCATATTTTATATTTGTCTGCAATTCTCAGCCAACAAAGTAAAAAACAGCAAAGTTGTTGGTTTCACTGAAGGTTCTTGTTGAAGGATATTTTCCTATACTGTGTGGCTGTTATGACACTTTTGTAAATTAGAAGTCACCAATCAGAGGTATATCAACATGCCTGGGTTAACTATTAAATAATATCCCATGAATGCCTGAACTAAACTTCTGCCGCTGGATTTGTATATTATCTATACACTGTTTTTGAGTGGATACAAGAGGTAACTTGGCTGTCTGAGTTCTTATTTCAACCGCCTTAAACTTCTGGGATATGTGTGCGACTGTAATTTTCTTTAGTTTTCTTTCAGTGTTGATATTGTTGACAAGTCCTTATTTGATGTAATTTTTATAAATGCATTTCAATAGATTCCAAGAGCTGTCCGATTTATAGATAAATTAGCAAGTAAGCTACATGTTTTTATACTGCATATTGTAGCACTTCTGTGTCTCATAAAAGTTAGAATTGTTGGGAAACCGGTAGAAACAAACAAGAGCACAATAAAGTGTTTTTATTTCATTTCTTAATACTATGTTACCTGCTTTCAGACAAAGTACTGTGAAATAAAGGGAAGGGTGCACCCATCAGTATCTTCATTATGTTATTTTCTTGCTTTTGAATTCTGAATCAAGATATGAATCCTGAATGTATGGAATCTTTAATGTATGAGAAAATGATTTGTATCACACACATACATCATTATCAAGTTTTTATGATAGTTTAGTGGTTCTACCAAACTATGAAATGTTCATAATATTCTGTAGTACAGGAATTTCAGAAGCTGTACCCTTCTTCATGTATAGCTAAATATTCAAATGCAGGCTACCTTGTAATGCTACACCTTTTCCATCAGAGTATTGGCAGTGTTTCCAATGCTCTGCTGAACATATTCAAGCAAGTGCTTATGAAGAAGTGACTGCATGCATTTATCTTGGGAGCTAAAGATATTTATTACATTCAAAAAATGCTGAGGGCACGATTCAATATGTAGCACTGAAGACCTGCACTGAAGCACAATATACATTTAATTTCATTTGATGTTCCTGCGTTCACAAAGACTGCATTCACGGTAAACCCTACATGTCGTCTCAAATCGGAAATTACCTTTACATTTTAATCGCACTACAGTGCATATCTTCAGCTGGATGGATTGTATCGAGCCCTAGGACTGCCTCTCCTTTGAAAAACAAACATCAATTTGCCTTGTCCCCAATGGTTGTCAGATATCTTAACCTTAAAAGTGCCAACTTTGGAACACTGAACTTAAAAACCTGAAACCCCATACTGTGTCGCTTCTATAAGCAATGCTCTTAGAGTCAATCACGCTTGTCTGACAATCTACACCAGACAGTGGAATGGGTCAACCAATATGCTTCCAAAACAATCAAAGCAAAAGCAGGTTGACATTTATTGTCATGAATCTTGCCCTGAAGAAAGAACTGAGCAATTTCCGCTATATGGGCAAGCTGCTAAGTCAAAATTGTCTATATCATAAAAATTTATGAAATCAAAATATAAGGTTAGGCATTAGTGTTAGCAGCGTGGTTAAGGTTAGGGATTTTATGACTTTGTCGCTCTGCCAGCTATTGACCACTCTGCAGAGCTGCCTCCAGGGCAAGATTCATTACAATAAATGCCAACCTGCAAAGCAAAATCCAAAGCATGGATTGCTGTTATATTTTGTCTATTTTGTCCATTTTGTCCACTGCTTAGAGGAAAAGGAAACCAATATGTAATTTCTAATTTGGGTGAACTATCCCTTTAAGTGTATTTGGCTTAGAAAGTGAAATTTTAATTTACCTTTTGAGGTTATGCCAATATTTCAGCAAAAATGAAGGGGTAGTATTCAGCACATCAAAAACAGGCAGGGGACACAGTTATTGCTTTTCTTGAAAAATCACTATAATTTCACAAAATGTAAGGGTCACCTAATACATATATGTATTCAATTTGTTTGTAGGTTAAAACAGCACTTCTATTTGAAATGTGTGAGGAATGATGGGAAATAACACAGGTATTTGTTATGAAAGTGTATCTTCATATCTCAGATAAGATTTCAGCATCTGAAACTGACTGGAAAGCGTCCAATAGATAAGGAGTCAGGAGATTGTTAGCAATTGAGGTACCATTTGAAAAAGCTATTTCCTTTTTCTCAGCCATGATGTAACTGTCTCCAGTGAATCTCAAGTGTTATCAGATTACAGTGCATTCTGAAAATATTCAGACCCCTTGACTTTTTCCACATTCTGTTACATTACAGCCTTATTCTAAAATTGATTAAATAAATAGAAAATATCATCAATCTACACACAATACCCATAATGACAAATTTCGTATACATTTTTGCATATGTATTCAAAATACCTTTTTACTTAAGTATTCAGGCCCTTTGCAATGAGACTTGAAAGTGTGCATCCTGTTTCCATTGATCATCCTTGAGATGTTTATACAACTTGATTGGAGTCCACCTGTTGTAAACTCAATTGATTGGACATGATTTGGAAAGGCACACATTTGTCTACAGTGCCTTCGGAAAGTATTCAGGCCCCTTGACTTTTTCCACATTTTGTTACGTTAAAGCCTTATCCTCAGCAATCTATAGACAATACACCACCAAACAGCTTTTTAGAATAAAAAATTAGTATTCAGATATTTTGCTATGAGACTCAAAATTGAGCTCAGGTGCATGCTGTTTCCATTGATCATCCTTGAGATGTTTCTACAACTTGATTGGATTCCACTTGTGGTATATTCCAATAATTGGACAGGATATATTTATGGTCCCAAAGTTGACAGTGCATGTCAGAGCAAAAACCAAGCCATGAGGTCGAAGGAATTGTCTGTAGAGCTCCGAGACAGGATTGTGTAAAGGCACAGATCTGGGGAAGGGTACCAAAAAATGTCTGCCGTATTAAAGGTCCCCAAGAACACAGTGTCCTCCATCATTCTTAAATGGAAGAAGTTTGGAACCACCAAGACTCTTCCTAGAGCTGGCTGCCGGGCCAAACTGAGCAATCGGGGGAGAAGGGCCTTGGTCAGGGAGGTGACCAAGAACCAGATTTTGTTATTTAACCTTTATTTAACTAGGCAATTCAGTTAAGAACAAATTCTTATTTACAATGACTGCCTACCCCGGCCAAACCCGGACGACGCTGGGCCAATTCTGTACCACCCTATGGGACTTCCAGTCACGGCCGGATGTGATGCAGCCTGGATTCAAACCAGGGACTGCAGTGACCCCTCTTGCACTGAGATGCAGTGCCTTGGACCACTGCACCACTCAGGAGCCCAGATGGTCACTCTGACAGAGCTCTAGAGTTCCTCTGTGGAGATGAGAGAACCTTCCAGAAGGACAACCATCTCTGTAGCACTCCACCAATCAGGCCTTTATGGTAGAGTGGCCAGACGGAAGCCACTCCTCAGTAAAAGGCGCATGACAGCCCACTTGGATTTTTCCAAAAGGCACCTAAAGACTCTCAGACCATGAGAAACAAGATTATCTGGTCTGATGAAAACAATGTTGAACTCTTTGGCCTGAATGCCAAGTGTCACATCTGGCGGAAACCTGGCACTTTCCCGACGATGAAGCATGGTCAAATCAAATTGTATTTGTCACATACACATGGTTAGCAGATGTTAATGCGAGTGTAGCGAAATGCTTGTGCTTCTAGTTCCGACCATGCAGTAGTATCTTACAAGTAATCTAACAATTTCACAACAACTACCTTACACACACAAGTGTAAAGGAATGAATACGAGTATGTACATATAAATATATGGATGAGCGATGGCTGACCGGCGTAGGCAAGATGCAGTAGATGGTATGGAGTACAGTATATACATATGAGATGAGTAATGTAGGATATGTAAACATTATATAAATGGCATCGTTTAAAGTGGCTAGTGATTCATTTATTTCATCCAATTATAATTATTAAAGTGGCTAGAGATTTGAGTCGATGGCCGAACGGCATAGGCAAGATTCAGTAGATGGTTTAGAGTACAGTGTATACATTTGATATGAGTAATGTCGGATATGTAAACATTATATACAAACTTGTTTAAAGTGGCTAGTGATACATTTGTTACATCCAATTCCTATTATTTAAAGTGGCTAGAGATTTAAGTCAGTATGTTGGCAGCAGCCACTCAATGTTAGTGATGGCTGTTTAACAGTCTGATGGCCTTGAGATAGAAGCTGTTTTTCAGTCTCTCGGTTCCAGCTTTGATGCACCTGTACTGACCTCGCCTTCTGGATGATAGCGGGGTGAACAGGCAGTGGCTCGAGTGGTTGTTGTCCTTGATGATCTTTTTGGCCTTCCTGTGACATTGGGTGGTGTAGGTGTCCTGAAGGGCAGGTAGTTTTCCCCCGGTGATGCGTTGTGCAGTCCTCACTACCCTCTGGAGAGCCTTACGGTTGTGGGTGGAGCAGTTGCCGTACCAGGCGGTGATACAGCCCAACAGGATGCTCTCGATTGTGCATCTGTAGAAGTTTGTGAGTGTTTTTGGTGACAAGCCAAATTTCTTCAACCTCCTGAGATTGAAGAGGCACTGTTGTGCCTTCTTCACCACGCTGTCTGTGTGGGTGGACCATTTCAGTTTGTCCGTGATGTGTACGCCGAGGAACTTAAAACTTTCCACCTTCTCCACTACTGTCCCGTCAATGTGGATAGGGGGGTGCTCCCTCTCCTGTTTCCTGAAGTCCACGATCATCTCCTTTGTTTTGTTGACGTTGAGTGAGAGGTTATTTTCCTGACACCACACTCCGAGGGCCCTCACCTCCTCCCTGTAGGCCGTCTCGTCGTTGTTGGTAATCAAGCCTACCCACTGTAGTGTCGTCAGCAAACTTGATGATTGAGTTGGATGCATGCTTGGCCACGCAGTCATGGGTAAACAGGGAGTACAGGAGAGGGCTGAGAACGCACCCTTGTGGGGCCCCAGTGTTGAGGATCAGCGGGGTGGAGATGTTGTTTCCTACCCTCACCACCTGGAACCGGCCCGTCAGGAAGTCCAGGACCCAGTTGCACAGGGCTGGGTTGAGACCTAGGGTCTCGAGCTTAATGACGAGCTTGGAGGGATCTATGGTGTTAAATGCTGAGCTGTAGTCAATGAAGAGCATTCTTACATAGGTATTCCTCTTGTCCAGATGGGTTAGGGCAGTATGCAGTGTGATTGCGATTGCGTCGTCTGTGGACCTTTTGGGACGGTAAGCAAATTGGAGTGGGTCCAGGGTGTCTGGCAGGATGGAGGTGATATGATCCTTGACTAGTCTCTCAAAGCACTACATGAAGACGGAAGTGAGTGCTACGGGGCAATAGTCATTTAGCTCAGTTACCTTAGCTTTCTTGGGAACAGGAACAATGGTGGCTAACCACAATGGTGTGTTAACCCTTGCGAGGGTTAACACATTTAAATGTTTTACTCACGTTGGCTGCGGTGAAGGAGAGCCCGCAGGTTTTGGTAGCGGGCCGTGTCGGTGGCACTGTATTGTCCTCAAAGCGAGCAAAGAAGTTGTTTAGTATGTCTGGGAGCAGGACGTCGTGGTCCGCGACGGGGCTGGTTTTCTTTTTGTAGTCCGTGATTGACTGTAGACCCTGCCATATTCCTCTCGTGTCTGAGCCGTTGAATTGTCACTCTACTTTGTCTCTATATTGACGCTTAGCTTGTTTGATTGCCTTGCGGAGGGAATAGCTACACTGTTTGTATTCAGTCATGTTTCCGGTCGTCTGACCCTGGTTAAAAGCAGTGGTTCGCGCTCTCAGTTTTGCGCGAATGCTGCCGTCAATCCACGGTTTCTGGTTGGGGAAGGTTTTAATAGTTGCTATGGGTACAACATCACCAATGCACTTGCTAATAAACTCGCTCACCGAATCAGCGTATACATCAATGTTGTTGTCAGATGCTATCCGGAACATATCCCAGTCCACGTGCTCGAAGCAATCTTGCAGCATGGAATCAGATTGGTCGGACCAGCGTTGAACAGACCTGAGAACAGGTGTTTCCTGTTTTAGTTTCTATCTGTAGGCTGGGAGCAACAAAATGGAGTCATGGTCAGACTTGCCGAAAGGAGGGCGGAGAATGGCCTTGTATGCATCGCGGAAGTCAGAATAACAATGATCAAGGATTTTACCAGCCCGGGTGGCACATTCGTTATGTGTCACGACTTCCACCAACGGTGGCTCCTCTGCCTATTCGGGCGGCGTTCGGCGGTCGTCGGCCTACTAGCTGCCACCGATCCTCCATTTCCTTTCTGTTGATTATCTTATTGTTTGCACCTGTTCCTCGTTTTGTGTTTGTTAGGGCTATTTAAGCCGGTTAAGCCTCTTTTTGTGCGGGCTTGTTTTCTGTTTTGTTGGTGTTGTGTACAGTGCTTGAGTTCATGTCCTATGTTTGGGCTGCTCTTATTGTAACTATTTTTCGCCTGTGTGTTTTGGCATTGGACTATTACGCACCGCATTAAAGTCGGTTTTCCGTTTACTCTGCTCTCTGCGCCTGACTCCACACCCACCACTCCTAGCTGTCGTGACAATATGCTGATAACATTTCGGGAGCCTTGTTTTCAAATTAGCCTTATTAAAATCCCCAGCCACAATACATTTTTTTTTTTTTTTTTTTTTTTTTCACCTTTATTTAACCAGGTAGGCAAGTTGAGAACAAGTATACAACTGCAACCTGGCCAAGATAAAGCAAAGCAGTTCAACACATACAGTGGGGCAAAAAAGTATTTAGTCAGCCACCAATTGTACAAGTTCTCTCACTTAAAAAGATGAGAGAGGCCTGTAATTTTCATCATAGGTACACTTCAACTATGACAGACAAAATGAGGAAAAAAAATCCAGAAAATCACATTGTAGGATTTTTAATGAATTTATTTGCAAATTATGGTGGAAAATAAGTATTTGGTCATATACAAACAAGCAAGATTTCTGGCTCTCACAGACCTGTAACTTCTTCTTTAAGAGGCTCCTCTGTCCTCCACTCGTTACCTGTATTAATGGCACATGTTTGAACTTGTTTTCAGTATAAAAGACACCTGTCCACAACCTAAAACAGTCACACTCCAAACTCCACTATGGCCAAGACCAAAGAGCTGTCAAAGGACACCAGAAACAAAATTGTAGACCTGCACCAGGTTGGGAAGACTGAATCTGCAATAGGTAAGCAGCTTGGTTTGAAGAAATCAACTGTGGGAGCAATTATTAGGAAATGGAAGACATACAAGACCACTGATAATCTTCCTCGATCTGGGGCTCCACGCAAGATCTCACCCGTGGGGTCAAAATGATCACAAGAACGGTGAGCAAAAATCCCAGAACCACACGGGGACCTAGTGAATGGCCTGCAGAGAGCTGGGACCAAAGTAACAAAGCCTACCATCAGTAACACACTACGCCGCCAGGGACTCAAATCCTGCAGTGCCAGACGTGTCCCCCTGCTTAAGCCAGTACATGTTCAGGCCCGTCTGAAGTTTGCTAGAGAGCATTTGGATGATCCAGATGAGGATTGGGAGAATGTCATATGGTCAGATGAAACCAAAATAGAACTTTTTGGTAAAAACTCAACTCGTCGTGTTTGGAGGACAAAGAATGCTGAGTTGCATCCAAAGAACACCATACCTACTGTGAAGCATGGGGGTGGAAACATCATGCTTTGGGGCTGTTTTTCTGCAAAGGGACCAGGACGACTGATCCGTGTAAAGGAAAGAATGAATGGGGCCATGTATCGTGACATTTTGAGTGAAAACCTCCTTCCATCAGCAAGGGCATTGAAGATGAAACGTGGCTGGGTCTTTCAGCATGACAATGATCCCAAACACCCCGCCCGGGCAACGAAGGAGTGGCTTCGTAAGAAGCATTTCAAGGTCCTGGAGTGGCCTAGCCAGTCTCCAGATCTCAACCCCATAGAAAATCTTTGGAGGGAGTTGAAAGTCCGTGTTGCCCAGCGACAGCCCCAAAACATCACTGCTCTAGAGGAGATCTGCATGGAGGAATGGGCCAAAATACCAGCAACAGTGTGTGAAAACCTTGTGAAGACTTACAGAAAACGTTTGACCTCTGTCATTGCCAACAAAGGGTATATAACAAGTATTGAGATAAACTTTTGTTATTGACCAAATACTTATTTTCCACCATAATTTGCAAATAAATAAATTAAAAATCCTACAATGTGATTTTCTGGATTTATTTTTCTCATTTCGTCTGTCATAGTTGAAGTGTACCTATGATGAAAATTACAGGCCTCTCTCATCTTTTTAAGTTGGAGAACTTGCACAATTGGTGGCTGACTAAATACTTTTTTGCCCCACTGTACAACAACACATAGTTACACATTGGAGTAAAAAAACACAGTCAATAATACAGTAGGAAAAAAAAAACACAAATCTATATACAATGTGTGCAAATGAGGTAAGATAAGGAACATAAGGCAATAAATAGGCCATGGTGGTGAAGTAATTACAGTATAGCAATTTAACACTGGAATGGTGTGTCAGCCTCAGGATATGTGGTTTCCAATTTACATAGAGTCCAATGGATTTCTTTCAGTGCCGTCGATGTGTCAGCTTGAGGGGGGATATATACGGCTTCTATTATAATCGAGGAGAATTCTCTTGGTAGATAACGCGATCGGCATTTGATCGTAAGGAATTCTATGTCAGGTGAACAAAAGGACTTGAGTTCCTGTATGTTGTTATGATCACACCACGTCTCGTTAATCATAAGACACACACCCCCGCCCTGGTGGTGGCAGCCTCATGCTGTGGGGATGTTTTTTAGTGGCAGGGACTGGGAAACAAGTGGGGCAAAGGTTCACCATCCAAACAGGACAACGACCCTAAGCACACAGCCAAAGATAATGCAGGAGTGTCTTTGGGACAAGTCTCTGAATTTCCTTGAGTGGCCCAACCAGAGCCCAGACTTGACCCCGATCAAACATCTCTAGAGACCCCTCAAAATAGCTGTTCAGCAATGCTCCCCATCCAACCTGACACAGCTTGAGAGGATCTGCAGAGAAGAATGGGAGAAACTCTCCAAATACAGGTGTGCCAAGGTTGTAGCTTCATACCCAAGAAGACTCAAGGTTGTAATCACCGCCAAAGGTGCTTCAACAAAGTACTGAGTAAAGGTTCTGAATACTTATCTAAATGTGATATTTCCATTTTTTATTTAGTACATTTGAAAAAATGTCTTAACCTGTTTTAGCTTTGTCATTATGGAGTATTGTGTGTAGATTGATGAGGGGGAAAAAACGATTTAATACATTTTAGAATAAGGTTGTAACGTAAGAAAATGTAAAGAAAAGTCAAGGGGTCTGAATACTTTCCGAATGCACTGTATATACCACACTGACCTCTGCATGTGACATCATGTTCTCTGTTTCAGAAATTAAAACTGAAATGCTAGCCCTTGCACACTTCAGCAGCTATACAGATAATACTATATGCAAAAGGAAAGCTAATGTCCTTGAATAATTTATCTGTAATACACACCTGCCATATCCTGTTACTAATTGTGATGGAGTGAAAGAGGCCTCTTATAAGTGTTGAAATGAAACTCTGTGTAAACCAGACGACAGTGTTTCTTAGGTAAGACTAAAAACACATGTACATTTGCACATTTGTGTTAATTAAAGCAATAAAGTATTGTCTGCTCTGTTCAAATTCAACTCCATATGCTCATTGAAACTGTTAAAGCATTTTGTCTCGGGCTCCTCTGGTTTAAAAAAAAGGAATAATGATAGATAATGATATTTAAAATAGGTTGCATGTGGGCTGCAAAGACTTCTAGATGAAACTATGTTTAAATGTATTAATAAATCTATTAGCCTATACGGCTTATCAGACTCATGAAAAAATATTTAGATTTGACTTATACGAATATTTATATTACCTTGCATATAGAACTTTCAGACAGTGTTCACACCTCTTGACTTGTCTCCCCTTTTGTTGTGTAACAGCCTGAATAAAAAAAGTGTTAAATTAAGACTTTTTTTTGGCAGTGGCCTACACACAATAATCCATAATGTCAAAGTGGAATTATGTTTTTAGGAATTTTTATACATTTAAAATGAAAAGCTGAAATGTCTTGAGTCAATAAGTATTCAACCCCTTTGTTATGGCAAGCCTAAATAAGGTCAAAAGTAAAAATGTGCTTAACAAGTCACATAAGAAATTGCATGGACTCACTCTGTGTACCATAATAGTGTTTAACATAATTATTTATGACTACTTCATCTCTCTATCCTACACATAGAATTATCTGTAATGTCCCTCAGTAGAGCAGTGCATTTCAACCAGAGTCATTCACAAAGACCAGGGATCTTTTACAATGCTTCACAAAGAAGGGCACCTATTGGTAGATGGGTAAAAATAGCAGAAATTGAATATCCCTTTGAGCATGGTGAAGTTATTAATTACACTTTGGATGGTGTATCAATACACCCAGTCACTACAAAGATACAGGCGTCCTTCCTAACTCAGTTGCCGGAAAGGAAGGAAACCCTGAGGGATTTCACCATGAGGCCAATGGTGACTTTAAAACAGGATGGATCAACAACATTGTAGTTACTCCACAATAGTAACCTAATTGAAAAGAATGAAGCCTGTACAGAATAAAATATTCCAAAACATGCATCCTCTTTGCAACAAAAGCTATTTACTTTTTGTCCTGAACACAAAGTGTTGTGTTATGGGTATGATTGTAATCGTTAAGGACTGGGGAGTTGTTCAGGATAAAAAGAAATGGAACAGAGCTAAGCACAGGCCAAATCCTAGAGGAAAACCTGGTTCAGCCTGCTTTCCACCAGACACTGGGAGATGAATTCACCTTCCAGCAGGACAATAACCTAAAACACAAGGCCAAATTTACACTGAAGTTGCTTACCAACCTACAGTGAATGTTCATGCGTGGTCGAGTTACAGTTTTTACTTAAATCTACTTGAAAATCTATGGCAAGACCTGAAAATGTTTGTCTAGCAATGATCAAAAACCAATTTGAAAGTGCTTGAAGAAATTTTTAGATAACAAAAGGCAAATGTTGCACAATCCAAGTGTGGAAAGCTCTTAGAGACGTACCTACAAAGAGTCACAGCTGTAATCGCTGCCAAAAGTGCTTCTACAAAGTATTGACTCGGGTGTGAATACTTAAGTAAATGAGATATTTATGTATTTCATTTTCAATAAATGTGCAAAAAAATGTTTTCACTTTGTCATTGTGGGGTATTGTGAATAGATGGGTTACAAAAATAATTGAATTCAGGCTGTAACACAACAAAATGTGGAATAAGTCAAGGGGTATGAATACTTTCTGAAGGCACTGTAAATGTTTTTATAAGAAGGTAATTAGTGGAAAGTATCATTCTTGTGCATCGACCTGCTCCTAATGGTTGCAAAATTGCGAGGCAATTTATATCAGAAATCTGAGTCTAACATGAAGGTGTTCTCTGATTGCTCAGTCAAGGGCTAATTATGTTGACTTGATAAGCATTTTGTTGTTGGAGGCCTTGAATGAATTTGAAAAATAACACTTACGAGTAGTTAACATATTTCCTCAGTGTGATACAGTTAATAGACAACCTTTTACTCCTCTGTAAATCCCCTGTCAATATCAATCTTCATCCAATTCATCTCAAACTAGGGACTCATATCTCCAGGAAGGTATGGTACTTTTGACAGCAGAATTAATAGGATGGGTAGTGTCATCAGAGATTATTCTGGAAAGAACTGATAAGTATGGAACCATTGCTTTAGGGCTTTATAGAAAATAAGATAAACCAGGCCCTCTTTGAAAGCATCCAAGCATCAGCTTCACGCTGCCTTTAATCTAGCCAGGCTCCAGTTTTTTAAAGGAATATCAGATTTGAAAGTGCACTGTCAAGGAGAGAGCACATACCCAACCTAAGGGTTCACCCCAATTAATTCAGTAAGCTGAGTCTTTTTGCAGTGATTTACAGTATGAAATGTACCTTGCTGGTAGTAGTATATGTACAGATATTGCAGCATTTAACAAGGAAGTCTAAATAAATAGTTTGGTCTAAGATGTTCCTATATGGCCAATTCAGATTTCTATTCATTGTGTTTGCTGCTTTTAACCTTATGTAAAATGAATAATTGATAAAGTGAAACTTTAAACAGTTAAATAATTAGCCAGCACATGCCTGCCTTCCACCATACCACATCCAGGGAAATGAATGAGGTTTTACTGGCAAAACTTTCAGGTAAAGGTAATTTAAATTATGTGGCCTACGTCTCTAAGCACTAAATATCTTATTAATGAACTACTATTATGTGTCGACAGCTAGTTGTTTGAGAAGAAGCACTGTGTGTGCACTACTGTACACTGTCAAACTTGTTTGAAAATCTCTTAAGCACTTACAACCCTCACATCATCCATTGTCAAATAGTAAAGAGCTGGTGGTGCAGAGCTGAGTCACTTCTTTTGAATTGTGAGTCTCAAAGTGGGGATATAGCAACTAGGCTGTACAATGGCTGTACATCATAGGCATGTCTGATCATCACTCATTTGAATTCACAAGGTTATTTTAATGTGAAATAACTAATTGGAATATATAAGTTGTATTAAGGCTGCAAATGGCTAAAACAAATGTTCATTTTGTCTCGTCAAATCCTTCCCCACTAGGGAAGATATGGTTATTTTCTCCCAGCAAGCCTCTCTGTCATACCCCACCAAAGTTAAGAGATGGAAGCCAACGAGTTTCCCCTGGACATGGTGGAGAGCGCATTAATCAGCTGTAGACAGTGCGTGACTAAGGCTCAGAGAGGAAAAGTTATGAAAAGTGGAAAAAGAGAGAAAACACCAAAAGTTCCTCTCCACTCTTCAGAGATGTAGCTAATGTTTAATAGGATATGGGTGATCAAGTACAGAGTATACAGGATCTACAGTGCAATTCCAAATGAGATCTCCACTGGCAAAGTTCAAAGCTCAAATGGATGGTATAATTACTAGGTAGTGTCCATATAAAACTCTTAAGAGAAGAAGAAAAGATAACAGATGAAGGATGTGATGATATTCAGAAGATTACATATAGTATAGCTAGCTATACAGCCTCACTTAAAAAGCCTTTCGAAAATATCAAATTCCACTGTGTGATTTGTTGTTTGCACTTCATAGATTTGCTGATAGCTAATTTGATTGGAAGTGCTTAAGTCAAGATCAGGTCTAAATTAATCGGAAAAATCCCTTCCACTTTCTATGAAGCAAAAAACACAACTGTCCTAAAGTAAATCAGTCAATCTCGATGCATTTGCTGCCTTATGCAAAGGTATCTATCCATGAGCAAGCCTATTAGGCTATTATTACCAAAGGGCATCTTGGCCTGTGATGTATGAGTGTCTCGATCTTGTAGGGTTGAATCCCTCCACTCTAGTTAAATAAGATGGATGTTGATCGATGTTGCAAAAGGAGCCAGGACCTGCTCATTAATACAAGGCACTGCAACCAGAGTGAAGCCCCAATGACAAGCAGGGAGAGCGAGTGAGCCAATCGTCAAATGAGCACTGTGCAAAGGCAGGTCACAGGGACCGCCAGTCAACACAAGTGGCAGGTAGAAAGAAGGGGAATCTCTGAGCGCCATATGTTGGAGCAGGATTAAACTGTATTGCTCATTAAGATATAAAAGAGTGAGCAAATCAAAGAGCCTTCACACCGCAGACAGGAGAAAATAAGAAGAGTACCCACACAGGTCACATGACTTTTTGTTCCAGGAACTTTTGCTTCTGGTGATAATGAGCACGCCTGACTCCTCCACATCTCGGTCCTCATTTATTTTCTTCACCAAACAAAGACTCTTCTGATCATAGATGAGTACAAACGAGAGGAAGCTGGGGAAAAAATCAATGGCTCCGTTCTTGTGGAAGATAAACAGCTTTTAGGCTTTAATTATGTCCCCCTTGTAGCTTTATTAATTTGCTTACAACTCAATTCAGAGGTGAGGGCTCCCCTGCAAATACTTACGATAGATGAAATGCTTTTCCTTTCAAAAAAGGCATTAAACAGTACAGTATATTAGGGATAACTCAGGTCAGTACACTCATGTTCTAACAACATTGCCCGCAAATATGCACAGATCATGTACTGTAGGCTACTACACGAAAACAAAACACTGAGCATCACACTTCTCTTTAGGAAATCAGGAAATTAATTACATTGTATAATATCTGACCCACTTACAATGATAGCAGCAATTACAGCAAATGCAAGTGTTCACAGTTAAAGTGCTATGAATGTAAAGGACTGTCCCCAGGAAAAAAAATGCAATGGCTGACACATGGGTAAACATAGCAAGGAAACTATCCAATCTACTGTCTAGCAGGCAGGTTGAAAACACTTCCTCAATGCAGAATCTCTCCACTATCAAGACAGCCTCTCTATCGACTATCAATCAATACACCTGCAATTATGGGTCTGAGATGGTGCTTAATGCCATAAACAGAAACATTGTCAAAATATAAAAACCGAAGGCAAATGTTCTCATTCTCTGTTGTTATAATCATAATTGTATTGTTGGCTTAAACCAATGGGTTGTTGAGCACCCTCCTGGAACAGCTACTACAGACCTTTTATTGTTGTGGTATGTAAGTGATAATATATCAAACACTGCAATCATTTGGACCCTACAGGAGTTAATTTGTGATTTCTGAGGCACTTGTTCTAAAGCCACTCTGATGCAAATGGCAAAATATACTCTTCAAATCTGTCCAACAATCAGACACACCGACTGAGTGTCCAGAAGCTGTCACTGATTGCAACGCAGACTGTGTAGTGATTGGAAGAAATTATACCTTTTTGAGGATGATCACGATAACTATTAATTCACTCTGAATGTATGTTGGCTATACCAGCCTGGCCTCAGAGCCATACGAAACATACTATACAATTGGCTCTGAGCACCTCCAAGACGTATGATACCTACTAATGGTGTAGTTACTTTAGAGAGAAACGAAAGTAGGAGATTGGTCAGGGAGGATGAGTGAGCGTAATCCGCGACCATCTAACAATCCAAAGGTTGTGTGTTAGAGTCTCGTCGGGGACAAGCGTAACATTTTATTTAACCCTTATTCTAAAACGAACCCAATTCACCTAATCTGCTAAGTCAATTCCCCTAATCTTTGTCGTTTTAGTTCCCCTAACTTTCCACATAAATTATCCTAACCTTTGTCGTTAGTTCACCTAACCACCAAAGTAAATTCTCTCCGTAATTCTCCTTCGTTGTTAAATCCTTCAAGACGTATGATCAAGTGTACATCATCCAATTCATATGCTATTGTATGACCGGGTAAGAGCATGATACTATACGTCCTCTAATACGTATGATATTGTATAACTGCTATTCCGTTCATAATGTATGTAACGAAACATATGCTACAAATGGAGTGTCACAGATTTACATACAGAACAATATGAATTGTCGTGAGACCAGTAGTCAAAATTGAATTAGTTTGAGTATTACTGTTTGGGACCAGGAAATCATACATTATATGGATATCATTACTACTTATGTATTCAACAATGCTAGCAACGTCATTGTCTTGGCAAATCCCCATCTTCATTGTTGGTCACGATATTTTCTTCCTTACGTGAGGGGAAGTGGAGGATGACTTTGCCATCTTAGAACAGACAGATCTTTGGTTTGTATGGCAGTTAGCTATCTTTGAAGCATCCTGCAGATCAGAAATGGCTTCCTACTGAATAATATTCTGTATTTGTGCAATGATGAATGCAATTCACTGTGACTTGGGGTAGGTATCCAACTGAGATATCTATGGTACTGTATAGAACGAAAGCATTAATGAACATATCAAACCAAATTTGAATACATTTTGTTACTATTTACATACTAAATACACTTTTTGTGGTGTGAATAAGATTCAAGCAAAGAGGAAGAGACTCTGGGGTTTGAGTTGATTTCAATCCATGCTGAAACTGCAACACACAATAAAGACTAATGACTGCCTGGGCCATCTCCAGGATCTTATGTACAGTTGAGGGACATCTCTAAATTTCCCTCTTTAGTCTACAGTGCCTACTTTACGTCAACCCTGATTCTCTATTCTCTCATTTCTATTAGCTACTGAAATCTGCTCACACCATCAGCATATAATAAGAAGCAAAATGGAGAGAGCTTGTCAACAAAGACAGCGGTTTGAGTCACTCAGGAAATGAGAATACTGTGCATTTCACTGCTTAAAACTCTCATCTTTGAGACTGCTGTATCCTCTTAAGTGACACAGCTCCCTCTGTGAAAATAAATGTTACCATAAAGCTGCCTCTCCATAGCGATAAGTACTGTTGCTCTTCCTCTCAGTTCTCCCCTGCATTTTTATATGGAAATCCGACATCAGAGTCTGGCAGTAGAACTGCTGTGGGGTAGGAATGATATGGAGGATCTGAGGGACATGAATAGAACATTTGCCTACAGTATATTAATTGTCACATAACTAGTGTAGTTTTATTTGTGACTGGACAGAGTAGTTTAAAAGAGATAGTTCTCCCAAATTACTAAATTACTCATTTGTTTCCTTACATGTGTGACGTGTCACATCTACACTACTGGTCAAAAGTTTTAGAACACCTACTCATTCAAGGGTTTTTCCTTATTTTTACTATTTTCTACATTGTAGAATAATAGTGAAGACATAAAAATTATGAAATAACACATCTGGAATCATGTAGTAACCAAAAAAGTGTTAAACAAATCAAAATATATTTTATATTTGAGATTCTTCAAATAGCCACCCTTTGCATGTATGACAGCTTTGCACACTCTTGCCATTTTCTCAACCAGCTTCATGAGGTAGTCACCTGGAATGCATTTCAATTAACAGGTGTGCCTTCCTAAAAGTTAATTTGTGGAATTTCTTTCCTTCTTAATGCATTTGAGCCAATCAGTTGTGTTGTGACAAGGTAGGGGGTGTATACAAGAAAATAGCCCTATTTGGTAAAAGACCAAGTCCATATTATGGTGAGAACAGCTCAAATAAGCAAAGAGAAACGACAGTCCATCATTACTTTAAGACATGAAGGTCAGTCAATACGGAACATTTCAAGAACTTTGAAAGTTTCTTCAAGTGCAGTCGCAAAAACCATCAAGCGCTATGATGAAAATGGCTCTCATAAGGTCCGCCACAGGAATGGAAGACCCAGAGTTACCTCTGCTGCAGAGGATAAGTTCATTAGAGTTACCAACCTCAGAAATTGCAGCCCAAATAAATGCTTCACAGAGTTCAAGTAACAGACACATCTCAACATCAACTGTTCAGAGGAGACTGTGTGAATCAGGCCATGGTCAAATTTCTGAAAAGAAACCACTACTAAAAGACATCAATAAGAAGAAGAGTCTTGCTTGGGCCAAGAAACACATTGTCTTTTGTTCTGGAGTCCAAATTTGAGATGTTTGGTTACAACCGCCGCGTCTTTGTGAGATGCGGTGTGGGTGAACGGATGATCTCTGCATGTGTATTTCCCACTGTAAAGCATGGAGGAGAAGGTGTGATGGTGTGGAGGTGCTTTGCTGGTGACACTGTCTGTGATTTAGAATTCAAGGCACACTTAACCAGAATGGCTACCACAGCATTCTGCAGCAGTACGCCATCCCATCTGGTTTTGGCTTAGTGGGACTATCATTTGTTTTTCAACAGGACAATGACCCAACACACCTCCAGGCTGTGTAAGGGCTATTTTACCAAGAAGGAGAGTGATGGAGTGCTGCATCAGATGACCTGGCCTCCACAATCCCCCGACCTCAACCAAATTGAGATAGTTTGGGATGAGTCAGACCATAGAGTTAAGGAAAAGCAACTAACAAGTGCTCAGCATATGTGGGACCTCCTTATTTCCACTTCTTAGATGTGTTTTAAAAAATGTTTAAATATTGATTGGTAATTTCTCACATTGTCCTAATTTTATGCATTTGCTTTTAGCATTGTTGCTATAGTCTACCTAGGCACTTCTAGCTGTTAGCGGTAGAGTTACAGGAGCCAGAGCAACCAACACATTTTTAGTTAAAATATATTTTTATTGACTAATTGAATGAGTAACACATGTCTTGAAGGAGGTTCCACATATTCCAGGTGAAGCTGGTTGAGAGAATGCCAAGAGTGTGCAAAGCTGTCATCAAGGCAAAGGGTGGCTATTTGAAGAATCTCAAATATAAAATAAAGTTTGATTTGTTTAACCCTTTCTTGGTTACTACATGATTCCATATGTGTAATTTCATAGTTTTGATGTCTTCACTATTATTCTACAAAGTAGAAAATAGTCCAAATGAAGAAAACCCCTTGAATGAGTAGGTGTTATAAAACTTTTGACCAGTAGTGTAGACAAATTTAAGCCTAATGCACCTCCTTATCGGAGTGCAGGGTTTGCCTTGTAAAATACCAGTGTTTCTCTGTGGCCATCTGCTGCAGCAGATTCCTTTTCCCTGTGAAGGTTGACTGAAATAAAGCACTCTAATATCACCTAGTATACACTGTGCAAGAAAATGTGATGAATACAAAGGATGAAACAGCTCTTTGGGATTTCCCTCACATCTTCATAGGATACTGTATTGTAGAATGTCATGCTGCTTTTCTTTCCCTGCCTGAATAAGAAGGTAGATACTCACATATTGTCTTTGGTTAAAAGGAACAAGAGTTTCCCCACTTTAGGGAGACAACATACAGGAATCAAATAGATTTCTGTTTATACTTGGCAACCAGTTCCAACACCTACATAATCACAGTTTTTTCCACACTGCTCATTGATAATATTTTGTGTTTGCTATTTTAGTCAGTTACCTTGGAGACAGACACAACTAACTTTTGGTGGCCAGTCATTTTGGGGTCATTCAGAGTTCAAAATACAGGGATGTGGCTCTTAGGGCAAATCTGCTCTGTCTGGGGAATAACAAGCTTCAAAGTGTTGATGGAGCAATCATTACTTCTTGGCTATTAAACATTTGTCATAGCTAACCTCTACCACTGAATGTCTGGGCCAGCCGCTCTACCCTCTGCCTCATCATCACCTACCACTGTGCTCCTGGGCACTTGTGAGAACAGATCCGACCCATGTAGATATTAATGCACTGTCAGACTACTTCACAGTGGCTGCACTCAGGACAGAGGATCATCAGTCTTACACCAGGGTTTGCAAATTCTTCAATGACCTCCTTCGGCTTGCAGCATTTCAAGAGTTTTCCCCAGTAGCCAATCTAACTTGTTCAGTCAACCCTACCAACTCTGCATAATTCACAAACTTTTCAAACACAGCGGCGACTGTTTGTTTACAGATAGGAATATAAACAAAATTGTAATAATATGGGTTTACTTCAAGGCAACTTACCACATGAGACATACTGTATCATGTATATTATTATAAAATGTTTGATCCCTGAATGCTGATTGGCTGAAAGCCGTGGTATATCAGACCGTATACCACGCATATGACACAAAATTGCTTGTTTACTGTTCTAATTACGTTGTTAACTAGTTTATAATTGCATCAAGGCACCTTGGGGGTTAGCAATATATGGCCAGTACACCATTACTTTGTGCCTAAGAAAAGCCCTTAGCCGTGTTATACCCAAACTATCCGGTATATAATTAAGCAATAAGGCACAGGGGTGTGGTATATGGCAAATATACCACTGCTAAGGGCTTTTCTTAAGCACAACGTAGCCCGGATTGCCTGGATACAACCCTTAGCCATGTTATATTGACAAAACATGTATTTTTACTGCTCTAATTACGTTGGTAACCAGTTTATAATAGCAATAAGACACCTCAGGGGTTTGTGATTATTGGCCAATATACCACGGCTAAGGGCTGTTCTTAAGCACAACGCAACGCGGAGTACCACACCCTCTGGCCTTATTGCTTAAATATACCACACCCCCTCAGGCCTTATTGCTTAAGTATATGTTGCTGACTACAATGCTCCTATCCTTTCCCTCAATATACCATTCTACCATTCTGCTCTGTCACTGTAAACACATAACTCTGCACTTAGTGAACTTTTATACAGCCTTTGACTCCCCCCGTTTTTGTTGTCAGATTAACTCCCCATGTGCTTACTGCTCTAATACATAGTGGATTTCTTAAGATGTTTTTAACATCAATATACATTGGAACAAATGAAAAGAGGCCCTTGCAAGGATTCTTAACCACAGGCCCAATTGGACAGCTGACATATGCTCAACACTAAGGCAAATGAAGAGTAGTTGGATAAATTGTCAGGAGACTTTAGACTCTCTGCTTCACTAACAGCCCTCCTTGACACATGTAACAACATCATGGACGATACAGATACTAGCGTTGCTATGCGTATCCTTTCCATTGTGGTGCATGTCATATTTTGGATTTAGTATTATCTTTCATACCGCCCTAGCACCAGCTATTTACACTGGTTTTGTCTGAATATTTGTCATACCATGCATGTACTGTACAAATGCAATAGTTGAAAACATACTCATTATCCTGACTCATTTAACATCCAACTGTACAGATACTAATTAATGTAATATAACAGATACATTACTGTTGATAGAAATCAATAAATACATGTTTGTTGGGTCATTAGACGACCCTATGAGATGTCATTTAATATTTTTTATTTCACCTTTATTTAACCAGGTAGGCCAGTTGAGAACAAGTCCTCATTTACAACTGCGACCTGGCCAAGATTATTACTGCCAAAAGATTAGTCTAGCCCACATATTGAAGTTATGGTATGGCAGATGCATGATGTTTTTGTACAATTGTCAGGAGACATTAGACTATCTGCCTCACTAACAGCCCTCCTTGATACATGTAACAACATCATCGACATAAAAGTGCAGGAAAATCAAACAGAACAAAACAACAACAAATAATTGTGTTGTTTTGCTGTGTTTTGTTATCCTGCACTTTTATGTCAGAATCCAGACATGTTGCAGTAAAAAAAAATATAATAAAAACAACATATATATATATTTTTCAGTGAAAAACTGAGACAGGAACTACATCAACAACTGTCAACAACTGTGAGTCATACTTTAAGACCAGGGCTACATTTATGTAAGATTTGGGGTAGAGAGAAAGGGCTTGATGAGATAAGGCTTCGTTCACTGTTGGTGGGCAGATGAGGTGTGTACAGACAGCTTTTCTTTCACAGTAATTGCCTAAAAACAAGACTGCCACTATCTGGGGAATATCACAGATCCACTGTTGTGAGGAGCTGCACTCACAACCTGGCCAGCAGCTGTACTGTACAACCGTGCACATACTTTTCTTTGAAAGCTAAGTACGATGGGGCCTGTTCGGTACTTGGAAAATCAATGTTCCACAACAATGTCCTGCAAAGGTTGCTATCTAGTCACTTTTAAGATCCCATGGCATTTATTGAGGGAGAATAGATTGACACAATTTCTCATACCTCACTTCTCTAATGAGATTCCCTATGTATGGTGAGCGTTCTGGCATAAAATGGTGGGCTTGTATCAAACAGGTGGTTCCTACACATTTAAAACTGAAATATCCTTCCATGACAAAAGGCTATGTTTAGGCTCTTTGTGGAAAATTAAAAGATTACATTTAGCAAAGGATTATCCATTGTGAATGTCTTGTTACAATAGGAGCATTATGTCGGAAAGTTGGCGACCAAAAATCCTTATCTAAGAACAAAAATCATTACTATTCCATCAGCCAGGTAAAGAAGCATAATTGAAAGAATATTCCACAACAGAGTAATTATAGGAGCACTGAGAAAATTATATACTTCCACTCTGATAATTGGATCTCAAAGGTTGAACGTGAATAATATTCAAATGAGGGGGTATGGCCATCATACTGTATGGGGTTGAAATAATTCAAAGTAGCTTATATATGTGTGTTGGCTTGCAATTAAGTGAATGGAGTCATCCATTAATCCACTGGGGATTTATACATACCTTAGCTTGACTTAACATCTAACCTTTGTAATGCATGGCAAGGCAAAATGCTCATTTAATATTTTCACACAGGTGAGAGAGAGGTGGTATGTTCTGAAGGCATGACTATCATGTCTGTAGGCCTAGAATGTGTCTCGGTGTACTGCTTATTTTACATGTAGGGAGTAATATTTCCACTTCTTAGATGTGTTTTTCATTTTTTTTTATATTGATTGGTAATTTCTCACCTTGTCCTAATTTTATGCATTTGCTTTTAGCATTGTTGCTGTAGTCTACCTAGGCACTTCTAGCTGTTAGCTGTAGAGTTACAGGAGCCAGAGCAACCAACACAGTTTTAGTTATAATATATGTTTATTGACTCATTGAATGAGTAACAAATGTATAGCTAACAGTGGCTGACATTCACTTTTAATCAGAACCAAAAATGACAGTAGCATTCACTCAATTTCACAGTTGAAATCAAAAAGGTGTGCTCTTGTGTAGAGCTAGCTATGAATTAGATGAATATGAAATGCAAACTATGATTTTGAGTAAACCTTTAATCTATGAGGCAGGGGACAAAAAGGTAATCAAAACAAAAGCAAAAAGCAAAGGGATACAAGAATGAATCCACAGAAGGATGACATGAAAACCAACCTTAAATAGTATTTTCAATTGCAAATCATTTGTAATCCCCACATACTGGGCCCTATTCAATGCATTTGGCAGTCTCAATTCTCTCTGGAGCACTCCATGTGCATACTAAGGCAGGCATATCAACTATTTAGCCAGAAATCCCTTTCACTATGAGTTCAACAGTTGGACAGTTAATGAAACATAAACACTCTGTATGACACTTGCAAATGAAACCCCATTTTGCCCCCAGTCACCTTCAAGTACACTCTTTGAAAAAAAGGTGCTATCTAGAATCTAAAAGAGTTCTTCAGCTGTCCACATAGGAAAACCCGTTGAAGAACCCTTTTGGTTCCAGGTAGAACCCTTTCCCCAGAAAAGTTCTACCAGGTACCAAAAAGGGTTCTACCTGGAACTAAAAAAGGTTATTCTACGGGGACAGCTGAAGATCCCTTTTGGAACCCTTTTTTCTAAGAGTGTAGTCTATTTAAAAACAAGTTCTCATTCCCATTCCAGTCCCTCTGCTTTGACCAGGAAGCAAATCTGTGTTGTACGGTGTCCATATTAGGACAGCATCACACATCATTGGATGTTGACTCAACACATAGAGATTCCATGATATCAACAGGTTCATAGCCTATTGTCTGCAAGTAATGGCCTTTATTATATGTCATACATAAAAAGCAGTGTGTGAATCTGGCACCATCACTGTACCCATTATTGTACTTACCACCCGAATGCCCCATTTCTCTATTGACATAATATTCGTATTTGTTCCACAAAGCGAAAGAAGCAGCATTTTCCCAGGTCCTGTCTGGACATCTAATTGATTGCTGTTGTGGGAGGGATGACAGATAGTACTGGAGCTGTCAGCTTCTCTGATGTCTTGCCCCTATTTGTGATGTGAGGCCTGATCTTTGACTATCTGTCATCAGGGACAGCTGTTTGTCCATATCTTTCAGGCCTCATTAATCAATGTGCAGCAGTGTAGAAGATAGTTATTTGTGTTGGAGGCTAGTTTTAGCGTATTCAAATACTGCAGATCACCCAAATCCAAGTTTTAGGGGATTGAAACTATTGATTATTATAATTTTCCAATGAGCTATAATGGTGCCTATAAACACCTCCCCCTTCCAATATACTGAAATCAACAGTGGTATCTTAAAAGTTCTTAAAGAATGAATGTGCATCATTCATTAAAATTACAATTGAACAGGTAAAGAGGTATGCTTAGATACCCTATGCAGAAAAATATACATATTTTAAAATAGACATAGAATTAGGCATAATGGTTATGACTCTAGATTGCAGAAAAATATGTTTCAGGGATTTGAAAACATAAACAATTCCGCAGCCCCCTCTGGGCCAGCAAGATGGCACCGACAGACATGGTAGTCTTGTTTCTAGTTCCTAGCCAACTTTGCAGTATTTTTATCCCGGGTGCTACACCTAAACATTGATGCCCAAGAAGTGGGAGGAGAAGTGGGGTCCTATTCAGGCTCAGGCGGTGAACCATTCACCGCTTGCAAGTTTACTACTCGCTAACATTCAGTCCCTGGACAACAAAGTAGACGAGCTCAGGGCAAGGATCTCCATTCAGAGAGACACAAGGGACTGTAACATACTCTGTTTTACGGAATCATGGTTCTCTCCGGATATATTGTCCCCGTCCATAAAGCCGGTGGAAAGAACGCGGACATGAAGAAAGAACTCTCTGGGAAAAAATAGGTGGAGAGGTATGTCTCATGATTAACAACTCATGGTGTGATTGTGGTAACGAACAGGAACCCAAGTCCTTTTCTTCTCCCAATCTGGAATACCTCACCATCAAATTATGACCGTATTACCTCCAGAGAGAATTTTCTTTGGATATTGTCACTGCCATGTATATTCCCCCCCGAGCCTACATTGCGACGGCTCTCAAGGAACTTCATTGGAAACCGCATATCCTGACGCATACCCATTCATTGTAGCTGGGAACTTTAATGTAGGAAATCTGGGGAAAACGCTCCCGAAATTCTATCAACACGTCTCCTGTGCTGCACACGGAGAGAACACGCCTAACAATTGTTACTTTCCTTTCCGGGATAGCTACAAGGCCCTCCCCCACCCTCCCTTCTGGAAATCAGACCACACCGCCATCCTGCTCCTCAATGCCTATAGACAGAAACTTAAGCAGGAAGCATTCGTGGTGAAGAATGTTCAATATCAGTCTGACCAATCGGAATCTATGCTGCAAGACTGTTTTTATCACGTGGACTGGGACATTTTCCAGGTTAGAGGATTTTGTTTGATTAGAACTTATACAAATCAAAAACCATGAATAGATGTCAGCATTTGCACAACACTTAACAGACAAACCACTGCATTTAACCACTTCAAGGTGACTGGGAATATAGACGTGTTTAAACAGACCAGCTATGACCGTAAGGCAATCAAAGAGGCAAAATGACAGTGCAGGGACAAAGCGGAGTCGCAATTCAACGGCTCAGACACAAGACACACATGGCAGCTGGCTCCAGACAATCACAGATTATGAAGGGGAAGCCAGCCGCATTGCAGAAACCGACACCTCACTCCTGGACAACACAGAGCCACCGAAGTGGCCCCCGCCGCTCACAAGGATTGTGTGCTCACGATCTCCATGGCTGACTTGAGTAAGACATTCAAGCGTGTTCAACCTCGCAAGGCTGTCGGCCCAGACAGCATCCCAAGCCACGGCCTCAGAGCCGAGGATATATTGGCACAGGTGTTGTTAGGCCCGAGACAAAGTTGAGGGCCCGGCAAACCGTGCCAATATATCCTCCAAACACCGGCTTCGAGGGCATTATCACTTTTATACAACGGTTTACCAACATATTCAAATAATGATTTATATATTTTCATTCAAAACTTTATTTTGATGAATTTATTCATACTATTTCATCCTTCCACAGTATATAGTCCCAAACACAAATCTAGGGTTGCTACCCATGCTGGCTGACCATTCGTTCTATCGGTTCGGTTGCCACAGACGCAAACCAGTCAATAAGTATTTTTATGTTCTGTATCTATGGATACAGTCGTTCGTTCTAAATGTTCCATTGCCATACCGTCTGGATCTCAAAATATTCAGGGATGATGCTAACAAAATACAAACTAACATCTATCGGAAACCAACAGAGAGAGGAATACTGTCCTCCACTTCAACAAGAATCATCCGCAACATCTCAAAACCAACATCCCTACTGGACAGTTTTTACACCGGAGCTGCTCTACACTCAAAGAGTTTGATGCTCAGGCAAAAGACTAGGTTTGCTACCTAGAGGATATTCTAGTCCAATTATCCAGCGTGCCCACGTCCGGGCTCAGGACATGCCCAGACCGTCACTTCTAGCTCAGAAGCCCCAAAAGGACAGCCCGCCACAGCTGTGCTTAGGTAACGGACATCAATCATTGCTTGAACAAGATTAAAAGTGCAATCTGAAAACACTGGCCTTTTCTACAAACAAATTCTCCAGCCTCTGGCGGATAATCCCCCTCTTTTCTCATACAGACAGGCACGCACGATCAGGGACACACTGGTTCACTCTTCCCAAAAGTCTGACCATTCAAACTGGTTACAAGGGAACTATAAGTGTGGAAGATGTGCTCAATGTAACAACAAGGTAAACGTTAAATACTTTACACACCCTCTTACAGGCCAAAAGCTCTACCAGAGGCATTTCATCAATTGTAACTCTGCCAATGTTGTGTATATGCTTACGTGACCGTGTGGTAAAGCCTATGTGGTCCAAACAAAAAGATTTAAAAAATAAAAGTATCTGAACAATAATGAATATGTTATGGCAAAACACTATATATTCAGAAGCGCTTTGTGAGCCTGAAACAGATCCCATCTATTAGAGGCGGTAACCTGCCTAAAATGCTCTCACAACAAGAGATGTTTTGGATTGATAGATTAAAAACCATGCATCGTCGAGGTCTAAATTATTATTTCTCATTCAGACCTTTTTTGTAGATGATATGGATGTGGTGTTTTTTGAATGCTTATGTACAGTATATGTATATTTCTTACATTCAATTACAATCTTTCTATCCAGATTTCTGTAGGCATTACTGTGCAATAAGAAGTAACTAAATGCACCAAACATTTCTCAAATTTCGTATGTCATCATGATACCTAAATGCTATTTATCAAGTTTATTCTGCTGAACTGTGTATTTGTATATGTATTTGTATGTATATTGTAATAATTGTTGGTTCGCTAATGTTTTATTGGTTAAAACCGCATTCCAGCCGGTGCCTATTCCTTAAGTTACCACCTTGCTAAATCTATGATGTTAAAATGACTATTTACTCTGTTCCATCTGACTGCAATCCACTGTCTCATCAGTCCAGCCAGGCAATTTATAAACTTGATCTCCACTATAAAAAGCATTTAGACATTATCTCACATTTTGTTTTGACAAAAATGTTGTTTTCAACAGCGGAGATTTGTATAAACCTTGCTGTCTGTCTCTCCGACATTTGCAACATTGTTTCAATATTCAAATTAGATCTCCAGCTGTCGCATAGTAATGAGCATGTCGGGAGTCGAGATGAGACAGACACGCAGGCAGCTTTTCTCAGCCAGTCGAAATCATGAATCATAATTTCTATAGATATATTCAAATAAATATCAATATAATTATTTTAAAACTAAATGAAGTGCAGCTGGTTTTCGGTCTTTCCAGCTTCAATTTGAAGTTATTGTGTGAGCTGCGTTGTTGGCTAGCTCCTCTGAACAACAGTGTCCTGACGAGAGAAATTACGCATTATTAACTCATTGTTGTGATGTATTAAATCAAATCAAAGTTTATTTGTCACGTGCGCTGAATACAACAGGTGTAGACCTTACAGTGAAATGCTTTCTTACAGGCTCTAACCAATAGTGCAAAAAAGGTATTATGTGAACAATAGGTAAGTAAAGAAAAAAAACAACAGTAAAAAGACAGTGAAAAATAACAGTAGCGAGGCTATAACAGTAGTGAGGCTACATACAGGCACCAGTTAGTCGGGCTGATTGAGGTAGTATGTACATGTAGATATGGTTAAAGTGACTATGCATATATGATGAACAGAGAGTAGCAGTAGCGTAAAAGAGGGGTTGGCGGGTGGTGGGTGGCGGGACACAATGCAGATAGCCCAGTTAGCCAATGTGCTAACTGATTGGTCGGGCCAAATGAGGTAGTATGTACATGAATGTATAGTTAAAGTGACTATGCATATATTATAAACAGAGAGTAGCAGCAGCGTAAAAGAGGGGTTGGGGAGGGGGGGCACACAATGCAAATAGTCCGGGTAGCCATTTGATTACCTGTTCAGGAGTCTTATGGCTTGGGGGTAAAAACTGTTAAGTAGAGAGAACAGTCTATGACTGGTGTCGCTGGGGTCTTTGACAATTTATAGAGCCTTCCTCTGACACTGCCTGGTGTAGAGGTCCTGGATGGCAGGCATCTTAGCCCCAGTGATGTACTGGGCCGTACACACTACCCTCTGTAGTGCCTTGCGGTCGGAGGCCGAGCAACTGAGGGATAGGTTGTTATTCTGGCACCACCCGGCCAGGTCTCTGACCTCCTCCCTATAGGCTGTCTCGTCGTTGTAGGTGATCAGGCCTACCACTGTTCTGTCATCTGCAAACCTAATGATGGTGTTGGAGTCGTGCCTAGCCATGCAGTCGTGGGTGAACAGGGAGTACAGGATGGGACTGAGCATGCACCCCTTGGGGGCTCCAGTGTTGAGGATCAGTGTGGCAGATGTGTTGCTACCTACCCTCACCACCTGGGGGCGGCCCGTCAGGAAGTCCAGGATCCAGTTGCAGAGGGAGGTGGTTAGTCCCAGGATCCTTAGCTTAGTGATGAGCTTTGAGGTCACTATGGTGTTGAATGCTGAGCTGTTGTCAATGAATAGCATTCTCACATACTGTGAGGAAAAAAGTATTTGATCCCCTGCTGATTTTGTACGTTTGCCCACTTACAAAGAAATTATCAGTCTATAATTTGAATGGTAGGTTTATTTGAACAGTGAGAGACAGAATAACAACAAAAAAATCCAGAGAAACGCATGTTCAATGAATGGAATTGCATTTTAACGAGGGAAATAAGTATTTGACCCCCTCTCAATCAGAGAGATTTCTGGCTCCCATGTGTCTTTTATACAGGTAACGAGCTGAGATTAGGAGCACACTCTTAAAGGGAGTGCTCCTAATCTCAGTTTGTTACCTGTATAAAAGACACCTGTCCACAGAAGCAATCAATCAATCAGATTCTAAACTCTCCACCATGGCCAAGACCAAAGAGCTTGTGAAAACTGTTATAAATGGAATTGAATTTTAATGAGGGAAATAAGTATTTGACCCCTCTGCAAAACATGACTTAGTACTTGGTGGCAAAACCCTTGTTGGCAATCACAGAGGTCAGACGTTTCCTGCAGTTGGCCACCAGGTTAGCACACATCTCAGGTGAGATTTTATCCCACTCCTCTTTGCAGATCTTCTCCAAGTCATTAAGGCTTCAAGGCTGACGTTTGGCAACTCGAACCTTCAGCTCCCTCAACAGATGTTCTATAGGATTAAGGTCTGGAGACTGGCTAGGCCACTCCAGGACCTTAATGTGCTTCTTCTTGAGCCACTCCTTTGTTGCCTTGGCTGTGTGTTTTGGGTCATTGTCATGCTGGAATACCCATCCAAGACCCATTTTCAATGCCCTGGCTTTGACGGTACATGGCCCCGTCCATCGTCCCTTTGATGCGGTGAAGTTGTCCTGTCCCCTTAGCAGAAAAACACCCCCAAAGCATAATGTTTCCACCTCCATGTTTGACGGTGGGCATGGTGTTCTTAGGCAGCATTCCTCCTCCAAACACGGCGAGTTGAGTTGATACCAAAGAGCTCCATTTTGGTCTCATCTGACCACAACACTTTCACCCAGATGTCCTCTGACTCATTCAGATGTTCATTGGCAAACTTCAGACGGGCATGTATATGTGCTTTCTTGAGCAGGGGGACCTTGCGGGCGCAGTCCTTCACGGCGTAGTGTGTTACCAATTGTTTTCTCGGTGACTATGGTCCCAGCTGCCTTGAGATCATTGACAAGATCCTCCCGTGTAGTTCTGGGCTGATTCCTCACCGTTCTTATGATCATTGCAACTCCACGAGGTGAGATCTTGCATGGAGCCGCAGGCCGAGGGAGACAGTTCTTTTGTGTTTCTTCCATTTGCGAATAATCACACCAACTGTTGTCACCTTCTCACCAAGCTGCTTGGCGATGGTCTTGTAGCCCATTCCAGCCTTGTGTAGGTCTACAATCTTGTCCCTGACATCCTTGGAGAGCTCTTTGGTCTTGGCCATGGTGGAGAGTTTAGAATCTGATTGATTGATTGCTTCTGTGGACAGGTGTCTTTTATACAGGTAACAAACTGAGATTAGGAGCACTCCCTTTAAGAGTGTGCTCCTAATCTCAGCTCGTTACCTGTATAAAAGACACATGGGAGCCAGAAATCTCTCTGATTGAGAGGGGGTCAAATACTTATTTCCCTCGTTAAAATGCAATTCCATTCATTGAACATGCGTTTCTCTGGATTTTTTTGTTGTTATTCTGTCTCTCACTGTTCAAATAAACCTACCATTAAAATTATAGACTGATAATTTCTTTGTCAGTGGGCAAACATACAAAATCAGCAGGGGATCAAATTCTTTTTTCCTCACTGTAGGTGTTCCTTTTGTCCAGGTGGGAAAGGGCAGTGTGGAGTGCAATAGAGATTGCATCATCTGTGGATCTGTTTGGGTGGTATGCAAATTGGAGTGGGTCTAGGGTTTCTAGGATAATGGTGTTGATGTGAGCCATTACCAGCCTTTCAAAGCACTTCATGGCTACGGACATGAGTGCTACGGGGCTGTAGTCATTTAGACAGGTTGCCTTTGTGTTCTTGGGCACAGGGACTATGGTGGTCTGCTTGAAACATGTTGGTATTACAGATTCAATCAGGGACATGTTGAAAATGTCAGTGAAGACATCTGCCAGTTGGTCAGCACATGCCCGGAGCACACGTCCTGGTAATCCGTCTGGCCCAGCAGCCTTGTGAATGTTGGCCTGTTTAAAGGTCTTACTCACGTCGGCTACGGAGAGCGTGATCACACAGTCGTCCGGAACAGCTGATGCTCTCATGCATGCCTCAGTGTTGCTTGCCTCGAAGCGAGCATAGAAGTGATTTAGCTCGTCTGTATCCAAATAAATGTCACTAGAAAACAGCTTAAACAAATTCAAATGCAGAACCTTTGTTATTATTCTGGCTGCACTGTTTGATGTAACTGTAAGTTAGCCGTAGTTGGCTAAATACTTTAGCAAGCAAGGGATAAGAACATTGCCAGACAGTATGGCAATGGAACATTTAGAACAAACAGTAAATTGATGGAAAGTCGTTGTGTTGTTCAGATAACAGACAAAGTTATCAAGATTGTTTTTAGATGAACACAAATATAAAATTATGTCATCAATGTCGCGCTTCCAAAACTTAACGTTAGGAAGAAAAGGGTTATTGTCTTTATTTTGAACATAAACTGCCTCCCAATCTCCAACGACAAGGTTTGCGTATTTCGGGGCTACTGCTGTGCCCATTGCTGTGCCTATGGTTTATAGTTAGAATTTGTCATCATACCTGAAATAGTTAATTGTAAGTACCAAGTTCAAGAGCTCCAAGAGAAAGTCATTGGGGGGGATTCACCGAGTCGTCACGTGACTATAGAAATTTGGCAATCGATTGTAGGCGTTCAGCATGGGGAATGCAGGTCTACAGACTGGCCACATCTGGCGCAACGAGTAGTACATCTGAATAAAGGTGACATCTGAATAAAGGTGGTATACTGGGCTACCACCCAGTATACCACCCAGTATACCCTGCACCTTAGAGACTGCTGCCTTTTGTACATAGAGTCATTGAACACTGGTCACTTTAATAATTTATTTGGGCTGCAACAGAGATAACTCTGGGTCTTACTTTCCTGTGGTTGTCCTCGTGAGAGCCAGTTTCATCATAGCGCTTTGTGTTTTTTGCGACTGACTTTGAAGAAACTTTCAAAGGACTGTCGTTTCTCTTTGCTTATTTGAGCTGTTCTTGCCATGTAATATGGACTTGGACTTTTACCAAATAGGGCTATCTTCTATAAACCACCCCTACCTTGTCAAACACATTAAGAAGGAAAGAAATTCCACAAATTAACTTTTAACAAGGTGGCTACTTTGAAGAATCTCAAATATAAAATATATTTGTTTAACTCTTTTTTTGGTTACTACATGATTTCATATGTGTTATTTCATAGTTTGATGTCTTCACTATTATTCTACAATGTAGAAAATAGTACAAAATAAAGAAAACCCCCGCAATGAGTAGGTGTGTCCAAACTTTTGACTGGTACTGTATTTATTTATTTATATTCCGGACTCTGATATTGCTCTTTCTGATATTACTTGTTCTGATATGTCTTAATTTCTTGTAAGTTTTTTCTTGCTTTACTTTTGGATTATGTGTGTATTGCTATTGTATTGCTAGATATTGCTGCAACGTTGGAGCTAGAAACTTAAGCATTTCGCTGCACCTGCGATAACATCTGCAAAACTGTGTACGTGGCCAGAAAACGTTGATTTGACCACCCCACCATCCTCACCTACTTCATTTAACCTCTAAAATAATGGCTGCATGATGCCCCTGGTTATCAATACAAGATATTGTGATCAAATCCAAAATGTATTTGTCACATGCGCCGAATACAACAAGGGCAGACCTTACCGTGAAATGCTAACTTACAAGCCCTTAACCGACAGTGCAGTTCAAGAAGAGTTAAGAAAATATTTACCAAATAAACTAAAGTAAAAAAATAATAAAAAGTAACACAATAACATAACAATAACGAGGCTATATACAGGGGGTACTGGTACCGAGTCAGTGTGTGGGGATACAGGTTAGAGGTAATTTGTACATGTAGGTAGGGGTGAAGTGACTATGCATACATAATAAACAGTGAGTAGCAGCAGTGAACAAAACAAATGGAGGGGGTCAATGTAATAGTCTGATGGCCATTTGATTAATTGTTCAGCAGTCTTATGGCTTGGGTGTAGAAGCTGTTAAGGAGCCTTTTGGTCCTAGACTTGGCGGTCCGGTACTGCTTGCCATGCGGTAGCAGAGAAAACAGTCTATGACTTGGGTGACTGGAGTCTCTGACAATTTTTGGGTCTTTCCTCTGACACCGCCTATTATATAGGTCCTGGATTGCAGGAAGCTTGGCCCCAATGATGTACTGGTCCGTACGCACTACCCTCTGTAGCGCCTTACGGTCAGATGTCGAGCAGTTGCCATACCAGGCGGTGATGCAACCAGTCAGGATGCTCTCGAAGGTGCAGCTGTAGAACTTTTGCAAATATGAATATCATTAGATGCCTCCATCCATCCATGTAAAAGTAAAGACATTCAAAACCTTCTCTAAAAGTAAGTAATACAGAATATGATAGTGTTAACAGTCAGGGTTACACACTGGACTGTTACTCTGCACTAATAAAAGAGGTGTGGTTTACTCTGTGGCTAACTCTGTGAGTTGCCCGTAGGTAGTACTGTTATAATAAAGATTTACAATGAACCATTCTGCAGCTCAGACCTTGTGAACAATTTGTATGAGACCAGGGAATAATAGATACAATTTTTCCCTGTGTCTATAACTGTCATCCCTCCCTTGAAGGGCAATTAAAAAGATAAAACAAAAAGATCATAAGTCAGGAAGGCAACACTGCACATTATTTCAGACAGCAAAAGAGTCCCATGTAAAATCAATATGGCGTTGTGGGGTTCTGTCTACCTCTTAGTCTAAAAGGGAACTGATCATGTACCATAATTACTTACAAAATTACACATCTGGTGATAATGTCCCAAACAAAACAATGTTTTTGTAGCAGCCTACCTCTGACGCTGTTCTCTCCATGGCTGTTAGGGGGAAAATACCACTAGAAAACAGAAACACATCTTTAGTAATACAAAAAATACATTCTCAAAGCAATGATAAAATAGTACACATGGCTAAGCCATTTTGATTAATAGTACTTGAGCAGTTTTTAGAATACTTTCGTGTGCAAACCGTTGTCATGAGCCATAATATTGTTGAGTAAACCAAAGGAAAAGTGTGCAATAGTTTTCTTGTCTGAAGACGGGGCTTAATAAGGCCTCATGTTTATGAGGGTGTTGGGAGCCTCAATTACCTCTCCTGGGCTCCACTGCTCCCTGCCTCCACATTTAAAAACATTATGGTATCTGCACTATTGCTCAGAGCAAGATGTAGTTGTGACCATGTAGACTAATATTAATGGTGACGTAAAACCTAGTCTTTTGGTATTTGGTCTTTGTACATTTTGTCAAATATATTAAGGTTGGCTGAGTGTAGAAAAAGTTCCAGCTAATAATTCTAGGGAAAGAGAATGTTTTTGTAATGATACCTGTTGTCACGACTTCCGCCGAAGTCGGTCCCTCTCCTTGTTCGGGCGGCGTTCGGCTGTCGACGTCACCGGCCTTCTAGCTATTGCCGATCCACTTTTCATTTTCCATTTGTTTTGTCTTTGTTTTATACACCCCTGATTTCAATTCCCCAATTACATGTTCATTATTTAACCCTCTGTTTCCCCCATGTTTGTGTGCGTTATTGTTCCAAATTATGTCAGTCCATTTGGTGGGCTTGGTATTTGTTTCTACTTTGTAAACATTTTGAGTAAAACTGCGTTGTGTTGCTCATCTCTGCTGTCCTGTGTCTGACTCTTTTGCACTATACACCAAGCCATTCTGACACCTGTAATGTTCCCCTGATGTTTGAGTGTCCAGTTTTTCATTCTATGATTGAAAACCTATTTAGCATGTTTTGGCATTAGAGTTGGGAGAACATACCCTTAAAGTCAAACAGAACTTAACCAGATCGTGGTGACCACATAATCAGAATATCCTTAAATGTATGTTCTAAATATGTTTCTTGGGACATTCACGTGTCCAGTTTTCTGAAGGTTAGGAGAATTTTCAATCAATGCCACACCAAACATACACAGAACGTGGTTGCCATGTTCTCAGAATATAAGATGTTAATGTTCTAGACACGTTTCATGGCAATGTTACAAGAACATTCATGTGTCTAGTTTTATGAGTGTTAGGGGAACGTTGTGGGAACATTTGTTGTTAGCTGGGAAGCAAGTTGTATGTTCAAGTATTCAGCTGAATTGAGTGCCCTCTGCCTCGCAGTAAAAACTTGGTATGATGTCTCACCATTGTTAGCCCAGCTTTTTGAGCAGTGTCTTTTGAGCAGTTACAGAAACAATAAACCCTCAAGTACAGAAGCATTAATTCTGGCCAGATCTCAATTGTAAACCCCGACATTAAACTCGACTGCAGTCAGTGCGCAACATCTCAACCCCACTCATAGCTATAACTTGGTTTAGTGGTTCTCAGTCTCTTCACCTCAACAAAGTAGCATTTTCTGAGATTTGTTGGACTGATTGCATAAGACGGCAGCTTTCACAGACCTGATCTGCATTGGTCCCCATTCCCTCAATATGATGACTCTAACAAGACTCATGAACTTTAGGATGAGTCCCCTAATTATTTGAACATCAAACAGGAAGTATTGAGTGTGAGAGCGAGGCTGTGAGGGGAGCTAGACAGCGATCATTACCACCCTCAGGAAGATTAATGGGTCAACTGTGGGGAGGCACCCTGCCTGCCTTGTGTTGCAGCCAGCGAGGGAGGAAACAAAACACAGCCAACACCAACACACTAACACAGCCAGCATGTCTGTCTGCAAAACACCAAGTCCTGTGTGTGAATTCAACTGAGAATCCCAGAGGACTAACAACCGCAATGGCTTCTTTGTAGAAGACCACGTTCACTCTAGGGATGGACTTGCAGTGCAGTGCACACACTTTGAAATGCTGAAGATGGGAGAGACTTCAGAATTCAAACAGTGTTCCAAATGAATAGGAAGGGATATGAGGTGGATCAAAGCTGGACTCTGACTACAGTTAACAAGGCTATCAGAAAAATCCTGGCCTTACATAATGAGCAGCTGAAATAAGCCTTCTAATTGCTGCAATCCAGACTGCACTCACCATAATATTGAGCTCTCAAAAGAGATGTTAAGCTCCAGGTTTGGCTATTCATAGTACTAATTCACAGAATCGAGGTGCAGTATCATCTGACTGTTCCATTTAATGTGCCAGCAAATATTTGTACCAGCAATGGGTGTTAACCAGAGTCAGTATGTTCAGACTGACAATAGACTGGATAAATACTGTAGAGCATTAAAACAATGTGGACAGGGAGTTCTGCCAGGGGAAATGGCTGGGCCCTGTTTAAATTGCCAGTGCCCCACAACACTACACATGGCAGTTTGACATTGTTCATACCCAATGAATAACTTTACCCGACAAGGTTTGCAGGCACTGCTTATGGATTCCGTGTTATTAAAAGTCCCACTGCTACCTACCAACTCACAGAGGCTGATGCCTCCAGACTGTTAAGCAGGGAGACCCTACGGTCTTCTCCTCTAATTTGGGCAGTTGCTATCGATATTGATTAGTTCTTCTTGATATTCCCTTCAGGGACCTGTCCGCAAAACTCTCCACTGTAAGTCATTGCTCACCAATACGTCAATTAGACTGAGGGAGCTGCAGCATTCCGTGGAAGTCTTAAGTCTGTAACTAGCTATTGTAGGAGCAGTCCTCAAGCATCTACAGAGCTGATGTGGTATGACCGTGAATAGCAAGAGACAGTAACAGGGTCACAAATTGCAATGTATTTTCAGAACAAATGGAAGAAATCAAAAGCCTATAATGCAGTAGGCTCAGAAATTAAGATCTAAGGGCTGGGGTGACTTGGTTAATGAAAATGGCTTTCGAAGCACTCTAAAATACATCTTGTATCACCATATGTAAAATGTCCCAATTGACTGATGTTTTTGCACACTGCCAAACCAAATACGGAGGAGAGAGATTGTGTGGCACACACTCACTGAAGCTTTTTCACGCACTTAACAGTTGGTTTAGGACTATCCCTATGATGACTGTCACAAAAAATACAGGGAGTCATAAGTGGAAAAAGAACTTCAAATGAAAATCAATCATGTGTTTAACTTCCTTCTTCAGTCGACAACTGTTCAAACATTCATTTCTGTTCCAGATAAGCTTGTCTATCCTTAGAGGAAAGTGTATTGTTTGTCATAATTTAATCTTAATTGATCTGGGAGTTAAGTCCACCTTCTCGACTCTTAAACATTATACACTGTCATGATCTTTAAATGGAGCGGACCATGATGCAGCGAGGGTTCCAGTATACATACTGTTTATTAAGTGCAACTGGCAAAAAACAATAAACAATGAACAGACCGTAACGCAGGTGTGGCACACACAGGTGCACACACAGGTACACATAAATAAATACAAACAATAACCCACAAGGCAAGTGGGGCAGGGAACCAACTTAAATAGGATTCCCAATTAGAGGCAACGACAACCAGCTGCCTCTAGTTGGGAACCTAACAAAAAACCAACAGAGTTCCCTACATAACCCTAGTCACGCCCTGACCCAACACACCATAGAGAAACCTAGAGAGCTCTCTATGGCCAGGGTGTGACAGTACCCCCCCCCCAAAGGTGCAGACTCCGACCGCCACCTAGAGTCAATGGGGGGGACTTCAGGTGGGCCTTTGTCGGTGGCGGCTCCGGTGCGGGCCGTACCGACCCGAGAAGACGCACTGGAGCAGGAACAGTACGTACCAGGCTGGGACGACACCCTAGAGGCCTGGTGCGTGGAGCAGGAACAGTACGTACCAGGCTGGGACGACATCCTAGAGACCTGGTACGTGGAGCAGGAACAGTACGTACCAGGCTGGGACGACACCCTAGAGGCCTAGTACGTGGAGCAGAGACAGGCCGTGCCGGGCTCTCGATGCACACAGGGAACCTGATGCGTGGAGCAGGGACAGGCCGTGCCGGGCTCTCGATGCACACAGGGGGCCTGGTGCGCGGAGCAGGAACAGGATGTGCAGGGCTCGCGATGCGCACAGGGGGCCTGGTGCGCGGAGCAGGGACAGGACGTGCTGGGCTCGCGATGCGCACAGGGGGCCTGGTGCGTGGAGCAGGCTGTGCCGGTCTCTGAACGCGCACTGGAGACACTGTGCACTTCACTGCATAACACGGTGCCTGACCAGTGCGACGCTCACTCCGGTAAGCACGGGGAGTTGGCTCAGGTCTCCTGGCTCAACCAACCTCCCCGTGTGCCCCCCAATTTTTTTGGGGGGGGGCTGCCTCTCGGGCTTCCTCGCCAGCCGTGTTCCCTCGTACTGCTGCCGCTCTGCCATAGCTACCTCCAACTCTTCCCTGGGACGGCGATACTCCCCAGCCTGCCTCCAGGGTCCCTTACCAGCCAGGATCTCCTCCCATGTCCAGAATTCCCCGTTATCCCGCTGCTTGGTCCTTTTGTGGTGGGTTATTCTGTCACGATCTTTAAATGGAGCGGACCATGATGCAGCGAGGGTTCCAGTATACATACTGTTTATTAAGTGCAATAAACAATGAACAGACCGTAACGCAGGTGTGGCGCGCGCGCACACACACAGGTACAAACAATAACCCACAAGGCAAGTGGGGCAGGGAACCAACTTAAATAGGATTCCCAATTAGAGGCAACGACAACCAGCTTCCTCTAATTGGGAACCTAACAAAAAACCAACATAGAGTTCCCTACATAACCCTAGTCACGCCCCTGACCCAAGACACCATAGAGAAACTTAGAGAGCTCTCTATGGCCAGGGCGTGACATACACAAAAGTATGTGGACACCCTTTCAAATTGGTTGATCCGGCTATTTCAACCACATCCGTTGCTGACAGATGTATAAAAATCGAAAGCACAGCCATTGTAACAATTGTGCTGAGAGTCGGGAAGCAAGTACAGGGAGTAGGTGTTTTAATAAATAAACACGAAACACAAACAAGGCACCGACATGAAACAGAGTCAATAACACCTGAGGAAAGAACCAAGGGCAGTGACGGATAAAGGGAAGATAATCAAGGAGGTGAGTCCAGGTGAGTGTCATGAGGCGCACATGTGCACGTAATGGTGACAGGTGTGCGGGATAATCAGCAGCCTGATGACCTAGAGGCCGGAGAGGGAGTATACGTGACAGACATGCAATCTCCATAGACAAACAATCTCCATAGACAAACATTGGCAGTAGAATGGCCTTACTGAAGAGCTCAGTGACTTTCAACGTGGCATCGTCATTGGATGTCACCTTTCCAACAAGTTAGTTCGTGAAATTTCTGCCCTGCTAAAGCTGCCCCATTCAACTGTAAGTGCTGTTATTGTGAAGTGGAAACGTCTAGGAGCAACAACTGCAAAGTAGTAGGCCACACAAGCTCACAGAACGGGACTGCCGAGGGCTGAAGCGCGTATCGCGTAAATATTGTCTGTCCTCGGTTGCAACAGTCACTACTGAATTCCAAACTGGCTCTGGAAGCAAAGTCAGCACAATAACTATTTGTCAGGAGTTTTAATTAAATGGGTTTCCATGGCCGAGCAGCCACATACAAGCCTAAGATCACCATTAAATGTATTTGTTTTGCTTCTTCTCCTGTATCCTGCCCATGGAATAAGGTTGTATGAAATGCTTCTCTTGTAAGGCCCATGGCATGAGTAGGTCTGATTAGTTCATGCTTTGTCTGGTACGTTAACCTTAGGATCTATATGCCTAGATTGTGGATGCTATGTTAATGTCAGTATTGCCTTGTAACTTAAAGGAACATTTCACCCTGACTCTGCCACGGCATATAGTCATTAGTATATTAAAGGGGAATTTCACCCTGGGGGAGTCTGGGCTTGTTTTCATCATGTCTGAGGCATTTCTAGGACAGTGAGATGTGTTTCACACATACTTGCCCAGGAGGAAGGCTGGGCAGGTTAGAATCTCAGCTACAGACGATGCCACCACCAAGAGGGCAGATGACAAATATGGTGCCTAGCTACAGTAAGTAAGTTATTTTTCCTGCAAGCCACCTAACTAACTTTAGTTTATCTACTAACATACTACTGTGTTACAGTGGGGGGAAATTGTTATAGGAATGTTGTGCTCAATGTTCACAAACTGAACTTCAATTAAACAATCTCTGTCTGTTACCCAGTATTTGTAAGATACTGGTTGAAATGAGACAAACAGAGGCCCAATCTACAATGGTCAAATGTAAATTGTTTAATTCAGGAGAGCTCTGATTTTAAAAGGTGTACACAGTCTTTTATACTGTACAATGTTGAAATACAAAAAATACAAAGGCCCCACCATATTCCCCACCCTTTCCAGGAAATTGTGTTTTCCCACAATACCCATTCATTCCTTATCACAATCTTTGCAACATAAGTCAACCTTGGACAGCTCCTAACCATCCCTCCCCGTCCCTAGGACCAGCAGCCTTCCCACATATGTCTGATTAGAACTAAGAATGCTTTGTTCTCACAGACTTCTTCTCACAAGTCGTACCATCGTGTTCCACTCTCTACACAATATGCATTTATAGACACACACATTAATTGGACTACCATTTTGTCTTATAACCCTATCTCTATTGCATACATTTTCAGAATGGAATATTCTTAGATGTACAAACATTTAGTCATTAAACATAAAATCTATAACAGAAATGTAATTATTTTAGCTGACAATTACCGGTAGCCATATCTATGACTAAAAAGAGAAGAGGTATTACAATCTGAGATTCCTTCTCTTTTTAGTCATAGATATGGCTAGCTACTAAAACAGCAAGCTACAACGTTACAACTAGCGACCTAAATGTAGCCAGGTGGTAAAAGCTTTTAGCTGTATTCATTTATATCCACTAGGAGGCACTGTCCCTTTAAGAGATTAATAAATTAGGTGTGCAAGCAGTTGTGGGATTGCGCATGCACAGTGTGTGAGAGTGAGAGCAAGCAATAACACTGGAGAGCTGTTGAAATCCTTCGTGGGTACAATGTTACTTTAGGTGGGTAAATAATACTTTTTGTATCTTACTCTAACTCTAAGAGTATGTTTTGTTAGCCTGTTGATACTTTCAGATTTACATGAGGATGGCATGAGGATGTTATGAGGATGACATGAGGATGTTAGCTTCTTGCTAGCTGAATACCAGTGCTCTAAGAACCACGTTGTGGAGTTGATGATAACATTATTTTAAGCGTGAGTAATTATCAGAATTACATTCTGTTTCGTGTAAAGCTTCAGTGTGTTGTATTTTGTTTCATTTTTGAATTGTAACTTATCTGTTCATATGACATTTCTCCCAGTGCTGTATGGGTGAGATGAGGATCTACTGTCCCATGTGGGGTTAGGGTATCACGCGGACAGTGTGTTTGTAAGTATTCATAATGTTTTATGACAAAATGTATTTTAGTTTTTCATGCACAATGTCATTTTGTTTATGGACATCTTGTACCTAGATATTTTAAACGTTAGAAAGTCCATTCTAACTGTGAATGACTCCAGATAGGTAGGAGAAGGAGAAATGGCGACTGTGCTTGAATCCGAAAGTGCGGCAAGTGAAGTGTGTGATAATGAATGGAAAATAGTGAAATCAAACAACGGAACAAAATGAGCAAAAGTTGCAAGGACCGGTCCAATAATGCATTTCTTATTCGACTGCGTTTTTTTGAACAAGGAGATTCATTTGGGAAATCCATTTGTAATATCGAGGACTGTGAAGAAAGCAGTGAGAAGCGGATCATATATTCGTATCTCAGAGCCATTTGCTTTGGTTGTTATAGCCTAATGTTAGCTAGCTAACATTGCTGCAGATTCATGCAGTGTAGTAATGTCATGAATTGTGATTATGGTTCATCGTTTAGCTAGCTAGCTAGCTGCATGTCTTAACAAAAGACTCCACTATGCAAGTGTCCATGTTAATAGAATGTCACTGTGACAACTGTTAGCCAGTTAGCTTGGGTGCTTGACTGATGTTGTTAGGACAGAAAGCTTGGATCAACCCTTAAAGAGATTGGTGGAGCTAAAGCTTAAGAGGGTGTGAACGATGTTGAATGGGTGCAGATGAAGAACTCTCCAATAGGTGCCAAAACATTCAAAAGCCATTTTCTCAAAAGTGAGGTTACAAGTTTATCAACTTTCAACGCAGAATTACTTTCCCATTGTTACTCAAATGCAGTGTATGAAATACCACTTTGTAGCTATGTGTCTCTGCTTTTATCCAATGTAATTAAAAATAATAAGACCGAATCAAGGCGGTCGGTCACAGATGTTGAGTATCTTAGTCAGAAAATCCCAGGAGTGGTCAGTGCACGTCGCCTGACCCGTATGGTAAATGGATGAAAGGAGAAAATCCTGTCGATATTATTGTTTGAGGAGACTCTACTTGAATATGTGAAGCTTGGATAAAATTGTAAAGGATACGGTCATGTGTCAAATGTTTGCAGACAGAAGTATGATATTGAAGAATCTGTGAATTGAAAATGTTGCAACTGTGGTGGGGATCATACTCCGGACTTCCTTGAGTGCCCTGTTAGGGTGAAGGAGGTCGAGGTGTCAAGGATCAGGGCTGTGCAGCGGATCTACTAATTTGAGGTGGTAAAGAGAGTGGAAGGGGCAAGAGGCAAAGAGAGTCGATGGGGCAAGAGGCAATAGTGTTGAAGACATGGCAGTGGATGCATTGCAACCAGTTGCTAGTGTTTTAAGTCAATCAGGTGATCTGGATACACACATTGTAAAGAAGGTGGATTTTGTGACATTTATAGCTGTGATTAATTGTACAGCACAAGTGTCTAAGAAGTCCAAGAAGCTGGATATCATATCTGCAGCCGAGACGTTTTTGGGGCTCCAAGACTTCACGGCAGAAGCACTACAAGGACATTTGTCGCTAGGACATGTCCCACCCTCACAGTAGGCTTCTGAGCCTGTGTTGGGACCTGATTAGAATGAGATTTTACAAAAATCTGGTTGATATTTCTTGGTAGTTTGCATTATATTTTATTTATTTTTACCCAAATGTTTTCCTTATTATCTACCCCCACAGTAGGTGGCGGAATGCACATCTAATTGTTGCGAATGCCATTATACCATAGAAGAAGATGACTCCAGATAACCAGAGTTTTACAAAAAGCAAAGGTAAAAAGAGAAGAGACTAAATTGATTACATGGTCTGGAAGGTACTCTGTGGTCCTCAGGCTTTCTACTCAGGCTACCTCTAACCCCATAACACAAACACAAACCATACAAACACTACCCAATTCATGTTTATACCATGCTTACTGTAAATTGAGCTATCTTAGACATCAGCTTCTAAATATTTTGGACAATTTACCTTCACCTTGTGCAGACTTACAACAAAATACAGAACAATACACAATTTAACCACCCCATTAATTGTACTGATCTCTAATAGACTGGCTAGCTAAGCATACCTAACATGGACATTACAATATTGTCAGCTTGCTGTTAGCTAACTAGCGTCACTAAATTGGCGGCAAGATTGCTAGCCAGCTGAGACTGGCTGAGAACCAACTAACCAACCATAGATGATTTATACACTTATCATTGCTACCAAAACACAGAGTGAGTTAGCTATATTGACAATTCAATGTTTAGTAATGGAGGGTTCTCCAGACAAGGGTGGAATAGATGGCTACCAATAGATGGATATCAAGTAAGGGTAACATTTGCTAGTTACGTTAGCTAATGTCAGTCAAAGATAGAACGAACAAACAAAAATATGTTAGCAGTCTAGCAGTGACTACCATGGCATAAGCGAAATTGATTGACAGTGTGTATACCAAAAGATACCTATATGATTTAGCTGATTGCTTTCGGAGTTCAGTACAGGAGGACTGTAATGTTAGCTATCTAACTAACTTACCCAGCTAGTCCAGCTAGGCTAGCAAGCTAGCTGACGCTAGGTTACCTCTAATTGAGAATCTTCCGTTTTGTTGTGAAGGAAAATAATCAATGGTGTCGCATCACTTCTCAGCTGTTGTCAATGGATTCCCCATCAGTTCAGCCTGAAAATCCCTATCATAATCTTTTGTCACTGCATCATTCCTGATAGCTGCAAGCCACTAGCAGAATCGGGTAAATCTCTGGTAGGTAGAATGGTGAAAGGTAACACATTTTTGCGCTGAGAACACCACACGGCCATGATGACAAACATTAGTGAAAAACAAACGCTTTCAAAAAAATGTGCCTTCAGAAGTTGAGATACATTAACTGTGTGTTCGTCGTTCAAACTTAACAATGCCATTATTCAAGTTTGTGGGCACGCCTCCTCTACCTAATGGGTGGTATCAACATTAGCTATGAATGCCGGGCTTTGTTGTTCACTATGAGTAGACGAAAACACGGAGTCGAAACTTCCCGATTCTACCAGTGAAATTAAAATGCACTTATTCTAGCTTGTGGTTTTAATAATGTTTATGATAAAAACAGAATGTTATTAATATAGTAATGACTTTATTCTGTGGCAGGGCCAGGGCGAAATTCCCCTTTAAACATTATGTTTTTGTCATAAAAATCTGAATTATCCAAACCACAAGCTAGAATAAGTGCATTTTAATTTCACTGGTAGAATCGGGAAGTTTCTACATCCTGTGTATTCTGATGAACATAGTGAACCACAAACCACAAGACTCCTGTTTCCACAAATCGAGACCAAAATTGTCTAAAATTAAATCACATTATCTGATGTAACAATCTGTAGCTAAGAGAACTGGTGATTAGCAGATGATGGGCGAGGTGGTCATGATGAAATAGCCATTCACAAAGAAACATATAGTATGATCAGTGTAATAATGTTCAGGGAATACTTGTACAGCTGTGGGAGGAGTGTTGTTGTGAAGGAAATGTTACTTTTACTGCATTTTGTCTTTGGTGTCATAAACAATCCTTAGTTCCTGCCTGTGCCTGGTAAGAAATGAGGGGGAGGAGGGCGTCATGACCACCTCCTTTAGACTATTTGTCAGAATTGCCAGAATATGTTCTTTAAGTTAAGATACGGGACGGTGCCAGACACATGCCCGGACCCAACCCTATGAACTAACCTATCTGTAACCAGTATATAAGGGAACAAAATGTGACTGCCCCGTTAGAGCTTTTGATAGATGTTCACTATAGTGCATCAAGTGTGTTGGAACCTCTCCAGCGCACTGATAATAAACAATGATCCATTTAATATTGAATTTGAGTGTCCCTGTGTAGTATTTCCATGACATTGTCATGATCAAACTGCCATTCAGCTCCTATTGAGTCATTTTCTGCTTGAAATCCAGCATAATGTCCAGTCCATCGAGAGGGATACAGTTCACGGGATACAGTTCTGCTACTTTGGCATAGAAATCATGATTCTATCCATCTAGAATCCACTCCAGGAAGAAGCCCAGGCACCACACGGTGTTGTCTATAAGACAAAAAAAATATAATAAATTATACTCTATTGTGCAGTTTGAAAGACAATTGAACAGTGCCAGCATAACATCACCATTAGGGTAAAATAGTTAAGCATACTGTACAGAGATTACATTTAGAACAATATCTAACCTAATAGAAAGAAATACAGCATAACCCTCAACCTTTGCACAGTTACCAAACTGTATAAATGTACCTAGGTAGGTAGGCAGACAGTATCTAGCTACAGCCATGTCTATCAGGCATGCTTGGGCATATATTTCTATAGTAAAACCAGCTTCAGGTTTTGAGATTTACAACAGTAAATTGTTGTATTATGTTTTCTCCTCACCGTTGGCTGGTAAACTTAGCTAGCTAGCTGGATAGCCAATACGTGATATATACATCTATTTGGAATCCTATCTTGCATCATATCTCTAATTTTGTGAGATTGAAATGCATCCATGATCATAATCATAACCAATGTCAACCCTTGTCAACTATGTTACATAGCTAGCTAGTAAAATGATTTACAGTTACTGATGTTACAAGAAGTTACAAATGCAAGGCTTGGCACATACCAGGCACCGGGCTAACTAGCGAACCAACTCCAGTAATGTGCTGATGTTTGCTGGTAAACCCTAGCTTTAGGTGACTGGTTGTAACATTGTAGCTTGCTGTTTAGTAGCCATATCTACGACTAAAAAGAGAAGAGGTTTTACAATCGAGATACAATAGATCTCCAATTGTAAAACCTCTTCTATTTTTAGTCATAGATATGGCTACCTGTAGTTGTTTAGCTAGCTAGACTAGCTACCTAAGTTAGCAAAAAGAAAAATCATTTGATTTCCCCCCCCCCACTGTAACAGCAGATAAATTAAAGTTAGCTAGTTATGTGGCTTGCAGAAAAATAACTTACTTAGCTAGATACCATATTTGTCATCTGCACTCTTGGTGCTGGCATCAGCTGTAGCTGAGCTTCTAGCTAAATCCAACTCTTTGTTTTGAATCCTCTTTGCTATATTCCGGTTGAAACATGTATGGTTGAATGTCACCATGTAGCTAATAGAACATCAAAATATGCTCCATTGTTGAATTCGTGGTGATGAGAGGAATCCATTGCGGTTTGGTCAGTTCTTTCAGTTTAGCCGCAAAGGATTGTGTTGTTAGTGTTCGCCTCCCTTTCAAAAAAGCCTGCCTTGGGGGAGGAACGGGGTCAGAGCACGAAGCACAGCCCCATCGAGTTGTAGTCTTACAGAGACTGGAAAAAATATGTAAGATTGTATATTTAGCCATGAATCCGCTGATAGGAACATCGCTGAAAGACGTCCAATGGCTCTATCAAACAAGAACAACCATAGTGGGGCAAAAAAGGATTTAGTCAGCCACCAATTGTGCAAGTTCTCCAACTTAAAAAGATGAGAGATGCCTGTAATTTTGTTTGCTCACCATTAATACACCGGAAGCCGTCCACCATAATTTGCAAATAAATTAAAAATCCTACAATGTGATTTTCTGGATTTCTTTTCCTCATTTTGTCTGTCATAGTTGAAGTGTACCTATGATGAAAATTACAGGCCTCTCTCATCTTTTTAAGTGAGAGAACTTGCACAATTGGTGGCTGACTAAATACTTTTTGCCCCACTGTATCTACATGCACAAAAATGTATAGTGCGATCAGTTTAACATAGCTTATATCAAAAAGCAGGACTACATTTATTTTCAGATCTCACCCCCCCATTAATACACCGGAAGCCGTCATAGGGTGTATCATTCAGTGCGCGAAGCCCAGACGTGCCTTCCTCCTGGACAATTGTGTGAAACACATTCCTCCAGGGTGAAATTCCCCTTTAAACTTTATGCATTGTATGGGATTTCATATATTTTACAAAGTTATTAAATAACACTTGCTTTTTGCATTCGCTTCTCATAACCATTTCAAATCAACTCATGGTCAAACCAAATCAAATATTGTATTTCTTGATCTTAGACAGCTAAACACATAATACTTGATTGCATATGGTTTTAATATAATATTACATGAAGTCAGATAGTCAGGTTTATCAAATGTAGATTGTTAAATAGTATTTAACACTACAAGGGTTTTAGGATATTGAAATGCCACTCAATCCAATATGTTCAGTGACATCAATACAGCTAGACACAGGTTGCATTATGGTTTGTACCCCCTCTTTATAGATCACAATTGTGTATGTATACTGTATACAGTATGGATAAGTGGCTATATACAGTATCTTATAAGAATCAATATTAGGAGTAATGTCTCATAGTAACGTGTGTCTACATTTCCAAACCACACCTTGCCACAGCACTACAGACCTCAAGAGCAGGAAAACACTACCCTCCGGTCATCCCACAACATGTCATTTGAATGGGCTCCAGACCTTTTCACAGAGACACAGGTGCATGTAGCCCCCAGAGCCTTGGAGCAGACGGCCAGTCTGAATTGGCTGTACATCACCAGCACATGGCTGTGCTCCAAGGCCAGATCCAGAGAGCTGCTCTGTGCAATCATCAATGAAATTCAAACACATATGACAACAGCCTCTTCCTCACGGGATAAGCAGAATTCCAGGGCATTTCATCATGGCTCCTGCCATTCCAACACTGTGCAGAAGAATGAATGGTTTACCATTTAGTGAGGAACTCACCAATAATAATGGACTATCTTGTCTATAGATCATGGTTGTCTTGTTTATCAATGTCCAATCAGTGAAACACTACTAGCAAACACTCTGCAACCCTTTCTTAGATATCTGGATTCATAGGGAGATGAATGTAACTCTGCCCTACTATATGCTGTGGAGTGTGTAGAACAGTGGCGGTCGGTGCCGTGTAAGATGAGGGAGGATTTATTATTATTTTTAGCATGGCCTTATTTCTATTACAGCATATTGAATGACTGTCCTTCATATTCCATTCGCCCAGCTCAATGCAACGTCGATAGGTTTAGGCCAATACATGATACTCAAATTTTCCCTATACCCGTCATGAGGTTGCTATAATCTAGCCTATGAATGAAAGTTTACAACGTAGGTGCACAGGTCGAGATACATTTTAGTAATCAAGGTGACAGACATTGACACATTCAATCCCGCCTTGCACACTCTTGCCTGTATCTAGCTGAAAACAAGAGTTTAATTGGACAAATTCAGGTATGTTGATCACCTTTTGGTTCAGTTTGCTTCCGTTTAAGAAACGTTTTTCAACAGAATCGGCGGAATGAATACACCACTGATCACACGCAAACAAAGTTCACTTTTATAAGAGCCACATACAAACAGCATGATCCCTTTGATCGTTGTATATTAACTTCTCGCATCTACGTGCTCTCCTCCTCCTCTTACCTTTTCCTTTTGCTTGTGGACTTCAGTGCACAACACATCAACTGTCTGTGACCAGGCGAAAAAACCTTTCCAAGCTAAACCTTCATATCATAACCGCTAAACACATCCTACATCGTTGTCACAATATTTACGTCATAGTCAACATAGCTACTAGAACTAATGCATTAGTAAACCCGCTACAATCATGCAGTACAGTATACAGTCAGCAGCAAGCAGTTTAGCAGTTACACTGGCGGGCCTGTCATGCCAAATAATGTCCCCCCGGCCAAATAGTGTTCCCCTCTACGTTCAGTAAACTCTGTGTGATGACCTAATGATTAGAATTTTGAAGATCATTACAGCCTAAATTACGTTCTTTTCATCATCGCTATGCAAGCAAGGCTGAAAATGTAGCTGTTTTTAAACAAGTTTCTTTTAGCTAATAAAATGAATTCAAACTACTTTTGGGTAACTTGTTAACATTACAACATGAAATCCATGTCTTAAACATTGCTACGTTTCGGGAAATGGCAAAGAAGACGTGTCATATTAAAGTTACTTACCTTACAGATCCCGAAGTCAGCTAATTTCCACGCCATTCATATGCAAATCCATTGTATTCATACACTGGCTTGTCTGGCTGTCATGTTTTTATTTGAACCTGCCCTTCCTTTATCTACATCCTCTTTAGTAGTCCTCTATACCACGGGCGGCAGGTAGCACCACGGGTGGCAGGTAGCCTAGTGGTTAGAGCGTTGGACTTGTAACTGGAGGGTTGCAAGTTCGAATCCCAGAGCTGACAAGGTAAAAATCTGTCATTCTGCCCATGAACAAGGCAGTTAACCCACTGTTCCCCGGGCACCGTGGATGTTGATTAAGGCAGCCCCCCGCACCTCTCTGATTCAGAGGGGTTGGGTTAAATGCAGAAGACACATTTCAGTTGAAGGCATTCAGTTGTACAACTGACTAACAATGGTGACTTTGACTTTTTATTATGATAAAAAAATATATATCTCGCATAGCTCATTAGTACACCCTTGTGGTTGAATATATATGTATCTATTGTAGGTCCTAGGATACATCAAAGGATACCTTACAACTTACAATAATGAACACCTTGTGAAACAGCTGTGAAAACCAACCTGGCAATATTAAATATTTTGATAGTTTTTGGTACAGTTGTGTCAATTTTCCCAGATTTTTTTGTGCACTCACATGGCAATCATAGACTAAAATACTGAATTATGGTGTGTGAAATATAGAAGAGATGGTTGCTGTGTGGGTGGGAGGTTCTGCCTGTCACTTGTTCTCAACAGGCAGCCAGTCTCAGAAGGGGGACTTGAAGAGGGAGACTGCAAAGTCCAGGCACTGCTGCTCTCTTTGTTCTGACTAGTGTCTTTAGTTAATCTGTGTATCTCACATATTATGTGCCCAGTATGATAGAGCATGAAAACTTTCTTAGCAAATAATGACGACAACAACAGTAGCTGTAGACGATGTAATGAAAAGTTGGAGGGTGGTTGGTAATGGAGGACAGGTGGATCCACGTCTGGGTGTTGGGCAGAACCCCTAGCTCTTGGAGAACATGAGCAGAGTTAAAGGGAACAGGCTAGGAGACAGAGACGTAAACAAGCAAACACACAGGTTACACTTTACTGTGAGAAAATTTGATGGATTAGTGCAGTGTTATAAATGGGAGATATGTACTTTACAAAACCTTTAGAAGGTATAGCCTCAAGCTGATCCCCCTCCCACTCAGAGCACAGAGAATCAGACTGATCCAAACTCACTGGTTCTGGTGGATGGGATACCTCCTGGGGGGCTCGGACAGTCGATGGTCCTAAAGTCATTTGGAGAGGTAAATTGAAGAGGTACATTTTTATAAGCTTAGCATAACTACCATTTTCTTGCTTTCTCAAATGTCAACCAAAGCTTAACATACTTTGTCTACTGGGCTTCACTGAAGTGTAGGGCGTCAGTGCTTCCAGTGGTCGTCCAACTGCTCCAGCTGTAGAATATTGTTGGCTTCCACCGAGAAAACCCTAGGAAGACGAAGAGAAAAATCAGTGTTAGGGAAACAAAACTAGCTTCAGGATAATTTGTGCGCAAATGCAAATAGTTATTGTCTGAGATTTTTTATATTCACTTTAACAGATGGTGACCCCAGCCAGGAGCGAAAGAGCAACGAGGTTTCCTAGGTCTCGCCATCCTTCTTCCAAACCAAGTAATTTGCCCGGATGTCGTAGCACTTGGTCCCCTTCTTTATTCTGCTCCGGTAGCTCTCCTTCTGTTTCTCCTGTGCCTTGTCCATGTTCAGTCTCACCTTGATTGATGACAGGAATACATACAATTTATAGTTCATATTAGAAATACATTTCTTCCATATCTCTTGGAGGGCCAGAAAATAAATTAACAGAGGACAATAATTTTTACCTGGTCAAAAACCTCCACACCCTTCTCAGTCCGTGCCTGTGGAATTACCATAATTGTTTACACCTATCCATTTGATTGATCAGGTTTAACTTATAGCTAGACACCTCAATATGACAGACATATAACTATATCAGTGGAGGCTGCTGAGGGGAGGACGGCTCATAATAATGGCTGGAATGGAGCTACTGTAGCTGGTTAGCTGACTAGGCAGGCTGAGGTATATAAGTACAGTAGGTAGTAACGTCAATCTAAAAACAGCTTACACTATTTATTCTTATTTAACAGTATGTACTTATATACAGACAAATATATGGTAAAGAAAGTATTTTTGGTCCTCGGAAGCAGCAGAAAATCAGTAGGTTGTCACCGTCAAAATCGCTGTCCTTGAAGAGCAATTCTGATGCAATAATTTTGCGCGGACCGAGCTAGCGTTTGAGGTGAAATAGAACTAGAACTGCCCGCATCATCCTTTTTTATAAGCTTAGCATAACTACCATTTTCTTGCTTTCTCAAATGTCAACCACGAGGTAAAATAGAGCCAAGCAACCAGCATAGCAACGGACGCTTTGGTTCATTACGTAATCCGGTCAAAATGTTGCAAGTTCTATTGTAGCAACAGCCCTAGCAACAGAAGCTAGAACTCATCGAATCCCATTGTGACGTAGAGGGGGACACTATTTGGATGGGGACACTATTTGGCATGACAGGCCCCGATGGCAATAAATGTATAAAACCAAAAGCTTACCTTGACTTGGAAGAGTTCCATTGTTGTCTTTCTCTCTTTGAGTCAACTACTCACCACATGTTATGCACTGCAGTGCTAGCTATCAGTAGCTTATGCTTTCAGTACAAGATTCATTCTCTGATCCTTTGATTGGATGGACAACATGTCAGTTCATGCTGCAAGAGCTCTGATTGGAGGACATCACTATGAAGTTGTCATAATTACTGTGTAAGTCTATGGAAGTGGGTGAGAACCATGATTATCCTAGGTTTTATACTGAGGTCAATGTACCCAGAGAAGTATAGAAACTAGCTGTCCTCTGGCTACACCATGGTGCTACCCTACAGAGTGCTGTTGAGGCTACTGTAGATCTTCATTGCAAAACAGTGTGTTTTAATCAATTATTTTGGGACGTGAATATATTTAGTAAAAAAGTATCTAAAAAGGATAACCTTTTAAATGTTTAATTTATTTTTATGAAATTCACTGAGGAGGATGGTCCTCCCCTTCCTTCTCTAAGGAGCCTCCACTGGTGTTGAGGTGCATGAAGACATGGACCAACAATTCACTTGCTTATTTCTTGAAAGCAGTATCCAGATGGCAAGAGCAAGCCATTTGTGTCTCCTAAGCATATCATACAGGTATGTAGCTATTATCTTTAAAAGTGAAACAACTTCAACAGAGATAGAAACTGAACCGTGACCTTAAAATCAAGGTACAAACAACAAATGTGTGAACCATTAATATCCCCCAAGATCTTACAGCATGAGTAATCATGGTTCTTCCTGATTCCGGTAAGCATTTATTAGCACCATTTAGCCTGATGACTGATTAGGACGTGTCAACGGAGATGATTGCTACTGATGTTGAGATACAGATTTCCTCACCACCTGCTGTTCTTGATTATGTGCTGAGTGCAGAGCAACATTCCAAACAGGATATCTTGAATGTTAACTGTGGGAACTTTATAGGGAAAACTTTGCCCCTGTGGCAGACAGATTGATCTCATCCTTAAGAGGTTCTTTATCTCAAAGGTGTACTCCTTGCTGCTCCTCTAATCCTCCACCGTTTAGACCAATCCAAATGTCTTTATTTACTAGAACTATCGATTAAATCTTACTTTTTAAATAAGGTCAGTACGATTTATAACAGAGATAAAAACACATGGGGCACAGCTAAATATCCTATCATGCAACAATTTACAGGACTATGGGGTGCAAAATGAATCAAAGTCACAGAGTTTAAGTCACCCCCATCACCAACACAAACGCAACTTGAGTTGCAGTAATTTCTTGCATTCTCTCCTTCAGGCCTTCCTTCAGGCCTTCCAGTTTAGCCTTTGTACCCTTCTTTCCAGTGTCGCCTCGCTCAACCCTTATCTTGCTCTTCATCATCAGCACGAGCAACAGCAGCCTGTCATTTTTCCCTTGATGAAGGAGGCAGGAAACATCTTGGGGACTTCAAATTGGCTGAGATGGGCTTTTACTAACGGCTGTGCTGGTTGTGAATAATAATGGCGCCATCTCCTAAACACTTCCTCTCCTAACCACTTTAGATGGAAGGACCTTCCTGCATGAGTAAGGTTGACTAATAATAAGTCAGAACCGATGCATCAATGGTGACTAATGCATAGAGACATGGGATATTTGTTCAATTTGAAATTAAAATGGAGCTCCCCGTATCAGAAATAGTCATGAATGGAAAGACAATTGTGATGACAGAGGTAGAGACGCCCGAGGTCACAGCAAACAGAGACCATGATAAAATGCTGCTCACGGCAAATTACTCATGCTTAAAACCACCCGTGTCTATTCTGTGATGTACAAAAGGGAGCGACTTGAGACTGATGTTTTCAAATCGAGGGTCACTGGTTTGTTAATAACATTGGAGACTGATGTGAAATCTCTGTTCATGCAGTACTGTAACTGAAGACTTCAATGAACCAAGCCCCAACAACCAAACCATTTTTGGGTTAATTACTTTTAATCCTGATCTGATGTAACTGTTTCAGGCCCCCAGTGTCCGGCCAGGAGCTCTGTCAAGTCACGAGCTCTGCTGGTCGACTACAGCGTTGCAACATGTCGGTGCCAAAAGCCCTGGTCTGCCCTAGAAAGCCTATGCAAATTACGATCGCCAGAATGGACAAAAAATATATACATTAACTTCACTACAAATCGAGATATTTAATTAAATAGTGATCCATTCTGACTGCTACATTTGTTGTTACACAGGACCACGTGTTGACACAAACCAATCATGGGCCAGCAGACTACGAGGAGGCTCCCAGTTGACTCTCTCAGGCAGTATGAAAATGACTACATCGACCATGATCCTTAGCAAATTGTTTTGGTGCCATTCAGCCCCATTCAGCAATTTGGCGTACTTCAAATTCAAATACTTCTGGCTTCATGCGCCATCGAGAGTTTTCCCATAGCGCTGGCATCATCCACGTATTCCTATCTACTGGTTTTAATGTCTATGAACTGATCTGTAATCGTGGTGAAATGTAGCTAGACCAATTGTGGTTTAGTCCGAATGGATGGACCTATCACAACTGTGAATTGGTAATGATGTTTGAATAGTTGTGTACAAGTACTCAAAGAATTTGAGTACTGTTCCTGGTAAGCACCTTCCTTTGCCGAAGTGAGCTAAATTCTACAATGAATATGGAACCCCACACCATAGAAATGGAATCATTCTATTTATATGCCCCACACACTGTCTGGAAGTATGCATCAATATGTGTTACAAAGAAACATGTAGAATAATATGGCAATGATTTGGTGAACCAGTTACAGTTCTTACTATTCACATCATGTACAGTACTTTTTGAAAAGGTTAAATATAGGATTTTATGGAAAAAAACACAAGGACAAGATAATTGATTGGACATTTTCGTCAGTCATTTTGACATTAGGTTATTATGGGGAAAATCATTGCCTTTTGAACAGAGTTGAATGAATAACAAAAAGGATGCTCCTTTTTAAATGTATTATTTTGTTGTGATAGGGCACTGCGTCTGGAAGGCCATAAGACTTGACATTGCACTCAGCGGCATGTTAAAATTAATTAAGTAACACAACATTACACACACAGGACACTGGGAAGTGGAATTGGTGTTGATGGTAGAGTTGATTGCCTGAAAACTGTCTGCTGGGCCATCGATCCAACACAAAACTTCCCTCCACACCCGTCGCTCTACCAACCAATCCCATCCCTGCTGATTGATGTGTAGATAATTGAGCTGTCGCTGGGGGTTTCATGTTTCTCCTCTTCGCCTTGTTTCTTACTTTGGGGATTTTCATTGTATTTTACTTGCCACCATTTGCAACAAAGGACCTCCTGACTGTTATTTATGTCAATATTCTGCATGCAGACAGGGACACGCTATCTACTGCTGCTGCTCTGAGCATGTGATAGACCACTGCCATCCCCATGTCCAGACTAATTCATCTCTGGGGAGAGGAGAGACCACCTGCTGCCCAGAGGAGGCTAATGGGAGGAGCTATAGGAGGACGGGCTCATTGTAATGGCTGGAAAGGAATCAATGGAATGGTACCGAACACATGGAAACAACGTGTTTGACTCCGTTCCATTGATTCCATTCCAGCCATTACAATGAGCCTGTCCTTCTTTAACTCCTCCCAGCAGCCTCTTTGCTGCTGCCCTTTAGGGCTAGTGTAGAGCCCATGGCTGGGCCCCTAATGTGTAGTGACGTCAGGAAGTTATGTGCTCACTTACTCTTAAGTCAGTGATACAGGTACCACCAGGTACTGTATAGCTTACCTTTGTAATCTTAGAACTTGTTGCTGAAATCCCTAATAGTCTAATTATTCTTCACCATATAATGGGTCAGTGGGAAGCACTGCATGCAGAGATAAGATCATTAGGACTGTATATTCAAATAGAGCAGCACTTCTTTTGCTTTCTTCTTTAAATCATCCCTCATTCATTAATTTACACAGGGTAAATACACATGTACTTCTTCCTGTCTGATATTTTCAAAAGCACTTTTATGCGTTTCTTTAATATATGGAAACAGTTGTTTTGCCTTTTCATGCTCTCACTTGATTATAAAAGCCCTCCATAGTGTACAATTATGTTCGACCTTTGTGTTCTGTTAACTGTACAAGAGGAACCTCTATTCAGCCAGCCATAAGTGCTCTATCAGAAGTGGTGTTTCCTCGTATGACAAAACAGTATCCTTTGAATATAAAGTTGTCAGTAAATATAACCTATTCAGAAGTGTATGCCGTGTTATAACAACAGTACTTGTGTTGTAACATTCGGTTTGTAACAATACCAGGTCATTGCAGTGGTACTGGCAAAAGCAACTCAATTATTGTTCTCAGCATCTGCTACTTTCTTGAGACACACTGTTCAATTGCTATCTGCCTTCTTCACAGACCAAGCAAGCACACACCAAGTAGCAAATGGAGGTGATACATCATATTGTTAAGTTTCCACACAATAGCAAAATATTCCACACTCCAACATTGATGGTAGGATGTAGAGGTATTTGGAGAAGATGCAATATATTCTTCAACTTTTCAGCTAGGTTATTTATTCATTTATTTCAGAGGTTTGGTCTTTAGAAGTTTTTAATGTGCATATTCTTGGTCCACAACTGTATTCAGTAAGACCTATGTGAGGAGTGCCACTGCAAAGTGCTACAAAATGCAATAAAAGAGGCATTAGGTCAAATGAGAAAACGGGATAGCCAGATCCTCCTACTTTTTAACGTCTTCGAAAAACAAAGAGTCGTGCTCTTGTAACGAGAGAGGAGATGCAATGTCCAGTTTAGAGATGGGCAGACAGGCAAATCTGTCTCTGCTTGAATTGACCATTTACATCCAGAAGGTACTGCTATAATAATGATCATGAAAATGGGTTTTCTCTGTGGCCTGAGTGCTAGCTGCCACTCTGCAGAGGCCATTAGGGCATGGCAGTCCCCCACCATGCCTCTCCATCTGTGAATGGCCCAGCAGCAGGTTAATGCTGCCCACACAGAGGAGACCAGAGCCAGCGTGTTAATAATTAAAGAGGCTCTGCCTCCCCTTCCCGTTACATTGTCCTCTCTCATGATAGGCATAAGCGGGTTGATTATCCTTTTCAATGTCGACTCGGCGAGATTATCATCTACTGCCTACTGATACAGGGCTCATCACATAAACGCTCACTTTCAAGCAAGCCGCATCATTGCTCTCGGGCAATGAAGGCTCCGTCGGAGAGCTCGGCCATACACAGTGATAGCCTCTGTTAATGCTTCTACACAGCGCTCTACAGTACATGTTGGCAGGGCGTGATGTGTCGCTGTAAGACTCCAGTTGTTGTGGTCTCTGTTGCATGACGTCCTCCTCCCTATGTGAGTGTAAACACAATGGCCTGGCTCTTTTCAGCAACGCCACATTTCAGATAAGTGTACAGTACAAATGGACAAACGCTCAAGAAAATATACCTGTTCTTGGAATCTTGGATAGGAATATGGATGATCTTGGATAGGAATATGGATGACATAACATGTTTTATTGGATCATTGGTCAATAGTGAATAGATCAAATATAGCGACAATGGAGTTGAATGTCAATTCCATACACATGATATCACTCTTTTCAGGGAGTTTTATGGCATAAAAGTTAAAAACATCTCAGGTCAAATTAGGACAATAAACTGAATGTGAGCTATATGTTCGTCTCAACAGCTGTTTGCTTGTCCATGTGCAATGTGGTCTCAGAGCATTTCATATTATTCTGTATGTAAATCAGACACTCCATTTCGTATGATATGTTATGTTGTGTGTGGTATGTATTCATTTGTGGATGTCCATCATCCATTTCGTATGATATGTTTGCAGAAAGTATGAAATGTACGAATTCCAATTTGTTGTGGCTAACATTAGCTGGGTGGCTAGGTGGCTAACACTAATGTTAACTAGCTGGATAACGTTAGCTAGGCTAGGGGTTAAGGTTAGGGTTAAGAGTTAACTTGAAAGGTTAGGGTTAGGGGAATGGTTAGCTAACATACTAAGTAGTTGCTAATTAGCTAAAAGCTAAAGTTGTATGTGATGAGATTCAAACACACAACCTTTGGGTTGCTAGACGTTCACGTTATACGCCTACCCATCCACCACGACCAACCACCTTTCTTTCGATTTCGCCTTAAGTAACATTCTATCTTATGTAACCATACCAAACATAACATATCATACTAATTTGAGTGTCCCGGATTTACATTTACTATGTTATGTCTAGTCTATGAGACCAGTCTGCCATGTGGGGCCAAAAGTGCCTGCTTGAAGGAGTGACAGGACTGAACATCTCTGCTCATGCCAGAGATCCCTTGAGGGGAGGGAGAATCAGACCAGTGAGTGCACACAGCTGTGAGTGTACCCTTCACCTCCATGCTTAGCTTAACTTAGCCCCATGAAGCCCAGTGGAGAGCACTTATTTGGGGACCCTTCACTCCGTGGTACGCACCTTCAATAAGCATGTCTGAGTTGACGTACTCGCTCGAGACACGGCGCTGGGGACAAAGCCGGGGTGTGTTGCATAGGATAAGAAATGAATTTGCCATTTGTTTCTGGCGTCCCATTTCAACATGGATCAATGTCCACTTCGCATCAATTTCACATGAGTTAAGAGCCAACAGCAAACACAGCCAGCGGGCTATGACTGTCTGCTGCTTGGTTCTGTCGTCAGTAGCAGGTCTATGGGGTCACTGACCGGACTGAGCGCAAGGCAGACTTGCGGTGCAATGCTCTCATTCCTTCCCTCTCTACATAATGCATGTGAAATTAAGCATTTTATGTGTCAATAAAGTAAGACTGTTCCTACAAACCAATATTTACTATGTTCTCTATTAAATATTCAGAACTAGCTTTACAGTGAGGACTCCTTAAGGACCCTGGCCATCTCTGAAACTGTCCTTTTACGTCCGCTACATATAATGTGAAGATGGATGGATTCGCTCAACACAATTAATGGAATAAATCAAAGGCAAACATCTCTTTATATATTTATAAGCATTTAATAACACCATTACTCTTGTTGACATTACAGTTATTGGTTGTGTATATCCATTGTTCTGTATGTCGCAAAGCGACATGAAAGCAGCAGAAAATGCAATGTGCTTTGCCATTTTGACGTTGGAGAACTGTTACTGTAGCTCCCAAGGTTCAGACCACAACATCAAGATTACAACCTGGGGATGTTTACTGAATTTGGCAAAAGAGGATTCATGTAGTAAAGATACAACGTGGAATATCTGTATTTTGAAAATGTAGCATTGGATGATATTGTTGTGTGATGGGGTGGGAGGACACAAGGTAAAGACTGATAGCCAACATGCAACTCAGTCATACTTGAGAGAAGAAAACTCTGATGCATGATATAAGGCTCTCTACAATATGTAATGCAGAGGGATCACACTGTTTAAACTGTCAATTCATGAACCTGTGATTGAGGGAATATGATTCAAGTCTAACTGTGTCATCCATAATGTACAGGAAGATCCAGCATATTTTGTCACACTTTCAGCTGACAGAAAGAGGATATAAATGACAGTGGAGTGGTTTATAATGAGCTGAGAGCGGGAGGAAATGAAACGGTTAGGGTTGAGGTGGCACATATACTGTATCTACGACTACCATTTGACTTAATCTCAGTCAAGCGTACTCCTCATCCAACCAGAATGGAGAATAGAGTGGAACTGTGAGGGAGTGGTGAGATACATTCATTCACACTAGTGATGGGTCGTTTGTGAACGACCTACTCTTTTGGTGAACATCGGGGTGAACGACCTGCTCTTTTTGGTGAATGTCGGGAACCGATTCGCTTCTGATAAAAGAGCAATGTTTGCATACTGCTACTGCCGTTTGAGACAACCATTATCTGTGGATAAGATATAAAAACATACCCTGAAGATGGTAATTCCTCACTGCATGAACAATAAGTAGTGAGGAGAGATCCTCATATTATTTTGCAGGCAATCTAATTATTTTGTCAGGTAAAAAGGGAAAGGGGATACCTAGTCAGTTGTACAACTGAATGCATTCAACCGAAATGTGTCTTCCACATTTAACCCAACCCGTCTGAATCAGAGAGGTGCAGGGGGCTGCCTTAATCGAAGTCATCGGTGCCCGGAGAGTAGTTGTTGTTTGGGGTTAACTGCCATGGTCAAGGGCAGAATGGAAGATTTTTCCACCTTGCCAGTTCGGGCATTCGAACCAGCGACTTTTGGTTACTGGCCCAACGCTCTTAACTGCTAGGCTACCTGCCGCAAAATGTCTTTTTAGGTTTTCCATTAGGAATGTGAAATTTTTCATGGTTATTTGTCCATATTTAAGCACAATTGAATGAAGAGCTGTTTGGAAGGCACATTAACGTCTCTTTTAGTTGAACGGAGCCAAAAGATCCGTCTCACCAAAAAGACTCAGAATGCCCATCACTAATTCACACCAGGGTCACTGCAATAGGTACTGGGTCATTTTTTGGGGGAAAGGTTAACTTAAGTCAGTCCTAAACCGGTTACAAAAACTGAACACTTTATTATGGTTAAGACAGCAATTTGCCAGCTCATCTTCGGATGATCAGTTCCCAAGACAGATATTTATTCAAGGTTAGCTGCTTTCACATTAACTACTTTGATCTAGATATGATTTTGATATTGGCTCGCTGAGTGGTGATACCTAGAAAATGATATGCTTTTCAAAGAACCCAGCTCTTTCACATAATGTTTTTTTTTCACAGCTTTCAAGATGTAATAAGTGGCCATCAACTCAGGCCAGCTAAATGTCTGACTAAACTTTTAAATTAAACTTTTATAAGATAAATGGCATCATAATGTTAATGAATAGTCAGTTATCTATCATCCTAGATAGTATAAATATCTACTGGTGTGAGTAATTTCCACAAGCCCAGTACTATGATTTCTGCTTTTTAAATAGTTATTATTCAATGTCAACAATTGACTCACTTCTTTACTAATGTCAATACAGTACCATGAACAACAAATATATACACACATAATATAATCCTCCAGCCATTACCTCAATTCGACACTATTTCTTCCCAGACCCTTTTCTAACATTTACTGATTTATATTTTTATTTATGATGTTTATGACTGTTCTACCAAAGACATGGATCAATGTGTTGAACTGTATTGTATCCCTGTGAGATCTCTGCTCCAGCAGTTGAGCCCATTTGAAGTTAAACCGCTGACCCCAATAAACAGCTAGACCTTGGCCAGACAGTTTATGCCTTCAACAGCAAGGCACATAAAGGCCTTATTGCTTCACCAGACAGGATGTTGTTTTACTCACGATATCGGATTCCAATGACTTCTATAGAATGTGTAGCTGAGAGTATCATCAAATACATTATCTAACATTCTGATTTGAACAATACTTTTACACTGTACTTATAAGAGTAATTTCACAGTAGTAATAACGGCGTAAAGTGTCTCTGTCATACAGTATATTCCACAATAAACTGACAAAGGGATGAGTCAAAAGTACCAATTTCCTGCAACTTCCTAGGTGATGCATGCTAACTACTGAATTCTCACCTCAGTTTAGAGACAGTGGGTTACCTGCAGTACCGTGATGCTATTGGTGTGCTAAGAGGAGTAAAAAAACAAGCAATATCATTATTCAGCTGGTGTGTTATAGGAGAGTTGGCAAACAGATATCTATACAAATGTGATAGAATGCATCTAAATGAGTTGCGGCCCAATCCCCTGTAGAGAGCGAATCACACAGAGTCTCACAGAGCTGATTTAAATGGGCCTGGGTTGATGAACATTGACGTTGTAGAACAATCTCTCCAGGCAGGTTGCAGGTGCACACTCCAGGCCACCTTTAACTCAGTGGATCTGACAAACACTGATCGAAGATACACAGCTATGAGAAGTCTAGCATAGACCCAATGTTACACCGCCTCTTATGGACGCAATCCACACAGACGGATTTCCATCAGAAAAGCTCACCCAGTGAGAAAATTGGTGGAAAAACATTGTTCAAGGAAGAGATGCAAATAGCACTGTCTTTACTCAAGGACCATGAATTCAGAGAGCAGATTCCAAAATGTTACCTTTTCACAAATAGTGTTTGGAGGACCAAATTTCCCTTGGAAGAACAGACCTTGACAGAATCCTCAAATTTGGGATGCACAATGGTGAACATATGTATTTTTTAAAGGAATACTGTGAGATTCTGGAAATTACTACTTACCCAGTAGTAGACCAAGAGTCAGATGAACTCGTGGATACCATTTTGTATGTCCCTACGTGCAGTTAGAGGTAGATTCGAGAGCCAATGCTAACTAGTGTTAGCTCAATGACTGGATGTCTACAGGTTTTTTTATTTATTTATTTATTTCACCTTTATTTAAGCAGGTAGGCCAATTGAGAACAAGTTCTCATTTACAACTGCGACCTGGCCAAGATAAAGCAAAGCAGTGCGACAAAAAAACAACAACACGGAGTTACACGTGGGATAAACAAAAGTACAGTCACTAACACAGTAGAAAAATCTATATACAGTGTGTACAAATGGAGTAAGGAGGTAAGGCAATAAATAGGCCATAGTAGCGAGGTAATTACAATTTAGCAAATTAATACTGGAGTGACAGATGTGCAGATGATGATGTGCAAGTAGAAATACTGGTGTGCAAACGAACAAAAAAAGTCAATAAAAACAATATGGGGATGAGGTATGTAGATTGGATGGGCTATTTACAGATGGGCTAAGTACAGCTGCAGCGATTGGTTAGCTGCTCAGATAGCTGATGTTTAAAGTTAATGAGGGAAATATAAGTCTCCAGTCATTGGCAGCAGAGAACTGGAAGGAAAGGCGGCCAAAGGAGGTGTTGGCTTTGGGGATGACCAGTGAGATATACTTGCTGGAGCGCGTGCTACGGGTCGGTGTTGTTATGGTGACCAGTGAGCTGAGATAAGGCGGCGCTTTACCTAGCAAAGACTTATAGATGACCTGGAGCCAGTGGGACTGACGACGAATATGTAGCGAGGGCCAGCCGACTAGAGCATACAGGTCGCAGTGGTGGGTGGTAATGGGGCTTTGGTGACAAAACGGATGGCACTGTGATAGACTGCATCCAGTTTGCTGAGTAGAGTGCTGGAGGCTATTTTGTAAATGACATTGCAGAAGCCGCGGATCGGTAGGATAATCAGTTTTACGAGGGTATGTTTGGCAGCGTGAGTGAAGGAGGCTTTGTTGCGAAATAGGAAATTTTGGATTGGAGATGCTTAATATGAGTCTGGAAGGAGAGTTTACAGTCTAGCCAGACAGCTAGGTATTTGTAGTTGTCCACATATTCTAGGTCAGAACCGTCCAGAGTAGTGATGCTAGTCGGGCGGGCGGGTGCGGGCAGTGATCGGTTGAAGAGCATGCAATTAGTTTTACTTGCATTTAAGAGCAGTTGGAGGCCACGGAAGGAGAGTTGTATGGCATTGAAGCTCGTCTGGAGGTTAGTTAACACAGTGTCCAAAGAAGGGCCAGATGTATACAGAATGGTGTCGTCTGCGTAGAGGTGGATCAAGGAATCACCTGCAACAAGAGCGACATCGTTGATATATACAGAGTCCACCTGAGAATTTAACCTTGTGGTACCCCCATAGAGACTGCCAGAGGTCCGGACAACAGGCCCTCCGATTTGACACACTGAACTCTATCTGAGAAGTAGTTGGTGAACCAGGCAAGGCAGTCATTTGAGAAACCAAGGCTGTTGAGTCCACCGATAAGAATACAGTGATTGACAGAGTTGAAAGCCTTGGCCAGGTCGATGAAGATGGCTGCACAGTACTGTCTTTTATCGATGGCGGGTATGATATCGTTTAGTACCTAGAGCGTGGCTGAGGTGCACCCGTTACCAGCTCGGAAACCGGATTGCACAGCGGAGAAGGTACGGTGGGATTCGAAATGGTCAGTGATCTGTTTGTTAACTTGGCTTTTGAAGACTTTAGAAAGGCAGGGCAGGATGGATATAGGTCTGCAACAGTTTGGGTCTAGAGTGTCACCCCCATTGAAGAGGTGGATGACCGCGGCAGCTTTCCAATCTTTAGGAATCTCGGACGATACGAAAGAGAGGTTGAACAGACTGGTAATAGGGGTTGCAACAATGGCGGCAGATAATTTTAGAAAGAGAGGGTCCAGATTGTACGGTTTGTACGGGTCCAGGTTTTGCAGCTCTTTTGCAGCTCAGGTACACTAGAGTATGCTACCGTACTTGTAGAATTCCAGTGATTGTGCTAATGCTAGTTTCCAGAATCTCGCAGTACATCATTATAGGTCTATGTACAACGTACATTTGATTGTACATAATATATAGCCATTAATATACTGTACATATACATGGTTCAGGTCCATACAAGTAGAGACATCCACTAGCCAACAGCATTTTCTCTGTGTGGTGTTTCTGGAAATTATACACTAGGAACAATGCATTGTTAAAACCATGGTAAAGGCTAAAGTTCCATCGGATGCAGGAAAAGATGCCTGGTCTGTTTCTCTAGTCACACAATATTTTGAAGATGTTGAAGTGAAGCTAAACAATCAACCATACTGCACCTACTGGGGCACATCACACAGCATAGAAGCAACAGATGCTGCAGGCAATTCTTAATCGCTGTGTCCCTCTGACCTGCATACTTGGCAGAACAAAAGCAAAGGCTGTAAAGCAGACAGGGAATACAAGCCACATATGCTTTATTAATGTGGACAGTCTACTGATAATTACACAATTGTGTGTGTTGTTGTAAACACTGGAACTTAAGTTAAGGTCAAGTGCTACAGTCCTCTCCCATTTCCAGCAATGGGTATGCTATATATCAAACGTCCTTTGTGGTAGCAATTAAGTTGTTGTTTTCAGTCCTATTCTTCAGTACACATGGAAGGTGCGTCACAATCGCTAAATGTAATCGCTACATTTTGTTTGTTGTTGACAGTTTGACACCACAGCGCTACTGTAGCTAGCAAAAGAGTGTAGGAGTGGTTGTTAACAGTACAAAAAACACATTGGCTAACTGTGGGGTGAAACAATTATTTATAATTGCTTGCAAATGAATATTGTCTCCAAAACTGACAAGGTGACTCTAGTTTTGTTTACATTATTGCAGTTTGTGAAATCTCCACTTTCCAAGCATATTACAGTTGCCTTGACAGTAGAGGGAAATAAACATTAAGGCTCAAATGGTCCTGTAGGGGATCATAAAGGCCTACATCTCAATAAATATCATGTGTAGTCCTATTTTTGGTTTAGCTGGGTTAGTTTTAACTTTTGTTTCTGTCTATTCTTTTGCTTCTGTGTGAATAAAAGTATTTGTGACGCGCAAACTGGGCTTATTTAGAAGAAAAACTCACTTGGAAATATGGAACCACGTGAGCAGACAAAGTGGGGAAGGGGGATAATGTTTCCATGATGGAATTTTACCCCTGAATAAACAGGATTGACAACGAAAGTCACCTTGTGCAAACCAGAGCCAAAAATGGAGGGGATAATTGTTGTTTTAATCAAAGAGGGGAAAATTGACTGGGGGTGACTGGTCTGTGTAATTTGTCTCTTTAGAGGCTTTTGCTGGGTCCTGAGTTTGATCAAAAGTTATGGCCTTTTACCCAGATTACATTTATTTTTCCACCTGCAAACCGCACAGCAAAATCTCCTCTGCTCTGTATATTGATGTTTAGTGAGAATACCCAGTCGTTCTCACATGGAACACTGCCAGAAATGACAAAATATCTGTCTTCCTCCCTAGCTCATGTACAATGACAGACTGGGGCTAAAGAAGTAAACCCTCTGAATAATTTCCCTAGGATTAAGAGACCATGACAGATCTGTCATAGATAATTCTACACTGTTCAGCAAAATACAGTTGAAGTCGGAAGTTTACATACACTTAGGTTGGAGTCATTAAAACTCTTTTTTCAACCACGCCACACATTTCTTGATAACAAACTATAGTTTTGGCAAGTCGGTTAGGACATCTACTTTGTGCATGACAAAAGTAATTTTTCCAACAATTGTTTACAGACAAGATTATTTAACTTATAACTCACTGTATCACAATTCCAGTGGGTCAGAAGTTTACATACACTAAGTTGAAAATGATGTCATGGCTTTAGAAGCTTCTGATAGGCTAATTGACATAATTTGAGTCAATTGGAGGTGTACCTGTGTATGTATTTCAAGACCTACCTTCAAACTCAGTGCCTCTTTGCTTGGCATCATGGGAAAATCAAAATAAATCAGCCAAGACCTCAGAAAAACAATTGTAGACCTCCACAAGTCTTTTTCATCATTGGGAGCAAATTCCAAACTCCTGAAGGTAACACATCTATCTGTACAAACAATAGTATGCAAGTATAAACACCATGGGACCACGCAGCCATCATACCGCTCAGGAAGGAGATGCGTTCTGTCTCCTAGAGATGAAACTACTTTGGTGCAAAAGGTTTAAATCAATCACAGAACAACAGCAAAGGACCTTGTGAAGATGCTGTAGGAAACAGGTACAAAAGTATCAATATCCACAGTAAAACGAGTCCTATATCGACATAACCTGAAAGGCTGCTCAGCAAGGAAGAAGCCACTGCTCCATAACCGCCATAAAAAATCCAGACTACGGTTTGCAACTGCACTTAGGGACAAAGATCGTACTTTTTGGAGAAATGTCCTCTGGTCTGATCAAACAAAATTAGAACTGTTGGGCCATAATGACCATTGTTATGTTTGGAGGATTAAGGGGGAGGCTTGCAAGCCTAAGAACACCATCCCAACCATGAAGCATGTGGTGGCAGCATCATGTTGTGGGGGGTGCTTTGCTGCAGGAGGGACTGGTGCACTTCACAAAATAGATGGCATCATGAGGAAGGAAAAATATGTGGATATATTGAAGCAAAATCTCAAGGTATCAGTCAGGAAGTTAAAGCTTGGTCGCAAATGGGTCTTCCAAATGGACAATGACCCCAAGCATACTTCCAAAGTTGTGGCAAAATGGCTTAAGGACAACAAAGTCAAGGTATTGGAGTGGCTATCGCAAATCCCTGACCTCAATCCCATAGAACATTTGTGGGCAGAACTGAAAAGGCGTGTGCGAGCAAGGAGGCCTACAAACCTGACTCAGTTACACCAGCTCTGTCAGGAGGAATGGGCCAAAATTCACCCAACTTATTGTGGAAAGCTTGTGGAAGGCTCCCCAAAACGTTTCACCCAAGTTAAACAATTTAAAGGCAATGCTTCCAAATACTCATTGAGTGTATGTAAACTTCTGACCCACGGGGAATGTGATGAAAGAAATAAAAGCTGAAATAAATAATCCTCTCTACTATTGTTCTGACATTTCACATTCTTAAAATAAAGTGGTGATCCTCACTGACCTAAGGCAGGGAATTTTTACTTTAATTAAATGTCAGGAATCGTGAAAAACTGAGTTTAAATGTATTTGGCTAAGGTGTATGTAAACTTCTGACTTCAACTGTAAATGAGATATTTTAGTATTTTATTTTCAATAAATTTGCAATCATTTAAAAAAACTTGCAATCATTTCTAAATGTTTTGACTTTGTCATTATGGGTGACAAAACAATCAATTTAATATTTTTTTTTTATTGAGGCTGTAACAACAACATGTTGAATAAGTCAAAGGGTATGAATACTTTCTGAAGACACTGTTTGGCTGTGTGTATTGGGAGAGAGTATGATGATGTCTTCCTTTAATATTGTGAGATAAGAAATTGGTCATGACTCATGAGTCATTGTTTAGTAACTTACATTTTCAATGTGATTATAAGCTTTTTAGTTGGTCATATAGTATTAAATGAATAATTTACACAATATCCAAATTGATTGTTATACTATTGCCAGGTTTGAAATTACATTATTATTGCTGTGATTAAATGAAGTATAGATAAAGATCACAGCATATTTAATTAGCTTGAATTTCACACTTTTGGTTAATTTGATGTTTGATTATCATCACAGGACCATCATACGAATTCTGTCTGGTTCTGTTCTACCAGGGGAAATTAGGTCCTCCAAACACTATTTGTGAAAAGGTGAAAATTGAGAAATCTGCTCTCTGGCAGGTAATTTCGAATCCTTAAGCACAATTAATGGAAATCATTAGGTCTAATGAAATGGTGGAGCACTGCTATGCTCTTCCAAAGGTTCCCACATTAGAGCTTGCCTCACAAGGTTAGCTATGTGACTTTGCTCTGATGTTGGCTGTAGAGAACCTTCCTTTGAGATTCTCTGTCTGTCCAGGGGCAAGCAGCTTAATACTTTCTTACTCACAGCTAACAACAACACACAGTTGATTCAAGAACCACACACGACAAACATCCAAACAACAGGGGTATATTTCCACATAGTTGTTGACTATGTACTGTACAAAAGGTAATTCACTAACAAAGAATTATATAGAAACAAAAAGTGTATATTATGATCCTTTTAATCCTGCTTTGGAGAATGCAATGGTTTTGTACTAATAACTTTCACCACTGAAGTTGATCAACAACTTCACTGAATTTTCTAAGCTATTATTAGCTAACTACTAGTTCATTACTTACACTGGCTAGTGGGAATGTCCATCCAAGCCTCCTGGATAAGCATTAATTTGAATTTCAAGTTCTGTTTTCCCCCCCTGTCAGCACACTACACCTATTGACCAACAGCCTTTTTTTATCCGCAAGGCAGTAAGATTTCCGATAAACGTATTGTGTGGATCCTTGAAGTAAGCAGATTCACGAGGCCAGCCCACTAATGGCGCAATTCCACTAGCACGAACTAGCTTTGTTGTTTCTTAGTTGTTTTCAATTTACCATGGAACTGGAAACAGGGATGTAGGGATAGTCAAATTGAATATTACAGACAGTTGCCCTGGGAACCCATTAATGTAAGGCCCTGGATAAGCACTTGTGAAGGTCGTCCCCCCCTCAATCAGCTCTGCTGGTTATCAGTCCAGAAATCATGACTCAAGAGGCTGTGCAATGAACCTTTTTAACCCATTTCCTTTATTACTATTTCATTTAGTGAGTGTAAACAGGTCATGGGGAAATAATATTAGTCAATTATAAGTAAATATACAAAGAAGAACTGACATTTCTTGGCAATTAACCGCTCAATTGTAAAACAGCTATGTTGACTATGACGTTACTTTAGCTAATATGGTGACAACGATGTAGGCTGTGTGTAGATATGGTTTGGCTTAGAAGTTTTTTTTTTCGCCTGGTCACATACAGATGATGTGTTGTGCATTGAAGTCCACAAGCAAAGGGAACAGGTGAGGAGGAGAGCGCATAGATGCGAGAAGGAATACAAAGTGGCTGCTATGAAAGTTAACTATTTATGTCTGTAATAAAGCCCTTTTGTGGGGAAAAACTTATTCTGATTGGCCGGGCCTGGCTCCCCAGTGGGTGGGCCTGGCTGCCAAGTGGATGGACCTATGTCCACCCATGGCTGCACCCCTGCCCAGTCATGTGAAATCCATGGATTAGGGCCTAATTTATTTATTTCAATTGACTGATTTCCTTATATGAACTGTAACTCTTTTAACATCTTTGAAATTGTTGCATGTTGCGTTTATATTTTTGTTTGGTATAGATATTTCTAAACTAACTGAAAAAATCTAAGGAACTCAACTCTGTCTTCTCATATTGATGACAGTCCAGGATGTTCAGAATAATCGTCATCTGAGATGAAACGTATGTTTTTGCACCCCACTTTTTTTCAATGATTAGCAATGTTTTGAGCTAGTCTCTATTCAAATAGATACTCAATGTCCATTTTATATATAATATTACAATTAACAGATTGTATTTTCCCAACCCTGTCTCCTCAAGATGAATAATTTTAACCACTAAAGTTTTGCTTTGCTCCCGCACGCACTGTTTTGGTTCAGTTTATTTAGATAGCACTAGTTGCACCACCAATGTTTTAAATGAAAAGGCACCTGAAAAAGAAAAAATTTTGATCTATTTTGTTGTGCTGTTGTTACATTTGTATTGTTGTTTCATGTCCGATGGTGCAAATTCATTGAATCATTTCGCTTTCTAAGAATCATGATAACCACGGGCATGTCTGATTAGGCTTCGCTGGCAGACTCTGACTTTGAGTAGCCTTCCATCAACCTACCAAAGGTTGCACCTTAGCAGAAATCTGCATGTCAGGTAGCTCGTGGGCTGTCAATGAATATCTGGCAAGTAGAAGGTGAGAAATAATCAGTAGGTCCAATAGTACATGATTAAATCTGTGAAATAATTTCTCCCCAAGCGGTTCAGAGGCATTTAACACCATTTTACATTTTTGCAATCTATTTTTCCAACTTCAATTGGTTAAATCACATTGTTAAAATGTTTTCATTTAGTTACAAAATAAACAGTTCTGGCTGAGCCCCATATGTGAGCGTCATGGCCCCTTCGCAGTTACAGTGTAGCCAAGCTCTGTCTGCATGCACCTATGCACCAAATGAAAAAGCATAGGATATTTGTGATAAAACAGCTCTGCTTGCTAGCCTGGATTTATTTAACCTTTATTTAACCAGGTAGGCAAGTTGAGAACAAGTTCTCATTTACAACTGCGACCTGGCCAAGATAAAGCAAAGCAGTTCGACACATACAACAACACAGAGTTACACATAGAGTAAAACAAACATACAGTCAATAATACAGTAGAAAAAAAAAAGAAATCTATATACAAAGAGTGCAAATGAGGTAGGATAAGGAAGGTAAGACAAGAAATAGGCCATGGTGGCAGAGTAATTACAATATAGCAATGTAACACTGGAATGGTAAAAAAAAAAAGTGCAGTAGATGAATGTGCAATGTAGAAAAACTGGGGTGCAAAGGAACAACATAAATAAATAAATACGGTAGGGGATGAGGTAGTTGGTTGGGCTATGGGCTATAAACAGGTACAGTGGTCTGTGCGCTGCTCTGACAGCTGGTGCTTAAAGCTGTTGAGGGAGATAAGTGTCTCCAGTTTCAGAGATTTTTGAAGTTCGTTCCAGTCATTGGCAGCAGAGAACTGGAAGGAGAGTCGGCCAAAGGAGGAATTGGCTTTGGGGGTGACCAGTGAGATATACCTGCTGGAGCGCGTGCTACGGGTTGGTGCTGCTAAGGTGACCAGCGAGCTGAGATAAGGCGGGACTTTACCTAGCAGGGACTTGTAGATGACCAGGAGCCAGTGGATATGGCGACGAGTGTAAAGCGAAGGCCAGCCTACGAGAGCGTACAGGTCGCAGTGGTGGGTGGTATTTGGGGCTTTGGTAACAAAACGGATGGCACTGTGATAGACTGCATCCAGTTTGTTGAGTAGAGTATTGGAGGCTATTTTGTAAATTACATCACCGAAGTCGAGGATCGGTAGGATGGTCAGTTTTACGAGGGTATGTTTGGCAGCATGAGTGAAGGAAGCTTTGTTGCAAAATAGGAAGCCAATTCTAGATTTAATTTTAGATTGGAGATGTTTTCCACGTAATCTAAGACAGAACCGTCCAGAGTAGTGATGCTGGACGGGGGGACAGGTGCGGGTAGCGATCGGTTGAAGAGCATGCATTTAGTTTTACTTATGCTTAAGAGCAGTTGTAGGCCACGGAAGGAGAGTTGTATGGCATTGAAGCTCGTCTGGAGGGTAGTTAACACAGTGTCCAAAGAGGGGCCGGAAGTATACAGAATGGTGTCATCTGCATAGAGGTGAATCAGAGACTCACCTGCAGCAAGAGCGACATCATTGATGTATACAGAGAAGAGGATCCATGAGGGGTCAAAAGGGGGCTTAGCACCCCTCAGTTGAAACTTGTGCCACCTTAGTTTTAGTTTTGTCCCTATATAAAAATATCAATGAAGTTAAAATGATTGAGTGACAGGTTTGCGTTAAATCTGTATCTTACCTGTGCTGTTTCAGCACCATGGACAGAGCGCCCTAGGGAGTGTGTGCATTTGTGTGTCGGGGGCTATGGAAAGCTACTGTGAGGATGATTCTCATGAAACCAGTTTTACCATGGCAGTAGCAATTTGAGTTAGAAAACAATGATGCGTCTGCAACAATCAACTATCATTCTGAAGACTAAGATGCCTAGTTTATAGCACATGTTTAATTTGAAATACATTTAGCATTTTCACCAGAATTTTGTACATTTTCACCCCAAATTCTCAGGTCATTTTATAAATTGTTACTTTAGAAAAGTGTAACTTATTTAAATAAAACACAAAATATGTTGCTGTAGTTTGTTCATCAATCATAAAAATGGTATACCAGTTGAAGTTTACATTAAACTATAATATCTATTTCCAAAAAACATTACAGTAACTCTTTTTCAAGTTGCTGTAAAAACAAAAACAAAAACAAAACATTTAATAAAGTTTTATTCACCCATGATGTATCATCTAGAGAAGCAGTCCTTGGATGAGTACAAGTTCATTTAATGTCCACTTATATGCCTTTAGAATGATGGTCTTTAGCGATGTGGTCAATTGTTTGCTGATTCATAATGGTTGTCTCCTATTACTTGCAATTTGAGTTAAGGGTTTCTTATTACCGAAATTCAAATTTCTCATTACCACATTTTTAGGTCCATTTCGGTAATGAGATCCTTAATTCGGTATTGATAATAAGCTAATTCTAATGTATAGTCAATGGGTGTGCAGTGCTGGTAAGTTACATTTTTTACTTGGACTAATCCTTATTCCTTTTATTTGATTAAGTAGGGGTTATCAAGAAATATGAGTGTATAAACCCCATTTAATTAACTTAAAGCCACAATCTGTTTCAGCAAAGAGCAACCCTCCACTTAAAGGAGGATATCACCCATTTTGACGTGTACCTGGTTTAGCACTTACCTATAATGTTGTTTGATATCCCAAGACAGTTTTTGGTCCATATCCCACATATTTAAATACTTTATACTGTAGGCATATCATGTTTTGCCATTTTCCCATAGGATCCCATTAAATCTAGAAATACATCTAAAATACCTTACAACCACACATATCCATGTCCTAACTCACCAATATCACCTGTAAAGTCACTACTTTTTATGCTTAAATCCACTTTTGACTTTTTAAAATACATGCACATGATTACAGTGCTTATACTTACACTAGAAAAATGGGTATTTAGTCAATTGCATTAAGATCAGTGATTTTTTGTGTTATGCAAATCATTTGGGATTAACAAAAGACACAGTTTGATGATGCATTTGGTTACTGAATCTCTAATAGAGCTTAGTACAAAATCTTAGAAAAAAAGGGTTCCAAAATGATTCTTTGGCTGAACCCTTAGGAAAACCCTTTTTCATTTCAGTTAGAACCCTTTTGAGTTCCTTGTAGAACCCTCTGTGGAATGGGTTCTACCTGGAATCCAAAAGGGTTCTACTTGGAACCCATACGGGTTCTTCAAATTGTTTTCCTATGGGGGACAGCCCAAAAAAACTTTTAGGTTCTAGATAGCACCTTTTTTTCTAAAAGGGCAATTTTTCATTGGCAAACTGTGAAACACTCATTACCAAAACATGCATTCTCATCTCCGAAACCTCATCATTACCGTAATGCACCAATATTTAGGAAATATTAGGAAAAATAAAAAGCATGCTTTAGTAATTTTGGCTTAATCTGATAGTGTGCTTTTGGTTCTTTATCTAAATATGTGTACATAAAAATAACATATATAACGTATACACAAGTAATTATTACATAAAAACAAGACTCAGAAAAGGTTATGTTTAATGAGATGATTTTTTAAATTTTAAATATTTGTTTTCAGTGTCATGTTTAACTCAGGTGAGCAATGTAAAAAAATATATGTTTTTTACTTCGAAAAATGTGGTAATGACCGTTTTTGCGTTGGTAGTTGTGGAACATATGGTCAAATGGATAATATCTGATCAACAAACAATATTAATTATGAAATAGATTAATACAGATCCTAATCTTATTGATCCAAAAGGAATTAGGGTGGGAAATGTGTTTCTTTTTTGTAAACTGCCAGTTTTGTGAGAGTCATCCGGGCTGCTAGATACAGTATGACTATTTTGGGTTTCAATAAAAAGCGGGACAAAACGCTGCACATCTGTGGTAGGCTATGTGAATAACATAGTAGGCTACGTGAATTATGTGATACGCCTTCGTCTGTAATATTTGATTTACAAGGACGGGGTCAAGTTTACAGTTAAAGCTGCTTCACTCAACTCTGCCTCACACCCCACCATTACAGAGTTTTGTTAGCTTCTTAGCTAGCTGTAAAAGGCGTTAGTGTTAGAAGCCTATTTAGCTCTAACCAGCTAGTCTGCCACTGCCATGATGGATATCAGAAATCAACCCGCTCAACCAAGCCCGGCAGCGATGATGCTGCTGAGCTCCAGCTAGCTCCGGGAGTCCTCAATGTCTCCATCGCCTTGGTCTCCGGACCTGCCTTGGTCTGCGGACCCGATGGAATAAAGCCTCCCCCGAGGTGGTGTAGTGCCCAGGAGAAGGTCGATGGCGCAGTCATAGGGCCGATGCAGAGGAAGCGAGGTGGCACGGGCCTTTCTGAAATCCTCCCAGAGGTCCTGGTATTCCGCGGGAATGGCGGAGTGGTAAGGGGCTTTTCCCAAGCCTTCAGGAAGAGGTCCCGGGGCTGCGCCGACTTCAGACAATGAGTGTGGTAGAATGGGCTCCAACCCTGTGGACTGTGGCTCAAACCCACAGTCCAGTCATCAAGGGGATTGTGTCTCTGGAGTCATGAAAACCCCAACACAACGAGTACCTGAGGGGATTCGATAAGTAGAAACTGGATTGACTCGCTGTGGTTGCCTGACACTCACAGGTTGATAGGTGTTGTGGGTGACTGCCAATCGAACGCCCATCCAGCGCTCTAACGTCCATGGGAATGGAGAGTGGTTGAGTGGGGATTCCCAGCTCAGACACCAGGGTAGCATCCATAAATCTCTCGTCAGCCTCAGAGTCAATGAGTACTTGGAATGATTTGGTCACCCCACAGCAGAATGGCATGGTGAGAGGTACAAGTAAGGGGAGACTGGACTTCCTCCGTAATGCCCACCAGCGTACTCATACCTCCTGATGAACCGGGTCTTTTTACAGGACAGGAAGCATTGTAATGACCTGTAGTCCCACAATTCAGGCAGCTCTTGGTGTTCAGTCTGTTTAACTGTTCGGCAGGAGACAATCTAGCTCTGCAAAGTTGCATAGGCTCTGGAGGATGTGAGTCGGCAGACCTCCTCTCCCTCCTACATTCCCTTAGTCGCCCATCAATCTGGATGGTCAAGGCGATGAGAGAGTCAAGATCAATGGGCAGCTACCGGGCTGTGAGCTCGATGTTTACCTCCTCTGATAATCTGTGAAAGAATGTGTCGAACAGTGCTTCCGGGTTCCAGGCACTCATTGGCCAACGTGCAGAAATCAACCGCATAGTCTGCCACACTACGGGAGTCTTGGCATAGCCGGAGTACCTTCTGAGCAGCCTCTCTCTCTCAGACAACGGAGAATCAAACACTATCTTCACCTCCGCAATTAACTACTCTAGAGTGAAAAACAAGGTGGCTTGTTGTTCCAACACGGCCGTAGCACAGGCAAGAGCACTCCCGGACATCAGTGTTATAAGGTACGCTACCTTCGAGCGGTCCGAGGGAAAAGAAGAGGACTGTAGCTCAAAGATGAGGGAGCAATGGGAGAGAAATGCCCGACAGGTCCCTGAATCTCCAGCAAAGCATTCCGGGTAGGTAAGCGGGGTTCTCGGGAAGCCAGGGTGGGCTGGGGGGACGAGCTGCTGACAGCAGGGTTACTGAGGGGGCTGGGAGGTTACGGTAGTGGCTGGCTGTCTAATAGATGTATGGAAAGTACAGTCGTGGCGTTCCGCCAAGGTCTGGAATCCTTCCATAAAGTTGTAAAGTAACTCCTTGTGTCTTCCAATGGTGGCTCAGTGGTAGGAGACTGTGTCGCGGAGCTGGTCCGTGTCTGCTGGGTCAGTCATGGCCAGTTCGTACTATCAGGATAAGACCCAGATGCAGACAGTTCGATTCACAGATGTTTATTTACAAAACAGGGGACAGGCAAACGACAGGTCAAGGGTTGGCAGAGGTCAGTATTCCAGGGCAGTGTCAGAAATGTACAGAACGGCAGGCAGTCTCAGGGTCAGGGCAGGCAGAATGGTCAAAACTGGGAAGACTAGGAACAACAAAAACCAGAGCACAGGAAACACGCTGGTAGGACTTGACGGGACAAGACAAACTGGCAACTGACAAACAGAAAACGCAGGTATAAATACACAGGAGATAATGGGCACAAATGGGAATGACTCCAACATAAGTGTATGTAAACTTCCGACTCCAACTGTACGTCAGATCAATGCAAAATGATGCAAAGAGACAAGCCTGACTCAGTCACATAGGAGCTACACCAATTGCTTTTGGGTAATAGACCTCTCTGGGTTAGATCCCAGTTTCCTATCCATGTGATGATCTCTGAAACAGACAAGTGTCAACAGAGCAGTGTTCATTGGGAAAGGGAAGGGAAAGGGGGATACCTAGTCGGTTGCACAACTGAATGCATGCAAACAAAATGTGTCATCCACATTTAACACTATCAAAATAAAGAAATCCGCACACTACATATATACTCTCCCAACAGTTTAATGGGTATTTACCAAAGTTTCGGCATCACTGTGCCTTCCTCGGGGTAATGTCATAAATATTTGAACCAGATTATATAGACAAACAGTGTAATTAGTGTAATCAATGACAGTAGTGAGGGGTGTGTCATATTGATAAAGTTAATTACAATTAATTAGTGACACTGTTAAAAAAGATTATATAGTATATGGCATATTAGATATATTATTCTATTGTTGTCATATAGAAACATAATGGAATATTGTACATCATATTGGCATTAACATACATTGTTTCATTCAATTTCACAATTTTGTATTCCATTTTTGTTACATATAATAATGGTTCAACCTTGATATATAACGAACATCATCAACAGGGGGAACATATTAGATATATACTTAATAATCTGTAAAAAATAAGACTTGTTTATAAGAAGGGCCTGAGATCAAAATCAACATTCAGACCATTAGGGGTCAGTGTTTTTAGATAGAATATCCAGTAGGCCTCTCTTTGTAGTAGTAGGATCTCAATGTTACCTCCTCTTCTCCGTAGAGCAACATGCTCAATGGATGTGTATCTCAGGGAGGAGACAGGATGGTTAGCCTCAACAAAGTGAGCTGCTACTGGATAGTCAATGTTCTGACACCTGATTGAGCTGCGGTGTTCAGCTATGCGCTGTTTTAATTGTCTCTTCGTTTGTCCTACATAGGCTTTGCCACATGAACAGGTGATGAGATAGATTACTGCCTTGGTCTTACATGAGATGATACCCCTCACAGGGATCTTTCGACCTGTATGTGGGTGTGTAAAGAAGGATGTTTTTTTGGTGCTATTACACTGTGCGCATGAGTCACATTTGTAGTTTCCATTTGGGATAGGTGTCAAGAGTGTCTGAGTAGGCTCAGGGGGCATGTCAGATCTCACCAAACTATCTCCAATATTGCGACCACGCTTATAGACCACCATTGGTGGTTCCTTGAAGAGGTGTGCAATTGTTTTGTCTGATTGCAGAATATGTCAGTGTTTTTTCAGGATTGCTTTCATTTTCTCCGAACCTTTGGTGTACTTAGTACAAAAGACAGTTGCGTTGTTTTTCTTCTTTGGTTGATTTTTTTGTAATTCCTCTCTTGGTTTTTGAGATATTTTCATCATTGTCGCATCAAGAGTTTTGTCCTTGTAGCCTCTCATTTTGAATTTCTCTGTCATTTTTTTAGCATTGCTGTCAAAATCTGACTGGTGGCCACAGATTCGTTTAACTCTGCTTAACTGGCTATATGGTAGACCATTTTTGAGGGGAAGGGGATGCATACTATCCGCACATAGCAAGGTGTTGCGATCTGTGGGCTTTGTGTACAAGTCTATGTGTAATGCATCATTCTCTTTGATAATCCAAGTCCAGGTAGTTTATTTTTCTCTAATCAGTCTGCATGGTGAATTTGAGGTATTCAGAGCTCTCATTTAGTAGAATTTGGAATTCATTAAGTTCCTGTTGACTTCCTTCCCAGAGCACAAAGACATCATCTATGTATCTCTTCCATAGGAGTATTTTTTTAAGTAAGGGGTGTGTGTCTGTTTTAAAAAGGAATGTTTCTTCAAATTGTCCCACATACAGATTAGCATAGTTGGGGGGAAAAGGGGAGCCCATGGCTACACCCCGAATTTGAAGGAAAGAATCTGACTCAAAGACAAAATAGTTATGGGATAATACCAGTTCAGTAAGTAGTAAGATGCAATCATAGGATGGAACAAGGGTAGAGTCTCTCTGCTGAAGGAAGTGTTGCAGTGCCTGCAAACCTCCAGTGTATGGGATGTTAGTGTACAAGCTCTCCACATCAAAAGTGGCCAGCAGGGTGCCCTCTGGTATCCGTCCTAAGCCCTCTCTCAATGAGATCATGTGACTAGTGTCTTTGACATAAGATGGGAGATTCTCAACCATCGATTTAATGTGGTAATCCACAAATTTAGAAATGTTGGATGTCACAGAGTCGATTGCTGCTACAATGGGTCTACCTGGAGGAGGAGATACTTGTTTGTGTAATTTCGCGACTGTATAGAAAGTTAGTATCTTGGGGAATTTCACACATAGAAATTCAACTTCTTGTTTAGTGATTTGTCCTGATTCCAAACAGCGTTCCACTGTGGATGAAGTATTATGGTGGAATTCCAGGGTAGGGTCACAATTCCGTTTGCGATAGAAGTCACCTTTAGATAGTTGTCGGGACATTCATTCACATTGTCACATTTGTTTTGTATACAAATTCCTCCTCCTTTGTCACATTTCTTTATGATAATGGAAGGATCTGACTTTAAGTCCTTAAGAGCCATTCTCTCGTCTCTACTCAGGTTATCTGTGTTTCTGTTTGTCTTTCAGTAAGTCACCTACATCATTTTCAACAATCCTACAGAAGGTTTCTATCGAGGCATTACGTTTGGGAGGAGGTACAAATGAACTTTTTGCTCTAAATGTAGTCCTCTCAGAGTTCTCAGGTACCTCAGTTGGATTAATAGCTACATCTCCTCCTTGACTCACGGTAGGACAGGTAAGTCTATTGATTGGCGTGGTAGACCTATGTATATATCTCACTGAGGATGACATTTCAAGTGGAGTCATGTAAGTATCACGTAAATAGATCTGTTTGGACATCAAAGTCATTCATGTATGCAGTGGGTACAAATGTTAACCCCTTATTGAGAACACTGAGGTGAGCGGATGTCAGGGTCTTACTTGATAAGTTGAAGACATTTAGCTCCTGTTGGACTGTGGGCTCGTCCTGGGTCTCAATTGATAAGTGTCGCGGGTGGTAGTGGATTTCTTCTAATGGTCTGAATATTGATTTTGATCTCAGGCCCTTCTTATGAGCATTTTTTTCCATCATGAACAAGTCTTATATATTTAAAATAATTATTTTTACAGATTATTAAGTATATATCTAATATGTTCCCCCTGTTGATGATGTTCGTTATATATCAAGGTTGAACCATTATTATCTGTAACAAAAATGGAATACAAAATTGTGAAATTGAATGAAACAATGTATGTTAATGCCAATATGATGTACAATATTCCATTATGTTTCTATATGACAACAATAGAATAATATATCTAATATGCCATATACTATATAATCTTTTTTAACAGTGTCACTAATTAATTGTAATTAACTTTATCAATATGACACACCCCTCACTACTGTCATTGATTACACTAATTACACTGTTTGTCTATATAACCTGGTTCAAATATTTATGACATTACCCTGAGGAAGGCACAGTGATGCCCGAAACTTTGGTAAATACCCATTAAACTGTTGGGAGAGTATATATGTAGTGTGCGGATTTCTTTATTTTGATAGTGTATAGTTTATTCGCCGTTAGTCAGCACCTCCACACAAACTTTGTTCTGGGTGTGCGCCAGCTCATGTTATTTTATCATCTACATTTAACCCAACCCCTCTGAATATGTTTTAATGTCCGGCATTTCATGCTAATCTAAAAAATATTGCAAATACTATTACAATGTGCACTGGAATAATATCTGAAAAATGCTGCCGCCGCCTTATGCTGGTTTGAAATTTGGAGCATTTAGAGCAATATCTAAATTACTAAACCTGTAAAGCGGATTAATGTGGATTCACTTAGTGCCGTAATTTGAGGGTGAAGGAGCAATCCAGCAATTAGGTGCGGCTTATGACAGATAAACTCATGAGATCAGTGGCTAGAGCAGAGGCAGAGACCTCACTGAACCTTCTCCAATCAACTTTCAGCAGAGCTTGGCTTGCCTTCCCTTCCCTTGACATCCCTTCTAGAAAACAACCTGTCTTTAAGTCCTACAGCAATCCACATCCCTACAGAGGCTGGGCTGGGGTGCTGTAGAGCCAAGAACAGCTGAGTGGTCCTGTCAGTGTATATCATCTTATCTTTTGCCTGTAGGGAGGGAGCATAGGTGGCTTGCACCTGGGTCTTCAATCTAATGTAAAGTAAAACAGTGTAGAGATGTTTCTTGTCAGGGCTGTATTTAATAGAAAATGCTCATAACCAAATCATATCTAATTTCTGTATGTGTCTAATATATACATATATGTTAGTGCACATAACACTTAGCTTAACATAAACAAAGCATCTTTTAAAAAAATGGATAAAGTGGCAGTAGTAATAAGGGGAAAACCAAGAGTCAAGGTCTGAGGACATCCGGACACCCTACGGCAGGGGTATTCAAATCCGAGCCTGGAGGGCCGGAGTACTGCTGGTTCTCTATTCTAACTGGTGTCCCAGGTCTAAATTAGTCCCTGATTAAAGGGCTATAATTAAATCCAGCAATGGAACTGGCTTCAAGGGCCAGATTTGAATAGCCCTGCCCTACAGGGATTCAGATATTTTTGATAGAATGTGTAGAATAACATGTTTACAATTTTCCCTCGAGGATAATGCCAAGAGAGTTCTTGGCTTGACAGTGTCAGTGGAAATTGTGGATGGTAGTAGATCAATGAACATCTTAGGAGCTGGCAGGCATCATGCATCATATGAGGCCACAGGCTTCAGAGACCTATTTATAGTATAGGTTGGAATATCTCTCTGGCATTTGGTTAGATTGATCAGTTATCGTTACCTCTCTCCTTTGGGGTTCAATGAAACTCTATGTCGGTGTATAACTAACAACCAGTCTTGCTTTTCAAATGTCTGTTGAGGGAATAAAGTTCTCCCAACAATCAATTGAAGATATATATATAAATACATGTTTTTATATCAATAAAATAATTTACTGTTTATCTTATACCTTAGAGATTTAACCTGACAGTTGTGCTCATTAAAGCGTTGTAGTCCATCACCTATTATATTAATAAGAGACTTAGCTTTGTAAAGGTGCATACACAGCGGTCGCCTCACAGTGCCTACCAAATGTGAAATATCATGAATAAGTTAGTGAGAAAAACAATCGCTGTGGCTAATTATCGTTGCATGCCAGAGCCTCGCTATACGCTGGGAATTGCTTTGTAGTCCTTGTTGTGAATGGGGACACAGTGTTGCAATCATGCAATGAGAGCTAGTAATAAAAAACAACCTATCACTAGCAATAAGTACCCCTAAACATAGATGACTGAACTGTAGCATTATTTGCCTGGACTTGTGGCTCAACCCAGTTTGAAAAACAAGGCTGTGTGTGTCTGGCATCGCAGCTTACAGACGAATGGACTTTCTTCCTTAGGGTCACAACAGTCAGATACAGGAACACATCCCCAAGGCCTTTCCTTTGTACTCTCCATTCTCCTCATCCACCCTCCAACTGCATGCCTCAAACTTAATAAATCTATACTTGTATCCAGTGAGAGCTCAATCTTCTGAATCTTAAAATCTCATATGTTTTAAACAATGTGTCCCTGTGGTAAAGGAAGTGCTTATCGCTGTCGTTTCTTCCTCATTCAGCTTTGTTTTTGCCTCAAAGTGTGTAAGGACACCTTCCCTCCCTCTCATTATCCATAGAATAATAGTCTGCCTGCTGATAGGTGAAAAGCAAGGCCTTGTGGGAGCTGGATACTAAGCATAATCTGCAGGAGCTTTGTAATGATCTTCATGGGGACTATAAAGCACTATGTCTTAATTTACCACAAAGTTTTGTATAGCTGTACTGTGGCTAGTAGTAGGCGGTGCAAAGGAATCTAACCAGTACTCTCAAAGGATTTGTTCTATGGGCCACATGAAGTGCCTTCAGAAAGTACTCATACCCCTTAACTTATTCCACATTTTGTTGTGTTACAGCCTGAATTCAAAATGGATTACATAAAAAAAGTGTAGCGCCAATCTCCACACAATACCCCATAATGACAAAGTGAAAACTTGTTTTTAGAAATGTTTGCAAATGTATTGAAAATGAAAAACAGAAATATCTAATTTACATAAGTATTCACACCCCTGAGTCAATACATGTTAGAATCACCTTTGGCAGTGATTACAGCTGTGAGTCTTTCTGGGTACGTCTCTAAGAGCTTTGCACACCTGGCTTGTACAATATTTGTACCTTTTTCTTTAAAAAGTTCTTCAAGCTCTGTCAAGTTGATCATTGCTAGACAGCCATTTTTAAGTCTTGCCATAGATTTTCAAGCTGATTTAAGTACAAACTGTAACTACGCCACCCAGGAACATTCAACGTCGTCTTAGTAAGCAACTCCAATGTATATTTGGGCTTGTGTTTTAAGTTATTGTCCTGCTGAAAAGGTGAATTTGTCTCCCAGTGTCTGTTGGAAAGCATACTGAACCAGATTTTTGTCTCGGATTTTGCCTTTGCTCAGCTATATTCTCTATCTTTTTATTCTAAAAACTCCCTAGTCTTTGCCGATGACAAGCAGACCCACAACATGATACAGCCACGTCATTCTTGAAAACATGAAGAGGAGTACTCAGTGAATTTGTATTCAGGACATAAAGTACTCCCGACACTACCAGGTGAAATGCAAGACAAAATTCCAAAATTGAATTATTAAAAATGCACCAATATACAAGTGTTTCATACTCATCAAAAGCTCTGCTTCTTGGCAAAGGCTTTATGGCAAAAGCACTACATTTGATTGTTTGAGGCTAGCACCTCACATATTTTCCATAACCATGAAATCTTTAGCCAGCGCGCGGTCGATAGAAAATGCATTTCACAGGGAAAACCTGTGCCTTACCTACACTTCCCTTTTGTAGAACTTATGCAGAGGGCTTCCTAAGTGTCCAACGAAGACAATCCATGGGTATTTGGTTAGAAAAAGTAATTTATTATATCCTTAAATCTCTGTTTGGTTGGCACCTTGTGTTCAGAAAATCCAATGTGACGAGAATGCGTTCAACTATACCTATAAACTTTCCCTCAACAAAACAAAAAACCAATTAAAATGCTTCCTTAGCTTATCTTTTATGAATAAAAGTGATAATCTTTCACTTGGATGGTCACCTAAACGTTATATAAGTCAAATAAAGTGGACCGCTCAGCCAAACGTGCGCCCAAAAACGTGCAACTGAAAAAGAGCTCCCTCGACTAAAACTTCTCCCAATAGAACACATTAGTTCCGATTTCCATTAAACTTTACCTATACACTGCTGACATCCAGTGGAAGCAATAGGTACTACATTCAGTGTCCTGGTATAAAGACTTTTCTAAAGGCACTGTCTCAAAGTGAGCTATAAGCCAAAAGGAAAGAGATTTACGGATAGAAAATTCTCTGGTTTTTGCCTGCCAAATGACTTCTGTTACACTCACAGACAAAATGATAACACTTTTGGAAAGCTCAGAGTGTTTCCTATCCAATAGTACTAATTATGTCCATATCCTATTTTCTGAGCCTGAGTGGCAAGCATTTTACATTGGGCACGCCAGACTCTCCAAAACCGACCCCCTCAGCTTCCACTCCCTAACAAGTTTTAAACTCTAACTGTCCCGGTTGGCCTCATGGTGAAATTCCTGAGTGGTTTCCTTCCTCTCCGGCAACTAAGTTAAGAAGGAAGCCTGTATCGTTGCAGTGACTGGGTGTATTGTCACGAATCGGCTCGAAGTTCGTAACAAAAGGAAGACAACATGGAGATAAGGAATAACAAAATATATTTATTAAATAAAGTAAACTAAATACAATTAACAATGGTGTGTGTAATCAGTAATCAGTAGTGTAAGTGAGTGTTTGCATGCATAAATGTGATAATGCGGGATGTTGAAAGGTGCCAAAGCAAACAAACAAAAGGCTACAAAAATACCACAACGGTGTCTGCATGGAGAGAGTCTCCTCAATTAATGGGGAAGTGGTGCATTTATCCTGGGACACACCCGGGCTCAGGTGTGTCCCATGTCGCTGACGACCCTCCCGGCTCCGCCCACCGGCATCCTAATAAGGAAAACAAGGGCAAAGAGAAAGAATATGGTAGACAGAGTGGGAGGGTCATCACAGTATTGATACACCATCCAAAGTGTAATTTAATAACTTCACAATGCTCAAAGGGATATTCAGTGTCTTAGCGTGGCATTGGAAAATCAAATCAAATCATCAAATCAAATCAAATTTATTTATAAAGCCCCCCTTACATCAGCTGATGTCACAGAGTGCTGTACAGAAACCCAGCCTAAAACCCCAAACAGCAAGCAATGCAGGTGTAAAAGCACGGTGGATAGGAAAAACTCCCTAGAAAGGCCAAAACCTAGGAAGAAACCTAGAGAGGAACCAGGCTGTGAGGGGTGGCCAGTCCTCTTCTGGCTGTGCCGGGTGCAGATTATAACAGAGCATGGACAAGATTTTAAAATGTTCATAAAACAGGCAGAACAGTTGAAACTGGAGAAGCAGCACGGCCAGGTGGACTCGGGACATCAAGGAGTCATCAGGCCAGGTAGGCCTTGAGGAATGGTCCTAATGCTCAGGTCCTCCGAGAGAGAGAGAGAGAAGAAGAAAAAAGAAAGAAAGAGAGAGATAATTAGAGAGAGCATACTTAAATTCGCACAGGACACCAGATAAGAGAAGAAATACTCCAGATGTAACAGACGGACCCTAGCCCCCGACACATAAACTACTGCAGCATAAATACTGGGGCTGAGACAGGAGGGGTCGGGAGACACTGTGGCCCGTCCGACGATACCCCGGACAGGGCCAAACAGGCAGGATATAACCCCACCCACTCTGCCGAAGCACAGCCCCCACACCACTAGAGGGATATCTTCAACCACCAACTTACCATCCTGAGACAAGGCCGAGTATAGCCCACAAGATCTCCGCCACGGCACCAGTAAGCCAGTGACTCTGAGGATCCATGCCAAATCTTTTCAGTCTCCTGAGGGGGAATAGGTTTTGTCGTGCCCTCTTCACGACTGTCTTGATGTGCTTGGACCATGTTAGTTTGTTGGTGATGTGGACACCAAGGAACTTGAAGCTCTCAACCTACTCCACTACAGCCCCGTCGATGAGAATGTGGGCGTGCTTGGTCCTCCTTTTCCTGTAGTCCACAATCATCTCCTTTGTCTTGATTACGTTGAGGGATAGATTGTTATTCTGGCACCACCCAGCCAGGTCTCTGACCTCCTCCCTATAGGCTGTCTCGTCGTTTTCGGTGATCAATCAATCAATCAAATGTATTTATAAAGCCCTTCTTACATCAGCTGATGTCACAAAGAGCTGTACAGAAAACCAGCCTAAAACCCCAAACAGCAAGTGTAGGTGTAGAAGCACGGTGGCTAGGAAAAACTCTCTAGAAGGCCAGAACCTAGGAAGAAACCTAGAGAGGAACCAGGCTATGATGGGTTGCCAGTCCTCTTTTGGCTGTGCTGGATTCATAGATGACCAGCAGGGTCAAATAATAATCATCACAGTGGTTGTAGAGGGTGCAACAGGTCAGCACCTCAGGTGTAAATGTCAGTTGGCTTTTCATAGTCGATCATTCAGAGTATCTCTACCGCTCCTGCTGTCTAGAGAATTGAAAACAGCAGGTCTGGGACAAGGTAGCACGTCCGGTGAACAGGTCAGGGTTTCATAGCCGCAGGCAGAACTGTTGAAACTGGAACAGCAGCAGGCATGGTCCTAGGGGCATGGTCCTAGGGCTCAGATCCAGAGAGAGAGAGAGAGAGAGAGATTAAATTCACACAGGACATCTGATAAGACAGGAGAAATACTCCAGATATAACAGACTGACCCTAGCCCCCCAGCACATAAACTAAATTAAACATAAACTATTGCAGCATAAATACTGATCAGGCCTTCCACTGTTGTGTCGTCTGCAAACTTGATGGTGTTGGAGTCGTGCCTGGCCATGCAGTCATGAGTGAACAGAAGAGGACTGAGCACACACCACTGAGAGACTCCAGTGTTAAGGATCAGATGTGTTGCTGCCTACCCTCACAACCTGGGGGCGGCCCGTCAGGAAGTCCAGGATCCAGTTGCAGAGGGAGGTGTTAAGTCCCAGGGTCCTTAGCTTAGTGATGAGCTTTGAGGGCACTATGGTGTTGAACGCTGAGCTGTAGTCAATGAATAGCATTCTCACGTAGGTGGGAAAGGGCAGTGTGGAGTGCAATAGAAATTGCATCATCTGTGGATCTGTTTGAGCGGTATGCAAATTGGAGTGGGTCTAGGGTTTCTTGGATAATGGTGTTAATGTGAGCCATTACCAGCCTTTCAAAGCACTTCATGGCTACAGATGTGAGTGCTATGGTCTGTAGTCATTTAGGCAGGTTACTTTAGTGCTCTTGGGCACAGGGACTATGGTGGTCTGCTTGAAGCATGTTGGTATTACAGACTCAATCCGGGACATGTTGAAAATGTCAGTGAAGACATCTGCCAGTTGGTCAGCACATGCCCGCAGCACACGTCCTGGTAATCCGTCTGGCCCAGCAGCCTGGTGAATGTTCACCTGTTTAATGGTCTTACTCACTTTGGCTACGGAGAGCGTGATCACACAGTCGTTCGGAACAGCTGATGCTCTCATGCATGCCTCTGTGTTGCTTGCCTCGAAGCGTGCATAGAAGTGATTTAAGAAGTGATTTCGTCTGGTAGACTCGTGTCACTGGGCACCTCATGGCTGTGCTTCCCTTTGTAGTCTGAAATAGTTTGCACGCCCTGCCACATCCGTACTATTCAATCTTAGCCCTGTATTGGCGCTTTGCCTGTTTGATGGTTCGTCAGAGGGCAAAGCAGGATTTCTTATAAGCTTCTGGGTTAGAGTCCCGCACCTTGAAAGTGGTAGCTCTACCCTTTAGCTCAGTGCGAATGTTGCCTGTAATCCATGGCTTCTGGTTGGGGTATGTACGTACAGTCACTGTGGGGACGTCCTCGATGCACTTATTGATAAAGCCAGTGACTGATGTGATGTACTCCTCAATGTCATCGGAAGAATCTCGGAACATATTCCAGTCTGTGCTAGCATAACAGTCCTGTAGTTTAGCATCTGCTTCATCTGACCACTTTTTTATAGACACTGGTGCTTCCTACTTAAATGTTTGCTTGTAAGCAGGAATCAGGGGGATAGATTTAGGGTCAGATTTGCCAAGTGGATTACGAGGGAGAGCTTTGTATGCGTCTCTGTGTGGAGTAAAGGTGATCTATATATTTTTTTCCTCTGGTTGCGCATTTAACATGCTGATAGAAGTGAGGTAAAACGGATTTAAGTTTCCCTGCATTAAAGTCCCCAGCCACTAGGAGCGCCACCTCTGGTTGAGCGGTTTCCTGTTTGCTTATTTCCTTATACAGCTGACTGAGTGTGGTCTTAGTGTCAGCATCAGTCTGGTGGTAAATAAACAGCCTTGAAAAAAAGAGAACTCTCTTGGAAAATAGTGTGGTCTACAGCTTATCATGAGATACTCTACTTCAGGCAAGCAAAATCTAGAGACTTCCTTAGATTTTGTGCACCAGCTGTTGCACCAGCAAATATACACAGACCCCCTCCCCACAAATGATGGGGATGTTGGCCTTGTCGGGTGTCTGAAGTACATCCTGTGTGTCCTGCTTGTTGAAGAAAAATATCTTTGTCTAATCCGAGGTGAGTGATCGCTGTCCTGATATCCAGGAGCTCTAAATCGAAATTTTCTCCATTTTAAATTTGGGCTATAACACAACACATGTTGGAAAAAGTCAAGGGATGTTAATACTTTCTGAAGGCACTGTACATACAGCAAAGTCATTATAACATTCATTATACCCAGATGTGATGGACAAACAATTCACTTTGAGGATTATCCAGTTAAGTTTTATTTTTAACATATTAGAAAACAGATTACAAATTCAATTCTGAGCCCAGAGGTGAAATCCCTGGACTCTTAGGATAGGTTTATGTACTTCTTTCTATACAGTATGCATATTGCCCTCAGTAGTCCTGGGTAATACCAGGAGCATTAAAACTCAATTGATATGCCAATAGGGTTAACTGCAATACTCAATTAAAAATAGCAGTTTTTCAGGTAACCCAGTTTCTTAAGGTTAGTGTAGAGCTCGGCAGAAAAAGTAAAATGCTATGGATCAGATATAAAATATAGTATGCTGGTGTGATGCAATTCCAAAATGTTCCTGGATTGTTTGACAAGGGTGTCAGTAAAATGGAAACAGTGTTGGCAGTGTAGCATGACTATCTCTTTGGTAATTCAGTAACAAATAATGACCTCAACCTATGGGCAGGCCTGGAGACAATGAATGCTATCAATGGGGTACTCTGTCTGATGCAAAATTCTGAGCTTTTGTGAAAGACTAGGTAAGACACGGAAGGAGTGTATTTCATTAGAATTTTATTTGAAACATTGCAGAGCTCACCCTGGTATAGTAATTGTAACATCCAACACAAAGCAAGTGATACTGTTGTGCAGAGGAAAGATTCAGCTATGAAGAATTAACAACTGCAATCGATCAAGGTATTGATCAACCTCACATGCAGAGAGGGACCCATGGAGCTCCGACCACTTGATAAGTAGGTGTTTTTTATTCTCGTTCAGCTTGATAGAGTAGCCCAGGCCAATCAATGGAGCACAGAACAAAATCAAGCACAGGGAAATCCACCACTGGCCGCCAAATTGAGGTTGAGATTTCAAACTTTGTGATGAGGTCCAGAGTTTCAACTGTCACATCAGCACTTTGCACTGGACTAATCAGCACAAACTGCTTTGTTAACAGCTGTCTTGGGAGGTGCAACGCTCAACTCTTATTTCATTGACCTCTGACTGCAGGTTTAATTAACTCTGCAGTCCTGACGGGTGTCTCCAAAGAGTTCTTCAATTTTTATGTGGGGAGTTCTTGACAGACAGATTCACTTGAACCTAATTGGTTTTGGCACGATTGCCTATTAGCGATCATCTGATTGGCATCAGATAACAAAGTTACTTAGTCTTGAGAGTAATTCAGATCTATCTCTGGGCCTGCATTACGTCTTCACATGCCAAGTCATACTGCTGCTCAATTTCAGAATGCATTGTTATGTCCTCTGAGGCACATTTCAATCACTTTGTGGTTGATGGCCTATGTGAAGGAGTCTTTAACCTATACTGGATGTAGGGTCAGGCTATAATCTAACATTTACAGATACATTTTCCTACTTTGTATCTTTTGAGGAGACCGACATCCTTACAGACACTTTGATATGGACGGTGTGCAAGTGGAGGTAGACAAAATGCATCACCCTACCTGAGTTTTCTATCAAATAAGCTGGGTAAATACCTTTTGTGTTTGTCCAAATCCCTGTCTTTGGGTATCTTGAAATTCACTTCAATTAAAATGTTCATTATTGATTAAAATATGATTTGGTTTGGGTACGGTTGGCTTTTATGCACAAATAAACCCATCACTCACTGAACTACCACGAGTGCTCCTGCTGTCTTTTCTGCTAACAGACACTTTGTAAATGATCACTCAGCGTCATAATTACCTAAATCCTGAAAGCGTTTCACTAACGAGACAAATAACTTTTTAAAACTTTGGTTCATAGCAATTGTCCCTCAAACCACACAGGGGAAGTAATAAAGTAAGGAAGCAGTTTAAAAGTTGGGATGTTCTGCTTCCTTACTTCATTACTTCCTCTGCGTGGTTTGAGGGACAATTGCTATGAACCAAAGTTTTAAAAAGTTATTTGTCTCGTTAGTGAAACGCTTTCAGGATTTATGTAATTATGATGCTGAGTGATCATTTACAAAGCGTCTGTTAGCAGAAAAGACAGCAGGAGCACTCGTGGTAGTTCAGTGAGAAGGACGTGTCTGACAGAATCTGTCTGTAGGATGGTCGTCCATAAAGCGGAGCTGAGTGAGCGGACCTCCCTGGAGGCTGCCGCTATCTGCTGTCCGACGAGGTCTACTGAGAGGATAAGGCAACGCTGCCTGGTGATGCCTCCCAGCACGCCTCCCCCGGGATGCCCTGTGAAAAGCCTGTCACAAGTACTGAGCACCCAGGCTCCAACTCACAAATTTCTCGCTTCCATTTACACCAGCCTTTAATATGCATACATTCCATCAATTTCACAAGATGTTGTGTTCTCTCTTTTGGCTATTTTCAGAAAGTTGACACCTCTATAGCTCACCCCCTGGCTATAGCTCACCCCCAGCCATTATATTTTGGTGTGATGATGAGAAAACTCTACCATAGAAACCGATAAACAGGGTGCATCATTTATTTTTCATTCACCCTTGTTTACCTGTCTACAAATGGTTTTGCCAGAATATGTGTCTGTTATTTCACTGACACACACGGTAATGATTGATTCAGGTGTACTGTTGAAATTGTGCTTTAGCTGGGTAAAACAACAACGTAAATCTAACTCCCAAGCAATCAGATCTTGCCTTCAGTATATGACCAGTGAATTGCTTAATAAGGAAAGATGTGAAAACTACCAGATGTGCTAGTAACAGTCCCAAACCCCCATCATATCCACAGCTAGGGCCCAATTAGGGCAGCTTTGGTGACAGGTCCTGTATTACTGGCCTCCACAGAGGAAAAAGAGATCTCCTGGACTGTGTTTATCTCCATTGTCAATTCTTGCTTCCCTGACACCATTAAAAACAGCCTTTGATGGTCTATTAATAAGAGCCAAAACAACATAAGCTGCCTGGCCAATACATGTTCAATTAGGATTATCCAGAGGAATAATTTATGGGAGTTTGGAGTTCATATCTGAGTGAAGCTTGTCAAACTGCACAAACTTCCATAAGGCTTTTAGGGGTTCAAATTTGCAATTAACTCAAGCGACAGCGAGGAGAACAATGCACCTACCCAGGTCAGCCTCCCCCTAAAGCTTTTCCATTATTTTAACAAGCAAAACGGCATATTGTGTTAATAGATTTCTTTCCCAGTCCTCTGGAGCTTGATTTTCCTGTTGTCAGTCTTCCTGATCATAAAGGAAGACAATTTGAATTAGAGACACTACATTAGTATTCACAATATGTTCCCCAGTAAAAAATGTCTATTCCCCACAATGTCACACCTTCGACTCACCCCTTACCTCATCTTAAATGTTCACAATACAGCCATTAATTCCCAAATGACTCTCCCTGTTTATAAGATACAACCCTCTGTAAAAGCAACACAACTTTGTGTAATCTTGTTGTGAACATTTTGGACTTGTTAGTCCTAACATATGATAAGAACATTTGTATAAACATACCGTGTGGAAACTTTGTATCTAATATTGTATTTTTACATTCAGGGAGGTATAGAGAAAATGAATGTATAGCATAGCTGGTGAATACACCCAGCAATATGTTGGAATCTCTCCAATAAGGCTTTCATTTTGTATGATGTTAGCAGAGTTACTGGAATCCAACCCACTGTCAAATACAATTAGATCACCACAATGCCTTTGAATTCATAAAATACTTCTGGAGAAGCCTTTGACACTAGCATTTCTTACTGTGGTGATGAAACGTTGTGTCTATCGCTCCACTTGTTGTTGAAGCAGATAAGAGGTTTGGAGAGGGGAGAAGATCAATCTGAGTGGCATAAACTGTCTCCCAATGTTGGGAAGATGCCTGGTACTGAACCATGAATCATCAGAACACAATGCTGCTTTTAGTTGAGGGACAAGGCAATCCAGTGGGCCTTCAGGAAGCCTGCATGCAACCACTTCACCTGCAATGCTCCTGCCTCATCCTTCACAAGACAACATTCAACAACATGTGTCCTGGTGATGAATCTTCGCAGTACACAAGCAAATATAAAGGGCCATGATTAATCTTCCGTTTTGAAGTTGGTGAAGTGAGGTTGGTCTGTACTTTGTCCTCAAAGTCACTGTTGTTTTCCTGTAATTCCATCTGCTGGAATTACAGGAAACTGTGGTTTATTGCAATTCCACAGTTGCCTTCAGCTGCTGCCTACCAGAAAAAGCTCAAGACCCCGCTGTCAGCCAAAGGCTCCTCCCACGGTGGAACACATTTCACAGTGGGGCCGAGCAGATTCCACCTCACCTCATATTATCTGCGAAAATCCAGTTAACAGCAAAAAAAAACTCTGAGCTTGTACATGATCTGCAGTTTAAAAAAGCAATTTGCTCCCAAGCCCACACTCAAAACAAAACCTGCTGTAAATTGTGTCCTGCTCTCGACTCCTCTCTACTCGACTACAAATTCCAGACAACAGACATTGGAAGCACCTGGCTGAATGCTAATTTTGCTGCCACTGTTAAATTTGCTATTTGCTAACAGAGAGAATTGGCCCTCTATTTGAATTTGATGAACACAACCTGTTGGTTTGTGAAGGAATTCCGCTGCATATTTCCCTTACTTCAATCAACGGGCATGTTAGAGTATACCATCTTATAAACAAAATGGATGTGAATGTACAAATCTGCCTATTGAGACAGGAAAACAACACTTTTACCTGATTGAAGTAGTCGGAACAGATCTGCTAAAACTCCCATTTGAAACCCTGTGAGCAGTCTAGGCTCATTTAACTCTAGACAGCAGCTTCTCATCTAATGTATGAGGAGGTACCAACCTCCCGTTAACCTCCATCTTACTGTTACTTTTAATTTAGATAGGAAAACAGATTGACCTAATTGAACCTCCAGGCTCCAGTCAGTACCAATCAATTAATTGTTTAATGGGCAAACGGGGATCACGGATACCTCACTTAATGGTGTGTTTTGCAACAATAAGGTGGAAAACAACATTGCCAGTTGAGGTGCAAGTCAATCCAGCAGATAAGTGAGTAAAACAAACAAAGCAAATGTTTTCCTGCCTACCTCATCTGAGATGCAAAACCTGCCTCTGAAATTGCATATATAATCAGTGTTGTACTACACAAATGTATCCTTCATAACAGCCCTGCATATTGAACACTCCACCCACCAATATTTCAAGCACTTAAAGCAGCTTGGAGGTTGTAACAGATGTTCACATTATTCTCAGATTAACACAGACTGGTTCCAAAAGGGCTCATGTCCCACCCTCTGCAGTATCTCAACTAAAGCGAAATAGTCTCAGTTCTTCGGCCACACGGCATTTGTAAGTTATATTCTTCGAGAATAGATGCAATGTAACTTAAAGCAGGAAAACTTTCAGACTCATGAACAACTGAATTGATCCACTCATTCAAAATGTACATAAATTGTTTAAAAGTGGTTGTCATGTTGTCTGGTAACCTTTGTGTTAACTTGACGCAGTCTTAAGTAATGACAACATACTCAACTGTTGGTCTCACGCACATGAGATTAATGTTGTTACCTGGTTCCATCGAATGCCACCTGGCTGAGTTCCCTGGGGACAGTGAACAGAGGGGCTTTTAATACTTGAGCAATTCGCTGAGAGTACAGTCAATAGAAAAATGATTATGTCCCAGCATCTGCAACTTGCTGTCACCATTCAAACAGCATTGCAGCAGCTGGCATGAGGACACCTTGTTTTACAGCTGTGCTTGGAACTCAGAAAGCATTGCCGTCTTTTTTTGTGTGCATTTGATGAACAAAATACATCTGTAGTCCTCAGAAAATTAACCAGCATATTTGATTACACAAAAATAAGCCCTGCATGTTGTAGACATTACATTTGAGGTTTTTGTGAGACATAATGCCCTTCTAGTGCCTATACAAATATTAAGCACAAATACATTCAAAGTAATGCAATGATGGTGGGGAAACTTTCCCAATGGGCACAGACATCATTTCAACATCTATTCCACGTTGGTTCAACATAATTTCATTGAAATGACATGGAAACAACATTGATTCAACCAGTGTGTGCCCAGTGGGTTAGCTCACCTAAGCAAGGTCACCTTTTCCACCAGTCAAAGGGGAGGGAGTGTTCACACGTCTCCTAAGGACATTTCCAACTGCATTTTTGTTTAAAATACAACACAGAGTGGACAACAAAACAGGATCCGGAGGACATCTCTCGTTTCCTTCCTAATAGTAGAATGAAAGCCCAACGTACCAGCATTATAGGGCAAGAATTGAGATCTCCTTTAAATGTAAAGAATAATCAGTTTTAAATTGTTTGGAGATGGTTTGGATGCTTTTGTTCTTCTAATTGAAGGACTTGTATTGCGCTCCTATGGCTGTCCTTCCACTACAGCTTTGTCATTGTGAGTGACAGGGAAATTATTACACGGTATATAAGACACTTTTATCAAGACCTGAGAACAATTGCCTGCCGAATAAATAACTTATTTTATGGGAGGAAAGTCCCATGTGATCTCACTTCCATCATTGAACTTAAACTTGAGGAGATGTACCTCCTAAGCCCTCTGTCACCCACCTGCAGCTGGGGCCCTGAAATTACTCCTATGTCTTTAGCAGCTCAGGAAGTCTATTCTGCATGAACACAGCAATCAAGAGCAGAGTCATTTACATCCCAGGGTTCTCTATCAATCAACAATTCTACCTGATTACTATTGTGTTTTTGCATTGCATTTCAATGTGTTCTATTGTGGAGTCTGCAGCAACGGAGAACAATTTGACACAATTCTGAAGATTTCTATGGGTGTCTGCATGTAGCTGATTCTCATGTCATTTCAGTTTAAGATGCACCAAGTGTCTTTGTCTTTGTATTGTACATCATCCCAGTCTTCTGTTCAAATCATCAGGACACTGACACATCATAATGGCATGACAATAGGGCTGCTTTTGCTTAAATAAGATCTACTCAAATCACTGTTACTTTTCCCAGGTCTCCACAAAGCAGGCCTTGAACATTGGTTTTGAGCTGTGAATAACAAATGTTCACATTTGTATTTTAGACAGGTGGAAATAAAGGATCAATCAGAATTTTGGTGTCAGAATAATGATTATATAACGCATTTGTCTGTCATGCGTCATACTTCAGGACAGGAGTGGTAAATTAAAACCCATCAAGCATTGCAGCAATATGACAGACAACCACCTCTTGAAGAGTTTAAGTGCTCAATGCAATATGTATGGAAAATATTTGCCAACAGAAGAACATGATGAGCTTTTAAACAATGGAAAGACATTGAGAAACTATTAGTGGTTTATGAAATGAGTTTTATAACTGAATACATTATTATATTTATAGGGAGCGGATGTGGGGATGAATCCTTAACTGAAATCCTCATGTCCTCCATCCGCCCTGATGTCACTCTGGCATAAGAACAAAGGGAGCCAAGTACTAAGTGTTGACCTCTTTCAGTAACAACATGTACTAAGTGTTGACCTCTTTCATTAACAACATGTACTAAGTGTTGATCTCTCTCAGTAACAACATGTACTATACTAAGTGTTGACCTCTCTCAGTAATAACATGCACTAAGTGTTGACCTCACTCACTAACAACATGTACTAAGTGTTGACCTCTCTCAGTAACAACATGTACTAAGTGTTGACCTCTCTCAGTAACAACATGTATTAAGTGGTGAACTCTCTCAGTAACAACATGTACTAAGTGTTGATCTCTCTCAGTAACAACATGTTCTAAGTGGTGAACTCTCTCAGTAACAACATGTACTAAGTGTTGACCTCTCTCAGTAACAACATGTATTAAGTGGTGAACTCTCTCAGTAACAACATGTACTAAGTGTTGATCTCTCTCAGTAACAACATGTTCTAAGTGTTGACCTCTCTCAGTAACAACATGTACTAAATGTTGACCTCTCTCAGTAACAACATGTACTAAGTGGTGAACTCTCTCAGTAACAACATGTACTAAGTGGTGAACTCTCTCAGTAACAACATGTACTAAGTGGTGACCTCTCTCAGTAACAACATGTACTAAGTGGTGACCTCTCTCAGTAACAACATGTACTAAGTGGTGAACTCTCTCAGTAACAACATGTACTAAGTGGTGAACTCTCTCAGTAACAACATGTACTAAGTGGTGACCTCTCTCAGTAACAACATGTACTAAGTGGTGACCTCTCTCAGTAACAACATGTACTAAGTGGTGACCTCTCTCAGTAACAACATGTTCCCCGACCACAACAGCTCTCTCGTCAACCTGTACAAAAGAATGGACAAATACAGACCTAATTTCTCTGTAACACATTATTATTCTGTAAAACACATTTCCTTAATGTTTCCAGGAACATGACAATATCTCCAACCCTGAGAGAAAGGCATAGACAGCACTTTGTAATTTTACAGATGGTTCAGTAGCCTTGTAACAGAGGGGATTGGTGGTGTTGAAATACATCCATATTAACGTTCTGGCTTCTGTACATCCTTCTTTGAGGCATAGAATCTATTTTCTATTCTGTAGCTTTCTCACAGGCACAGCACAACATACTTGTTAATGCATTATCCTGCCAACAACAATAACATGCAAGGTGGGAACATTATACACCAGGCCAACAGCCTATATTCTTGTGCTGACACACTGTCTCTTAACACCTTCTAAGTACTAAACCTCTTTTTACACATAGTTAGTACTGGACCATTTGGATTCGACATCGATTGGGCAATAGTTGCTGCATTATCAGACGCTGGGCCAATTGTGCACCGCCCTATGATACAACCTGGAATCGAACCAGCACTGAGATGCAGTGCCTTGGACCTCTGCGCCACTCGGGAGCCCCCACTTAGAAATGTCCACTGTGCTCCATCCATATGTACATTTCAAGTGCTCATTTGTTTTTTTCCCACAGTCTGTGGCTTCCCTTTCATTTCTCTGTGTACATGCTCAGAAGAGGAACGACAGAGAATATATATACAAACAGAAGTCAGTGGTGTCTGGTTGCTTCTGAGGTGTATTAGCATAAGCCCATCTGATTGGAATGGAAGCCACACCACGTAGGAAGAGGCATGGGAAAGATGTGGGCTGTGCCGGTGGTGGGCGGTTGTCAGAAGATATAAATGGTAGTGCAAGTAAGAACCCTTAAGCCCTGTGTACACTGGTGGCAGTGGAGCACAAATATAATATATGCAATTCAATGGATACACTTCCACTGACAGAGGGATTACACCGCAGACAAGCCCAGCAGATAGCCTGGAGAGCAGTACTTTCACAGTATTGACCGGTGGCTCTCTGTTAGCTCTGTCAGTCACCGGACAGCTTTGCCAGGCATGTGACATCAGTTATAAATTGTGTGACGAGGCATCCTCATGCTAGATTCTATGTCAGATGTAGCATGGTAGAATGCCAAGTCACGTGACTTCAAATGTGTTTTATGAAGTATGACCTTTGTGTGGTTTTGCATTGCAACTCTTTATTTTCACTCATTCTGTAAAAAAAAGATGTCAATACCTTCTCAATATACACAAGATTCCAATCACATATTATAGGTTTACAGGTATGTAGCTAAATGCTTTTTGTTGCCAGATATTAATCACATTTAGAGAAATAGAATTACCTGACTTAGCTTTTCCTAACTAATTAATAGGAGTCTTATTGGAACAGACACGTATACAACTGAGATTCACAGCCAATATACAGAAAATACAACTTGAGATTCACCTTGAAATCCTGACAAATAGTTAAGAGTTGTCTCATGTTATTAAAGGTCCAACGCAGCTGTTTTCATCTTAATATCAAATAATTTCTGGGTAACGATTAAGTGCCTTAATGTGTTTCTTTTCAATTAAAAGGGTCAAAAAGAAACAAAAATAGCAATTTATCAAGCAATAATTTAGCTAGGACTGTATGGCAGTGATCTGAGTGGGAAACTGAAAACTAGCTGTTATTGGTAGAGAGGTTTGGAACTCTTTCTTATTGGTCTATTAACTAATGTATTGCTTGGTGATGTCACCAGGCAGACAAACTCCATCCCACCAAAACAGGCTGAAATTTCAATGCGGTCTTTCCAAACAGCTCTCACACCAAAAAGGGCATTATCATAATTTTCACATTATTATTCCAACCTAATAGTGTGCAAATGTATATAAAATACAGGAAATCATGTTTTGACTGAACTGGGCCTTTAAGCTTTGTCGTTAATTGAATAGATACTCAGAGGGATCTTAGCAAATATCAATTTGCTGCTAATGTTAGTCTTCAAGCTCAATTAGAAACTTAAACAAATTCTGTTAGTGTTGGCATCAAATAACCAGGATTAAGATGTCTGTGGCCAGAACATATGTGATATTTTTTTGCCAAAAATAACGAGTAACAGTTTGTAAAACATTGAAGGAAACCGTATTTCAACTAAATGACAGGCAGCCTTATAACACAACAATCAATCATCAATAGTTTATTTATTCACCCCCCCCCAATTAGTGAAAATAAAGTTATTGAAATGAATCCAACAATGTCAAAATATCTTGTGACTTGAAAGGAAATATGGCAAATGGCAGTGCAACATAATACCCGTCGTAAAATTAAGTGTTTTGGCTAAGAAGCACATGAAAAATTGTAAATGGTCTAAAACAGCAATAGCTGGAACAGGGAATTTTTATAAACCCTCTCTCTCATAGTGAGTTTTTCTGATTTTCTTAGATTCTCTGTCAATCAAAGCAACTTCAAACTTCATATATGAATGTTCTGCATGAGCTGTGCCTATTAAAAGTCATGCATAATGCATTGAAAACTATAGCTGCAAAATTCTGAGAAATAACATTTGAAAAATTAGACTGAAGGTCAAAATGGTAACATTGATATAATTTGATGCAGAAATGCTTAACTTCAGTTTGAAATGGGAAATATCCGACTGAATATTTGCTTATGTGTATGCATATACTGAATAGAAAATCAAAGGGTGCAGTAAGCATGATGAATATAGAAGAGATGTATATATGCCTGACTATTTTCCACCCCCTATTTGTGAATGTGACCTTTATTGAACTTGTTTTCATTTCGTTAAAGAATAGGTCACCATATTCAAAGGGTAGAGACCCAGTTTAAATGAATAATAGCTTTGGCATATTGTAGTTCAGTGCAAACTCCTCATTCCACTTTTTTTTTACACTTTTTTGTTTTGTCTTTTTAAAAAGGTAGCACAGGTGCATACATAGCTCTTCACTATTTTATTGGTTGGTCATCTTCATCGTTGCTTAGTCTCAACTAAAGACTTCACAATTAACATTTTGGATTTGGTTCATGTTAGTCTAAATGACATAAGGGGCTGGCATAATCGACACTGTATAATATTAGATGATGTCAACCCTGACAACTGAATCATAATAGTTTTCAAGTTTGCCATGTCACTTTCAATTGCCTTGCACCTCACTGCACAACTGTGATTGTCTTGGATGGGAAAGTACTGTTTCATCACCTAGACCGAGAGACGGATTGTTCCCACCGGGGTATGCAGCCCTTTTGCTCTTACCAGCCACAGGGAGAACTAGGCTTTCGTAAAGGGACTAGGATACTACCCAGACAAAACCTCACAGATTTTATCCGCACAATAATTCATACAGTTATTTATTAAATATGTTTTGTTTCTCTCTATGTACTCCCCCCACCCACCCCTCAAGACGTTAATTCATCCTAGAATAGACAGTCAAATGTTAGATGAGAAAGTTCCCCAGTAACCTAAATGTCAGGCCACCAGTGGTCTAGTTTTTTCTGTGTGATATCCTAAAGCATAAAGGAATATAGACTTTAAAATTGAGGTCAAAGTGTCTCCAACTACTCTCAAAGAGGAACTTGGATATATTCTTATCTCAGAGGAGGAGTAGCTTGCACAGCCAAAGTAATGGGCGAAATGATGAAGATGAAAGCTACAGCTTATGACCAAAATATACTGTAGAGTTGAGACATTTTCATTAAGATTGGTGTTTTTCATTTTAAAACCACGTAACCACATCCTCTTAAAACAATGGCAGAGCATCTGGAACATACAGTATTTAGTGTTCCTTCATAAATTTGACAATATAACAAACATTTATCATAACGTTCTAGGAATGCTATTTTTTCACTTTTGTAATCTTATGTCTGCATTCCTCTTTATCTGAAAAGAAGAATTTGTCCCTGTCTGATGCAATATCTCATAAACAATATGTAATTTATTATGGGTTACATCACACCATAAGAAAACAGGCAACAATGTGCCATCAGCTATAAACTTTAGGGAAAATGTTTATCTTCCAAAGGACATGTTACATTTGAGTTGAGACATAAATTAATGTGGTCCTAATTTAGTAACAAAAGCAGCGTAAACTGCTGTAGGACAAATTGTTTCGGTCAGCTCATTAATTGGCTGGCAATTAAGGGAACAAATCCCCCAGGAAGTTTTTTTCTTCAGCAAATGTACAGAATGTATGCGTCATACTGCACTCTTGGATCAATTAGTCACAGTGTTGTGTGTCAAACAAAAAACAGCTTTAGCTTGAAGACTATGTGATAAGTCAGTCATCATTTCAATTCATGCAAGTAAATAGGAGGCGCTTTTGTGGATTAAGCCAGCTAATGTGTGCAGAGTTCCTCCACTGAGAAATAAACAAAACAAAAAAAGGTGAGGCGTATCAGACTATATGATTACTAATACTAGCTCCCTTTGGCGTTGAATTCCTATATCCATGCCAACATGAACAACAGTATCCAATTAACACCAAGACAGCAAGCACAGGGAACGAGATGGCATTGGCAGGAGTGTATTGAGTGTCCAATGGATCACATTGTTTTTCATTTTTGGCTTTCATTTGGAGCCAATTGGACTTTAATAGCAGGGTTTCATTGCAGGGAAATTTAACCGAAAGCACCAGAAGAGTGAAGTCTGAAAAATGATGAAATTAAATCTGTGAAATTGGTTGACAATTAAAGTAAACAGTGAGCCAAGTCCCACTCAGGCCTTGTTATGAGGAAAGGGCAGTTTGTTATGTGGAATTTTATTCCACATTATGGGGAGGCAACTTAAAATCAAAACATTAATTCTATACAAAACACCACTAATTGACCACTCTGTGTTGTTGGAATATGATAATACTAGCATGTCAGTTCTTTCTGCAGCGATCTTCAGAGGTGTCTATCTCCATTTTGTTTCAGACTCCCTCAATGGGACTCCCGCCTCGGTATTAACACTGTATTTACTCCTTAAGTGAAAAGTGAAGGTGTGTCAAAACTCAAAATGTGTATGACAAACTTTAAACCTGTGGTTCTCAATCCAACTCTCAAAAAAATAAGAAACAAATACAGCTGCAACCCAACTCATCAAGTTACGCTGCAACACTAATTGAGAACAGTTTTACAAAAAGCATGCAATTTCACATACTGTAGTAAATGAGAATATTACAAATGTCTTTTAATACAGTTCCATGTTTTACATTCGACTACAACTGCGATCCATTGGAGGTACTGTATCACCCTCAGCATCCTCTCAGTCAATGCCTCAGCATTAGTATGGAAATAGTGAGAGGATCCAAGGATATGACAAGCAGGAACGTCCCTGTAATTAACTCTAATCCGCTTTAGACCTGCTCACCAATCTGTTCCCCAAGTATGGTTGGTACATCCAGCATACAAGCTAGTCACAGCAACCTGCACATTTCAACAATGATTTGAGCATACAACACAGAAAGCTGAGTACAAATTGTAAACATGGGCAACTTGTTCATCCTTCGTATCAGTAGTGTGGAGTCTGCAATAACCATCTCCTAGGCTTAATGAGAACAATAGCAGGATGTTCAAGATTGCAGCATATATATATACACACCTTGGCAACATTTAGTTCCACTGATGATTGTTCGTATATAACACTTCTGAAACGCATGTTTGTAATTAGCTGTTGTTGACAGAGACACTGGCTGCTGTTTTTTCTTCACAATATTTTTAACACGGGCACTCAAAAGACTGTTGTTTGTGGCATTTGAAAGTACCCAGGACATAGACCTTCTCAAAGCCATATTTATATTTAATCATAGGGTTCCATTAGAAGTGAAGGTGTGTAGAAAAGCTTCTCTCTTAATTACAGACTGTAAAAGCCCCGTAGCACCTAGATGACACTAGTGTCGTTGACTGTTAGACATAATTAGAATTTAGCAACGGCAATAAAGAGGGCCTGCAAACCTGCCCAAGTTTCATTTGGTTTGAGGAAGCATGGTTGGTGGCACATTCATAAACCCAACACATTAACATAAAATAAAACAAATTTTGAAATAAAATATTCCATCCCTGTTTCCTTTTTGCATTCTACAGACTAAACATCATCACCATCATCAGTGCCTGCAGGTCGTTGTTTATTTCAACCACTCTATTTTGTGCCATCGCTGTAATAATTATGTGTTTTTAGGTCAACTACTGTGGTAGTGTCTGTGTACTTTATTTTAGGACAAAGGTGACCACAACCTCTACTTTCACAGGGTGAAGAGTGCAGTGCTTGTTGGCCCACTTGGTCCTCTGAGCCCAAACAAAGTGCATGGCTGTGGAGCCTGAGATGTAGTTCCTGGATGATACATACACAGGGTGATGAAGGCATTCATTATACACAACCTGCTGTATTTATATTCAGCAACAGAACATTATTCACTCATTGTTTCATCTCAAATCTGACATCACATTCATTCACGTGTTATGTTCAAAATCAGATTTTGACAATTGTTTCAAGAATATTGATATTTCTTTTTTTCACACACAAGTGAGTGTGCTTCGAAGCGCATGCAATTCACACAGTCAAACATCACTTCATCCTCAGGAAATCAGATGGATACATATTGACAGAAGGGAAATGGGTCCAGATTGAGTGAAGGGAGTGAAAATGAACCCCCATGCTGCAGCTGACCACATTCAACGTGAAGAATAGCAAACACTCACATTTACTGTATACTCTTTTTTTTTCAAGTTCTCAGAAACATGGGTATTTTATAACAATGGGGAAATACAGGTTACAATTCGTAAAGTGAAATATCCTTTATACATGTTTAAATGCAAATCAGGATATCAGCCACAAGACGGTTTTCAGCCATTTCACAGAGTATAGAAAAGTAGCTATATCCAGTGACAGTTGTTTTACAACCACTCCACAAATTTCTTGTTAACAAACTATAATTTTGGCAAGTCGGTTAGGACATCTACTTTGTGCATGACAAGTAATTTTTCCAACAATTGTTTACAGACAGATTATTTCACTTATAGCTTACTGTATCACAATTCAGAAGTTTACATACACAAAGTTGACTGTGCCTTTAAACAGCTGGGAAAATTCCAGAAAATGATGTCACGGCTTTAGAAGCTTCTGATAGGCTAATAGACATCATTTGAGTCAATTGGAGGTGTACCTGTGGATGTATTTCAAGGCTTACCTGTCTCTTTGCTTGACATCATGGGAAAATCAAAAGAAATCAGCCAAGACCTCAGAAAAAAACCTCCACAAGTCTGGTTCATCCTTGGGAGCAATTTCCAAATGCCTGAAGGTACCACGTTCATCTATACAAACAATATTACGCAAGTATAAACACCATGGGACCACACAGTCGTCAAACCGCTCAGGAAGGAGACGCGTTCTGTCTCCTAGAGATGAACGTACTTTGGTGCGAAAAGTGCAAATCAATCCCAGAACAACAGCAAAGGACCTTGTGAAGATGCTGGAGGAAACAGGTACAAAAGTATATCCACAGTAAAACGAGTCCTATATCAACATAACCTGAAAGGCTGCTCAGCAAGGAAGAAGCCACTGCTCCAAAACCGCCATAAAAAAGCCAGACTACGGTTCGCAACTGCACATGGGGACAAAGATCGTACTTTTTGGAGAAATATCCTAAACAAAAATAGAACTGTTTGGCCATAATGACCATTGTTATGTTTGGAGGATTAAGGGGGAGGCTTGCAAGCCAAAGAACACCATCCCAACCGTGAAGCACAGGGTGGCAGCATCATGTTGTGGGGGTGCTTTGCTGCAGGAGGGAATGGTGCACTTCACAAAATAGATGGCATCATGAGGAATGAAAATTATGTGGATATATTGAAGCAGCATCTCAGTCAGGAAGTTAAAGCTTGGTCGCAAATGGGTCTTCTAAATGGACAATGATCCCAAGCATACTTCCAAAGTTGTGGCAAAATGGCTTACGACAACTAAGTCAAGGTATTGGAGTGGCCATCACAAAACCCTGACCTCAATCCTATAGAAAATGTGTGGGCAGAACTGAAAAAGCGTGTGAGAGCAAGGAGGCCTACAAACCTGACTCAGTTACACCAGCTCTGTCAGGAGCAATGGGCCAAAATTCACCCAACTTATTGTGGGAAGCTTGTGGAAGGCTCCCCAAAACATTTGACCCAAGTTAAACAATTTAAAGGCAATGCTACCAAATGAAAGAAATAAACGGCAAAATAAATCACTCTCTACTATTATTCTGACACTTCACATTCTTAAAAGAAAGTGGTGATCCTAACTGATCTAAGACAGGGAATTTTTACTAGGATTAAATGTCAGGAATTGTGAAAAACTGAGTTTAAATGTATTTGGCTAAGGTGTATGTAAACTTCCGACTTCAACTGTATATGCAAGTCATCCAACCAGAAGGGATTTGTTTGTATTTGGCTGTCTATTTTAAACCAGCATCCTGATGATTCGTTATTCATCAATTTCCACTGTGATTGCACATCCTGTGCGACAATATAGACTGAGCTCATTTCAATTTTGTCATGGATAATGCCACTTCATTTTCTGCCGCTGAATCACAACAAAACATCCATCAAACTACCCTCATAATATCATCCCTGACAGGGCATTTAAACCCAAATACAGAAAACACAGGATAACTCTCAATGCGTCTGAAGTGCATTTGACTCAATCTCAGTGTCAGTTATTGGATGTTAAATTCACATTCAGCACCAGCTATTCTACAAATGGATCTCCATCATTACCCAAGATTATGCAGATTAACACTGACATTTCATTACGGTTCTGTGGATGACTTGCAATTGCAATGTTTCTGTGTAACTAAGCAAAATGTGCACAGTACAATAAGGAGCAGCAAGCAGGAATTTGGAATAGATTTTGCAACGCTAACTATCTGGTTTTAGAGACCAGAATGAGAAACCACCTTCAGCTGGATGAGCCATGTTTGGATGAATATGTAGAATCATGGTTTCGATAAACACTGATGCAGTCATGCCTTGCAGACAGATTTGCTGTGCTTCTTGTCTGAGAATGCCAAGGCCTCTGTGTAAGCATAAATCAATAAGTCTGAACTAACATCTTCACCTGGAATAAACCTGAATGACCTGGAATAATGCTGACACCCTGAGAAGAATGAAGAGCAGTACACTGCCATAGAAGACACTCACAGATAAATGCTCATTGCCTGCCTTGTTGCTAAAACGAGATAATAGGGGAACTGTAACATGTACACTAGCAGTCAGGAAGCAAGTGCATTTACTAACAAGAAGCTAAACAAACCAGGAGCCACATACTGAACGTGAACAAAAGCAATACTGATGGAAAACTGAGGGCTAAATAAAGGGGAAGTAATCAAGGTAATGATGAAGTCCAGGTGTGCATGACGATGGGGAACAGGTGTGCATAATGATGGTTGCCAGGTGTGCGTAATGTGTGTTGCCAGGACCAGTGGTTAGTAGACCGGCGACGTGGAGCGCCGGAGAGATGGAACGGGAGTTGGCGTGACAGAAAATCAGTCTATTGACATAATTAATAATGTGCAGTACGACAAGCACATACTCTACTGTATATGGAAGCACATACCAACTGACACAAATGTATGTCATGGTAAATAAGCACCAACATAAATTATTCCCCATGTATATCTACCTAACAGAGCAGGTGTTGTGCCTGATAAGAAAATGAAATTATATTAGTCAATAACTCACAATATTGGCAACCAAAACATGAGGCTTTTTATTTTTGATTGTATAAAATATGTATACTCATAACTGAGGCCTAATATGGACAAAGGCCCAGAAGTTATCTTTTTGTACCTACTTTTCTCTCCTCCACCATATATTAATAGATCACGATAAAGTGCTTTGGCTCTCTCCTTATCCCTTAGATATCAATAATAGGCGTTTTAAAGTCAAATCAATAACTTAGAGCAAAAGGAATATAATTGCCTCCATGCTATCATGTAAAACAGACCCTTGAGTCCAGCTACATACTTCAGCTCAAACAAACAGTGTCCAGTTCTGTACAGTGTAGAGCCAATATAGCTAATCAAGAGGTTACTGAAGGACATATACAGTTCTTAATTTGTCTTAGTCTCGTTGCCCATTCAATCTTGAGCTTTAGCTACAATTATTTTGTACTAAGAGAGAAAAGTATTAACAACCAAATTACCAGAGCCTGTTAAAGAACTAGTTCACTATTTTACAATATGATGTTAGATGGTTCGTTACCCTGAAAGTAGTCTATGGACCAGGAGAAACTGTCATCCATGGTTCAGTTATATTTAAACAGCCATTACGAACTTCAGTAAACTTTAGCCACCGCTAAAAATCTATGGAAGTGATGGGGGTATATGAGCATGTTTAGAAAAACAATGCTGAAATCAACTCCATATTTGGTTTGATGTTACTTAATTAAAGTTGATTTGGCCAAAAACAAATCAACAACATGCTCACAAGCCTCCCATCACTTCCATTGATTGTTAGTTAATGCTGGCTAATGTTAGCTCAAGTTTGTATTGGCTGTATAAAGAAAACTGAACCATGGAATACAGTTACTCCTGCTCCCTCCCTCTGGCGCTCGACGTCGCAGGTCTACTAACCACCGGGCCTGGCAAACCACATTGCGCACACCTGCTCCAATCACTACGCACACCTTCTCATCATTTTCTCCTTGATTAGTCCCCCTTTATTTAGCACTCAGTTGGCGTTAGGTGGTATTGTTCTCGCTCACGTTCAGTACACTTCTTATGGTTGTTCTTGTTTAGCCGGTCATTGTTAAACTCACTTGCTTCCTGGCGTATATGTTATACATAGACTACTTTCAGGGTGAGGAACCATCTAACATCAAGTTGTAAAATAGTAAACTTCTCTTTTAAACAATAGCACCATAGCCTAATAGTGGAAACTACCCTGTGAAACTGGGATGCCCTGTCAAAATGTAAAATATATGCCTCTTATTTATGGAACATCGATAATATGGACATTCTGTCTGCAACTTGGCCCTTTGATTAACTCACTTCATTTGGATCATCTCTCTGGGGCTTGCCCTCAACCCCAGCTTCAGACTGCACTGCAGGCTGGCTATTTGTGGCTTTGCCAGTTGTGTACTAAAAAGCTTCCTCTTTACAGTATCACTTCTGCAATGGCATCAGTTAGAGCTACATAATGCCCATCAGCAATTTATTGTAGGCATTTATGAGAAACAAATCTCATAAAAATATGAAACAATTTCATGCAAAAAGATTTAACCATTTGTTGTTCTTCTTTAACTCACAATGCCTGATGTAGTTGGACCAGACGACTCACAAGGGCAACTACATTACAATGGCAGTTTCAAGGGTAACTTCAATAACAGAGCCAATGAAAGTATAAAGCAAAATGTCTCCTTACTCAGAACAGGTAACAGAGAAATGCAGCAGATTCAGAACGTAATAGACCTTCAATCTTCTCTTTACAGCGGCAACCCTAGGAGCAAAACAGAATCCTCAGGAGCAAAACAGAGTAATTACTTTGAGACATTCTCATCATTAAAATAGCTACCTTTGACATGGGTACCCACTTTCTTGAACCCCTGGCCTTGCAGACTGAACCACTTCAAAGTCTAGGCCTGGTGAAAAAGCAAGATGTGTCAATATTGTCTCTTATGGAATCTTTTTGGGATTTTTCAATGAGAATTCCTGTCTCCTTGTTTAACTTTATCACGTTTATGCCAGACTAATTATCTTTTACTTTCATGCATCGACAGGGAGAGCGCCTTTGAATTACTTGCTCAACTCTTGTCAAGCTCGGCCTATCAAGAAGCAACAGCATGCATTATTCATCTCTACAAAACTCTGTGTGCCGTGTCAGAAACGACATCAACAGCCATGACTAGTCCTCTGATAGCTACAGTGCCTTCAGAAAGTATTCATACCCCTTCACTTTTTCCACATTTTGTTGTGTTACTGCCTGAATTTAAAATAGATTCAATTGAGATTTTATGTCACTGGCCTACACACAATATCCCATAATGTCAACGTGGAATTATGTTTGTACATATCTTTACAAATGAATTTAGCTGAAATGTCTTGAGTCAATAAATATTCAACCCCTTTGTTATGGCAAGCCTAAATAAGTCACATAATAAGTTGCATGGACTCACTCTTTGTGCAATAACAGTGTTTTACATGATTTTTGAATGACTACCTCATCTCTGTACCCCACACATACAGTTATCTGTAAGGTCCCTCAGTCAAGCAGTGAATTTCAAACACAGATTCAACCACAAAGACCAGGGAGGTTTTCCAATGCCTCACAAAGGGCACCTATCAGTAGATGGGTTAAAAAAAAGCAGACAATGAATATCCCTTTGAGCATGGTGAAGTATTAATTACACTTTGAAAGGTGTGTATTAATCTACACAGTCACTACAAAGATACAGGTGTCGTTCCTAACTCAGTTGCTGCAGAGGAAGGAAACTGCTTAGGGATTTCACCATGAGGCCAATGGTGACTTTAAAACAGTTACAAACTTTAATGGCTGTGATAGGAGAAGACTGAAGAGGAATCAACAACATTTTAGTTACTCCACAATACATCAAATCAAATCAAATTGTATTTGTCACATGTGCCAAATACAACAGCTGTAGACCTTACCGTGAAATGCTTACTTACAAGCCCTTAACCAACAATGCAGTTCAAGAAATAGAGTTAAGAAAATGTTTATTAAATAAACTAAAGTAAAACATTAAATAAAAAGTAACACAGTAAAATAACAATAACGAGGCTATATACAGTGGTACCGGTACTGAGTCAATGTACGGGGGTACAGGTTAGTCAAGGTAGTTTGTACATGTAGGTTGGCCTTCCAGGCAGAGTTCCTCTGTCCAGTGTCTGTGTTCTTTTGCCCATCTTAATCTATTATTTTTATTGGCCAGTCTGAGATATGGCTTTTTCTTTGCATAGAAGGCCAGCATCCCGAAGTCGCCTCTTCACTGTTGACGTTGAGACTGGTGTTTTGTGGGTACTATTTAATGAAGCTGCCAGTTGAGGACTTGTGAGGCGTCTGTTTCTCAAACTAGACACTCTAATGTACTTGTCCTCTTGCTCAGTTGTGCACCGGGGCCTTCCACTCCTCTTTCTATTCTGGTTAGAGACAGTTTGCTCTGTTCTGTGAAGGGAGTAGTACACAGCGTTGTACAAGATCTTTAGTTTCTTGGCAATTTCTCGCATAGAATAGTCTTCCTTTCTCAGAACAGGAATAGACTGATGAGTTTCAGAAGAAAGGTCTTTATTTCTGGTCATTTTGAGCCTGTAATCGAACCCACAAATGCTGATGCTCTAAAAGGCCAGTTTTATTGCTTCTTTAATCAGAACAACAGTTTTCAGCTGTGCTAACATAATTCCAAATGGGTTTTCTAATGATCAGTTAGTCTTTTAAAATGATAAACTTGGATTAGCTATCACAACGTGCCATTGGAATACAGGAGTGATGGTTGCTGATAATGGGCCTCTGTACGCCTATGGAGATATTCCATCAAAAATCTGCCATTTCCAGCTACAATAGTCATTTACAACATTAACAATGTCTAAACTGTATTTCTGATCAATTTGATGTTATTTTAATGGACAAAAAATTGCTTTTATTTCAAAAACAAGGGCATTTCTAAGTGACCCTAAACTTTTGAACGGTAGATTTGACTAAAATGTTTTATAAATGGGTGGGTGAGAAAAAGCCACTGTAAACCCATCGACATAACGACACTATAAGTCTATATCTATTCAGCATTCATCTTAAAAACACAACACTTATATCAATTCAACACACTTTGCTTGTATCAAAAACTATTTTCCGGCCCTCTCTCTCTTGCTGTTGTTTCATTGGAAATGTGTTGAGGCCTCTAGACATTGATGCTCACATAATGTTCTTATGTGTTTAATGTTGCTTTGCTCCCAACGTTGTGTGTTTGCCATCGTAAACATGCTAATCGTTTTTTATTCAATAAAGATGGTCTTGTATAATTAACAGGCATATATTCTGTGGAACTGAATGTATTATGATGACTTGGCCAGTAGAGCCTGCGTCTTTTACATTAGAAGGTGCAAGCTTTTCCCAAGTCATCTGACTGTCAGCTCAGCTGTTGTTACCATGGCACCCCTGGCTGGTAAAGGAGAAACCCCAAACTGCTGCTGACAGCAAATGCAAGAATAGAATAAGAATAGAGAAGAATGGTTGTGTTCTTTGCATAATTTGGAGACCTTTTGTGAAGACTCTCAAGAGTATAATATGCAAAGTCCAGTTAAGTGAATTCACCTCAATAGGTGAATTTGAAATAAATTGACATGCCATATCTTTGAGCCAGAACTGTTCAAATTCTGTACGTTACACAGTTATTGTATCTAACTTTGCCACATAATTTGGATAATTGTGCCAAGATAAAGAGAGTATATAGTAGATAATTAAGTTCCGAGACGGGCAGGATATGAATAAAAACAGGCTAGCGTAGAGAAACCTTGCACACTAAAGTAAATGGAACTAAAAAGAATAGACCAAAATAATAACAGGCTTATTTCATAAAAAAATATGCATTAACAATTATTTATTTCTGTCGAGTATTTTTGATAAATGTTTTTCCATTTGCTAAAATTAATAAAGGGAATACAATTCAATTACAGCTGTAAAACTTTAGAATCACAAAGGCTTTTGGGACATGAGGACAGCATAAAAAAAATAAAAAAACAGAGCTATCTCAGAAACCAAACTCTTTGAGAATATTGCTGAAACGAGAGATTCTCCAAGCCCACTTTCTTCATCACGTGTCTTTGATAGACATGGTGCTGGTTCCAAAGAGTTTTTGAGGCAGCTTGTGGAAACCATTTATTGTGTGGAAAGTATTGGCAACTTTTCCCCCCCTCGAGGACTCAGCAAACTTCTCTTTAATGAAGGGGAAATATCAAACACCATCCCCATCGGTACTCATTGCCTATAGAGGCTTTCACTAGTTGTTTCACAGCAGTAGAATTACAGTTTAGCTTTTTAGTCTTACCACCAGTTAGCAGTGTGCATTGCACAGCACAGAGTGTAACAAGTCTGTGGGGTCTAATTGAAGTCCGAACAACAGATTTGATCATCCTTCCAGATGGAGTGAAGTACGGAGCGATCTCAATGTCAGTCGCTGGATCCAAAACCTTTGTCTAATCAAAAAGTCTACCTAACGACACCTCTCACAATGGAGGAAAACAAAGCAATGGCTTTCTGGCATCAGAACATACATACTAATTGTGCCCCCTTGACTCAGACAAATAGTGACATAACTAAGAACATTAGTTTCAAGTTTTAATGTCACATGCACAAGTACAGTGAAATGCCTGTCTTGCTACCCCCAAAACTCAATAATCAATAACAATGTAATACTAGAAAAAAACACAAGAAATAAGAAGAAATATGAAGAACACAATAAGTAAGAAGTAAGCATACAGGGTCAGTTCCAATACCATACAATGTGCAGGGATACTGGAGTGATGGAGGTAGATATGTATAGGGGTAAGGTGACTAGGCAACAAGATATAAGATAAACAGAGTAGCAACAGCTACTGTGTGTGTGTGTGTGTGTGTGTGTGTGTGTGTGTGTGTGTGTGTGTGTGTGTGTGTGTGTGTGTGTGTGTGTGTGTGTGTGTGTGTGTGTGTGTGTGTGTGTGTGTGTGTGTGTGTGTGTGTGTGTGTGTGTGCAGGGCCCTGTGAGTGTGTAGGTCACACTCACAGGGAGGCAGAGCTTTCTCCTATAGAGCTACATTTTTATGGAATGGTCTGCCTATCCATGTGAGAGACGCAGACTCGGTCTCAACCTTTAAGTCTTTATTGAAGACTCATCTCTTCAGTAGGTCCTATGATTGAGTGTAGTCTGGCCCAGGAGTGTGAAGGTGAACGGAAAGGCACTGGAGCAACGAACCGCCCTTGCTGTCTCTGCCTGGCCGGTTCCCCTCTCTCCACTGGGATTCTCTGCCTCTAACCATATTACAGGGGCTGAGTCACTGGCTTACTGGTGCTCTTCCATGCCGTCCCTAGGAGGGGTATGTCGCTTGAGTGGGTTGAGTCACTGACGTGATCTTCCTGTCCGGGTTGGCACCCCCCCTTGGGTTGTGCCGTGGCGGAGATCTTTGTGGGCTATACTCGGCCTTGTCTCAGTATGGTAAGTTGGTGGTTGAAGATATCCCTCTAGTGGTGTGGGGGCTGTGCTTCGTCAAAGTGGGTGGGGTTATATCCTGCCTGTTTGGCCCTGTCCGGGGGTATCGTCGGACGGGGCCACAGTGTCTCCCGACCCCTCCTGTCTCAGCCTCCAGTATTTATGCTGCAGTAGTTTATGTGTCGGGGGGCTAGGGTCAGTCTGTTATATCTGGAGTATTTCTCCTGTCTTATCCGTTGTCCTGTGTGAATTTTAGTATGATCTCTCTAATTCTCTCTCTCTTTCTCTCTCTTTCTCTCTTTCTCTCTTTCTTTCTTTCTTTCTCTCTCTCGGAGGAGGACTGAGCCCTAGGACCATGATGATGACTCCTTGCTGTCCCCAGTCCACATGGCCGTGCTGCTGCTCCAGTTTCAACTGTTCTGCCTGCGGCGATGGAACCCTGACCTGTTCACCGAACGTGCTACCTGTCTCAGACCTGCTGTTTTCACCTCTCTAGAGACAGCAGGAGCGGTAGAGATACTCTGAATGATCGGCTATGAAAAGCCAACTGACATTTACTCCTGAGGTGCTGACCTGTTGCACCCTCGACAACCACTGTGATTATTATTATTTGACCCTGCTGGTCATCTATGAACATTTGGACATCTTGGCCATGTTCTGTTATAATCTCCACCTGGCACAGCCAGAAGAGGACTGGCCACCCCTCATAGCCTGGTTCCGCTCTAGGTTTCTTACTAGGTTCTGGCCTTTCTAGGGAGTTTTTCCTAGCCACCGTGCTTCTACACCTGCATTGCTTGCTGTTTGGGGTTTTAGGCTGGGTTTCTGTACAGCACTTTGTGACATCAGCTGATGTAAGAAGGGCTTTATAAATACATTTGATTGATTGATTGTAGGGCCCTGTGAGTGTGTAGGGCCCTGTGAGTGTGCATAGAGACAGTACAAAAATAAAAGGTCAATAAGGATACAAGGTTAACTCAGACAGTCTGTGTAGCTATTTTGTTAGCTATTTGTCAGTCTTACTGCTTGGGGATAGAAGCTGTTCAGGAGCCTGTTGGTGTCAGACTTAATGCACCGGTACCGCTTGCCGTGCGGAAACATATAGAATAGTCTATGGCTTGGTGTTTGGAGTCTTTAACGATTTTCTGGGCCTTCCTACCACACCGCCTGATATAGATGTCCTGGATGGCAGGGAGCACGGCCCCCCGTGATGTACTGGGGTGTCTGCACCTCCCTCTGTAGTGCTGCGCAATCGAGGGCAGTGCTATTGCCATACGGTACAGCTGTAGAACTTTTTGAGAATTTGAGGGCCCAAGCCAAACTTTTCCAACCTCCTGAGGAGGAACAGGCACTGTTGTGCCTTCTTCATGACTGCGCGTGTGTTTGGACCATTTTAAGTCTAGTGATTTGGACACAGAGGAACTTGAAGCTCTCAACCTGCTCCACTGTGGCCCCATCGATGTAGTCCACGATCAGCTAATTGGTCTTACTGACATTGAGGGAGAGGTTGTTGTTCTGGCACAACACTGCCAGGTCAATGACCTCCTCCCTATAGGCTGACTCATCGTCTCAAGTGATCAGACCTACCACCGTCGTGTCATCAGCAAACTTGATGATGGTGTTGGAGTCGTGTGTGGCCAATCAGTCCTGGGTGAACAGGCAGTACAGGAGGGGACTAAGCACACAGCCCTGTAGGGCCCCTGAGTTGAGAGTCAGCGTGGTGGAGGTGATGTTGCCTACCCTCACCACCTGGGGTAGGCCCGTCAGGAAGTCTAGGATCCAGTTGCAGAGGGAGGTGTTCTGAACCTAAGTCCTAAGCTTGGTAATGAGCTTAGAGGGGACAATGGTGTTGAATGCTGAGCTGTAGTCAATGAACAGCATTCTCACATAGGTATTCCTCTTATCCAGGTGGGTGAGGGCAGTGTGGAGAGCAATTTAGATTGCGTCATCTATGGATCTCTTGGGGCAGGATGCAAATTGGAGTGGGTCTAGGGTGTTTGTGATGGTGGAGATAATGAGTGCCATAACCAGCCCCTCAAAGCACTTCATGATTACAGAAGTGAGTGCCACAGGCCAGTAGTCATTGTAGCATGAAGCCTTAGAGTTCTTGGGCACAGGAATGATTGTGGTCATCTTAAAGTATGTTTGGATTACAGACTGGGACAAGGAGAGGTTGAAAATGACCGTGAATATGCCTGCCAGCTGTTCTGCGCATGCTCTGAGATCACACCCTGTAATACCGTCGGCCCCCGCGGCCTTGTGGCTGTTGACCTGATTAAAGACCTTTCACACATCGGCCTCAGAGAGTGAGATCACCCAGTCCTCTGGGTTGGTGACGGCCCTCACACCCAGCACAATGTTGTTGTTGTCAAAGCGTGCATAACATGCACTGTGTTCATCTGGTAAAGAGGCATCGTTGAGCAGATCACAGTTGGGTCTTCGTTTATAACCTGTATTAACTGTAGCCCCTGCCACATGCGGCGGGCATCGGAGAATGTGTAATATGATTCCACCGTATTCCTATATTGTCCTTTTGTTCATTATCCACACGCATTAATGAATGTCTTGCCTTATAAATAATGCAGCAATATGGTTAATGCCCTGAATGTAAATAATGTTCACAACTTTATAACTCTCATGTGCGACGCAAAGGCAAGCTCATGTGACTTGCCAGTCGTCATTGACTATCACCAACAGTGTTCTGTTAAACTGTGATTTAAAGGCACAATCTGTAAGATTTCCCACTGTTCAATGGCAACTTAATGATATACAGTGGGGAAAAAAAGTATTTAGTCAGCCACCAATTGTGCAAGTTCTCTCACTTAAAAAGATGAGAGAGGCCTGTAATTTCCATCATAGGTACACTTCAACTATAACAGAAAAAATGAGGAAAACAAATCCAGAAAATCACATTGTAGGATTTTTAATGAATTTATTTGCAAATTATGGTGGAAAATAAGTATTTGGTCACATACAAACAAGCAAGATTTCTGGCTCTCACAGACCTGTAACTTCTTCTTTAAGAGGCTCATCTGTCCTCCACTCATTACCTGTATTAATGGCACCTGTTTGAACTTGTTATCAGTATAAAAGACACCTGTCCACAACCTCAAACAGTCACACTCCAAACTCCACTATGGCCAAGACCAAAGAGCTGTCAAAGGACACCAGAAACAAAATTGTAGACCTGCACCAGGTTGGGAAGACTGAATCTGCAATAGGTAAGCAGCTTGGTTTGAAGAAATCAACTGTGGGAGCAATTATTAGGAAATGGAAGACATACAAGACCACTGATAATCTTCCTCGATCTGGGGCTCCACGCAAGATCTCACCCGTGGGTCAAAATGATCACAAGAACGGTGAGCAAAAATCCCAGAACCACACGGGGACCTAGTGAATGACCTGCAGAGAGCTGGGACCAAAGTAACAAAGCCTACCATCAGTAACACACTACGCCGCCAGTGACTCAAATCCTGCAGTGCCAGACGTGTCCCCCTGCTTAAGCCAGTACATGTTCAGGCCCGTCTGAAGTTTGCTAGAGAGCATTTGGATGATCCAGATGAGGATTGGGAGAATGTCATATGGTCAGATGAAACCAAAATAGAACTTTTTGGTAAAAACTCAACTCGTCGTGTTTGGAGGACAAAGAATGCTGAGTTGCATCCAAAGAACACCATACCTACTGTGAAGCATGGGGGTGGAAACATCATGCTTTGGGGCTGTTTTTTCTGCAAAGGGACCAGGACGACTGATCCGTGTAAAGGAAAGAATGAATGGGGCCATGTATCGTGAGATTTTGAGTGAAAACCTCCTTCCATCAGCAAGTGCATTGAAGATGAAACGTGGCTGGGTCTTTCAGCATGACAATGATCCCAAACACACCGCCCGGGCAACGAAGGAGTGGCTTGTAAGAAGCATTTCAAGGTCCTGGAGTGGCCTAGCCAGTCTCCAGATCTCAACCCCATAAAAAATCTTTGGAGGGAGTTGAAAGTCCGTGTTGCCCAGCGACAGCCCCAAAACATCACTGCTCTAGAGGAGATCTGCATGGAGGAATGGGCCAAAATACCAGCAACAGTGTGTGAAAACCTTGTGAAGACTTACAGAAAACGTTTGACCTCTGTCATTGCCAACAAAGGGTATATAACAAAGTATTGAGATAAACTTGTGTTATTGACCAAATACTTATTTTCCACCATAATTTGCAAAAAGATTCATTAAAAATCCTACAATGTGATTTTCTGGATTTTTTTTCCTCATTTTGTCTGTCATAGTTGAAGTGTACCTATGATGAAAATTACAGGCCTCTCTCATCTTTTTAAGTGAGAGAACTTGCACAATTGGTAGCTGACTAAATACTTTTTTTCCCCACTGTATATACCAGCAGGATCAACCTGTTGAAATAACAGATTGTGCCTTTAGGAGGGATATCTGGATTCCTCAGTAAGGGCTTCAGGGTGATTCCCTTGAGTTAGAGACTCTGGTTTGATTCTCATCCAGCTCATTCCTGGCATTTCTGAGTGTTCGGGAGCCCCTTATGTCTGTCACCCATCCGTCATTTCTCTTGACAATCGAAAGACAATGTCTTAAACTTTAAAGTTCAATGTAATTTGTAATTATTTGAGAATTATTTATTTAATTATTAATTATTTAGCTGAGAATAAAAGTTCATCTTAATCCTAATGTAAGAATGTGCCATCTCAGACAACCTTTCCTGAGTGAATGCATGCATCATTCTCTCTAACGTAGGATAAAAGGAAACGGTCATTTGACTTCTCAACTTGTTTTGTTGAAAAAGTCAAACACTTTTCCTATGACCGATTCCCCCAAACCCCCATCCAGATAGTCCCTTGTCAAATAGATGTTGGAATGAACACTCATCAGAGCTGTCTAAATGAAAGAGTTGCTTTGAGGGCATCAATTATATGATACACCTACAGTGTCCTCTTGATTTCTATACTCCCAGTGCCACGAGATAACAATTCAATGTCAACTATCTTCCAAGCTATGAACTCTGCATGGCTGGAATGGAAAGGCCTAGGCCTAATTAGCCAATTTCCATTGAAAAGATGAAAAGACAGTCAGTGTAAATTCTGTTAATTCTGTCATTTTAAACCCCTTCTCACTATATGATTGGCAGCAATAAACAAATTAATTAGAAAATATATGGTGCTGGATGCTGCAGTATGGTTCTGGATGCTGCAGTATGGTTCTGGATGCTGCAGTAGGGTGCTGGATGCTGCAGAGCAGATATGTTTTTTTATGGGATTAAAAAGTTTTCAAAGATTTCATAAACATTAAGATCATGCCTTAGATTGTTAGCAAGCGAACTTCAAAGCCAAACCGAATGCCTTTTTTGTAAGTTCCTGTGGCAATTAGACAAAACAAGAAACATCCCTGAGCAAATCATGTTTATGCCACTCTGTATATGCACACTTTCCAAATATCTTATTAAACACCAGTTGATTCTTTTCCCAAGGATAAAACGGGTTTGAAATTGAATTTCTCTGCATGTTTTATTTCTTTACGGCAAATATACATTAATATTACGAAGTGATTTGCAGTTACCCCCTTTTCCTCTTTGCAAATGTATCAAAATATCCTTGACAGAGGCAATGCAAAAGACAGATTAAGCTTAATTAAATGCTCAATTTGGTTAAACACTGGGTGAATAAAGTAGCGATGTGCAACTTGTTTTCTTACTTCTTCATATTGAGCCATATGCAGTTTGTGATGGCAAACTGGTACTGCATATCCTATGGCGTTGGCACATTCTGACACATTCTGATTCTGAAGAAAAATCGGTCATGCCATGTTTAAATTAAAATCTGATTCAAGTGAAGAGCTGTACCTCAGAAATGCACATTTTTAAATAAATCACAGCTAAACAAGACCAAAGTGTAATTTCAAACAGGTCACATGTATAATTCAAAGCTCTTGTGTAACAGCAAGAAGAGTCGTTTTCCCTTTCATTTGTAGACCTCCTGCTGCTTTCCATTCTGAGAGAAATGTTAGATGTCTTACCAAAAAGTCTTGTCTCCTGCTGCTAGCCTGAGAACTATCACCAAAGGTGAGTCAACAGGAATGACCAGCAGAGCACCATGGGAGCTCTCTGGTTCTCCAGACAGCCAGTCAGAACGGTTTAGCAACCAACACCCCTCCATAAACACAGGGGAGGCTGTTAAAACATACACCTCTCTATGCTGATTCGGGCCATTAGTGGAACTTACTGTAGTGCTGTGTCAAACTCTGCCTTCAGCATCTTTAGAGAGATAAATGATTACATGTAGTCCAAAAGACGCCCTAGTTTACACTGTGAGTTCCAAAGTAATCCAGGAGGGCATCCAGCTATAACCAGAGATGCAAAGTGAGGGAATTTGTCTTCAAAGGTTTGGATTTGATATGCAGGGATCATTTATAGCAATTAAGACTTGGCATAAAGGTATGAAGGGGATGAACATTTGTACGCTTCAGTGATTTGTCAATAATATTCTTCGGGAAAAAATAAGTTCCCTTAACCATCATCAGTGAATTTTAAACAGGAATATTTTCAACTAGACACTTACTTACAAATCAATCAGGGTTAGAATAAATAATTTGTTTAAATATTTTAGTGCTTGCCCTGAGAGGTCCGTTCTATATCATGTTCAAATTACATGTCATGGGCTAATTTGTAGGAGATAGTTAGAAAGTGCAGATAATAAATGTACTTGGTCCGTTTCTGTGAATAAATCATCAACATCTCCTTGTAGTTTTCCTTGTAGTGGGATCCAAATAATTTCCCCTGTCTGACAGGTAACGAAGCAAGATGCCCGAGAACTAGCCCTTGCACCATCTGTCTCACCACACGCTCCATTCCGGCAGTAACTTCTCATTTACACTGTCCACCAGCCTGCGATCCAGCCTTGCAACCCCAGAAACCAGTTACACACCTGTCCCTTGACAAGTTAATTAAATGAAAGGAATAATTGGTCCATGGCAGAAGATCCTAATAGCTCTGTCAAACTGTCATGCAATTAAAAGAGAAACTTCTAATGGGGACTGTATGGAAGTCCATGTGGCGTATAGGTACTTTAAATCAAATCAAAATCAAATCAAATGTTATTTGTCACATACACATGGTTAGCAGATGTTAATGCGAGTGTAGCAAAATGCTTGTACTTCTAGTTCCGACCAAGTAATCTTAATCTTACAATTTCACAACAACTACCTTATACACACAAGTGTAAAGGAATGAATAAGAATATGTACAAATAAATATATGGATGAGCGTTGGCCCCGAACGGCATAGGCAAGATGCAATGTAGTAATGTAGGATATGTAAACATTATATAAAGTGGCATTGTTTAAGTGGCTAGTGATACATTTATTACATCCTATTTTGTATCATTAAAGTGGATAGAGATTTGAGTCGATGGCCGAACGGCATAGGCAAGACGCAGTTGATGGTATAGAGTACAGTACTTTATACAGTAAGAACATATATGGGGTTTCAGATACTACCTGAATTAAAGGAGAAACTGCCCTCCGTCTCTCTATCTCCTCCCTCTCTCCAAGATGGAATTCAATTGATCTGCCTTAGACTAGCCTGGGAGACAGCTGATGAGGATAGCTAACCCTTGAGTACTCCCGGACGGGGGTAATTTTGAACATTTATGCTAGAAAGAGAAATGTGTAATTGAAGAATGAAGTTTGGACACCTGTCTGAAGCCTTTTGCCTGATTTCAAGACTTCATGGTGTAGAGAGAGCTACTTAAGCACATACTGTTGTATATTGGCAACCTAATGCCTGAACAGGTATGAATATTCAATTGCATGCCTCATTGTACCCTCCCACATCCTTCAGGAGGGCCTGCACCTAGATGTTTGCAGACAAGTCTTTCAGTGTCTCTGTCTCAATTGGTGTAGCTGAACCATCAAAACTATGAATTGTAAGTGTCATTGATAACACAAAGAAAGACAAACATACATCAAGAGATTTCTGGATAAGAGCATCTGATAAGAGCATCTGCTAAATGTGTAAAATGTCAATTTCAAGTTCATTTAACTGTCAGTGCAGTTATGAATGCTTGGCCAGTCAACCATCATTTGTGCTTGCTTATAAAATTGGATAAGTGGATAATGGCCCAAAAGTCTATTCAACAAGCCAGGGGTGTGTGTTGGTAGATGTAGTTTAACTTCATCCATTTCTTCTTCCAAGAAGTGAATGCAGCATCCTGACGCAGTGAACTGATTATTGAGTCAACTGTGTTGTTCTAATGCAGTCACATTTGATCTTACGCTTTCTTTTATGTCATACAGATGTGAGCACTGTGAATCAATGCTCTAAAGTTAGTGTTTTTCTGCTGTGTCAAAGTAAGATGAGGTGACTAGAAAATACATACCTTTTCCTGGAAATGTACTTTTTTTTTTTACTGTTTTCACATTACAAGTTTCACATTTTGTTAAGCAAAGGTAATCCTTTAACAAATAATAGCCAAGTGTCAGGATCTGCATGCAATGCTCGGTTGGCAGCTTTCTTAGTCCTTCTCTAAAGGCCGAATCCTAACTTGACAAGCACCAATTTCTCATGTGTCATCCAACTCTGAACTCAAATGACTGCAGACAACATCACTTTACATTCAGGCCCAAGCCACTTCCTGAATTTAACCACTAAAAGAGAGGCTCCTAATCTCCAGGATACAGGCTTTTAGCATAAAAGCTAATTAACTCATTGCTGACAGAGCCAGGTAGCTACACCTATTAACAATCCTTGTGGGAATACATTTCCACCACAATCCATGACAAAGTTTATTGGAAATCCCTAGTGCTGCCTGAAAGAAAGAAAACACATTAGAAAAGTAACTTCAAACAGCTAAAGCAGTGGAAGTTTGTTCGCAAGCCAGATGATTAAAGAGGTGATCTCATTTCCATAATTGAATTTGAAGGAATTTATAGTGCCTCCAAATGATTCTTTTTATTTTTTAGCTTAATTGGCTACTATTTACATACAAGCCACCAGCTGTCTCCACAAAGGTAAATTAACCTGCAAGGCATTATGCCTAGCCCTTCAGCAACAGCAGTAACAAGTGCAAAGGGATTGTAGGATTGCATCTAAATATGTATCAGCAGCACACAGTGTTTTGGGAATAATATTAAAATGTGATCTAAATATCAGAGAAGTTGATGATCAACATGTAATGAGCAGAAAAGAAAAATGGGTCAGCTTTTCAGATTTTTCTCCATCAACGGACAAACAATTGGGATTAAAGAAGGTTTCTTCTTTATTTACGTAATTTCAGCATGGCCAGAAATGTGTTCAACAAAGTATATTCAGTCATCATTCCTAAAGAAAGTGGCAGGTTGCCTAAAGGAAACCATATAAGCAGATTTAATGAATACATTAACAGGAACTATCTATTTCATTGGTGCCATAAATACATGCAAATCAAGTCATAATTAGGTTTAAAAATTCGATTTCATGGGATAATCAGACTTCAAAAAACTCAATTTTAGGTTTTAATCAGATTTCAACAAGGATATTAACTCAGTGGTAATTTGACAGGCATTTTATCATGTAGAGTATATTCAGCCTAAGCCTGAGAGCAGTTGATTAATTAAATAAAATTAAACCATTGAGAGCTTTTATTCAGTAGAAATGTTAAAACACTGTTAGGCACTATGCTAAAAGAAAGATGTTTTGTTTCACCAATTTAGTATGAACAGCCCCAATTGAAAGATACGGTCAAATGTGTATTTGAAAAATCTATTTGAAAAGAATATGAATTTAAGAGGTTATCTTTTGTTGTGACCCATGCAATACTTACATGTCTCATGCTTTTATAACTTGTAAAGGCTGTACAATTCTGAAAAGCAGCTGGTAGACATTATACTTGGGGATGGCTGAACACAAAAGCTGGCATCAGAAGTCGTGTAGTGTATCTATTGAATAGTAAGACTATCTTTACATCAGGGTTTGTAAAGATAGCAAAATGCCCTTTATAAACTGGGAGGTTTGAGCTCTGAATGCTGATTGTCTGACAGCTGTGGTATATCAGACCGTATACCACGGGTATGACAAAACATTTATTTTTACTGCTCTAATTATGTTGGTAACCAGTTTATAATAGCAATAAGGCACCTCAGTGGTTTGTGGTATATGGCCAATATATCACAGCTAAGGGTTGTGTCCAGACACACCGCAATGCATCGTGCATAATTAAAAAAAATGTTTTATTTAACTAAGCAATTCAGTTAAGAACAAATTCTTATTTACAATGACAGCCTATCAAAGGCAAAAGGCCTCCTGTGGGGACAGGGGCTGGGATTAAAAATAAAAAATTTAAATATAGGACAAAACACACATCACGACAAGAAAGATAACAACACTACATAAAGAGAGACCTAAGACAACAGAGCAAGGCAGCAACACATGACAAAACAGCATGGTAGCAACACATCATAACAACATGGTAGCAACACAACATGGTAGCAGCACAAAACATGGTACAAACATTATTGGGCATAGACAACAGCACAAAGGGCAAGAAGGTAGAGACAACAATACATCACACAAAGCAGCCACAACTGTCAGGAAGAGTGTCCATGATTGAGTCTTTGAATGAAGAGATTGAGATAAAACTGTCCAGCTTTCATTAAGAACAGCCCTTAGCCATGGTATATTGGCCTTATACCACACCCCCTCGTGCCTTATTTATGAATTTGAAATCATTCCCAATTAACTCATGCCTTATAATTGGTATACTAAACCCATCGCTATGGGCAGCAGGTAAAGAGGTCTATCAGGGCTCTGGTAAAACTCCAGGCACTTCACAACCACCTGTATTGTGGATTTACACTACATTACAGAAACTGGTGAAACGCAACATGTCCCTGAAGCTGGAAATTGAGGACTTTTCAAAGATAAGAATGGAAGGGCAAATGTCTAGACACAAGGTAGAATAAACTACACGGAGACTATGAGAAAGATCTGGATCATCTTACCAAGGCAATGCACCAATACTGCAACATGGAATTCCAAAACAATGTATTTATTTACAATTGTGTTAAGCCTTTACCTTTCGCCTCTAAACATGTCTAGTTTACTTCAGAAGTTCCTTGCACACTTTCCTGCTGGAGCAGGTGAAACCTTCACACGTGTTGTGGTTAATCGTACTACAATGACCTCTGTGTCAGCAGCAATAACAAATCGAACTTGAGGTTACCACGGAGGTGGAAAGAAATCGGGACAGCCTTTCAGCTCACACAGTGTACAATGTAATCTATTATGTCCTCTCCTACCTACACATAATGTTTTATGGTAAAGGTGACTGGCTCCAAACCACTCTATGGTGGAACTTGCATAGTCAGTGCTAGTCTCATTTATGGCAGTGTGCTTGAAGGAGTATTGAATAGAAATGCCTTGCTCATTCAGTCTGTTCTAAGGCATTTAACTGGACATTATTTGTGTCTTTGGTCATCAATGAATTGTGAAAAGTCAAGGCATTTGAAAACCATTATTCAAGGTTGAGTTCAGTGGTCAATACCATGTAGACAATGTTGAAAATGAGGTTGATTTGTCGTGCACGTACCTAATATTTTTGTGCAGGCTCTGATGTCAACATTACTATTCATTCTATGTGCTGTGTAACACAAGTCATGTGGAACCCAATACGCCAACAATGAACCCTTTACAATCTAGCTACTGATCACTTATATAACTGAGGAGTAAACGGGAGGTATCCATGGCTTGAAAGTCACAGCTCACTGGCTAATTGTATGAAGGTTTATAATAGCATCATGGAGACAGGGCCCCTCCACCAATGTATGGCATCAAGTATATGAAAACTTTCCATGTGGATCTTTATGGTGAGGTTATATTCATCATATTTTCTATTTTAAAGGACATTTGTATCTGTTTCTCCTGTCCCCATCACATGTAATTGTGTTCTCAGTCCATTGCACTGTTCTGCTACATTTGCTTCTTTGTTCCTGGTAAAATCAGCAGAGTACTTTCAAACCCTGAGAGCCATATAATTACAGAAATTAGTCAGGGACAAGAGAGAAAAACAGGCAAAGTAAATAGTGGCAAATCAACACGACTGTGGGCCTTCATCCCAAGGTATTTAGCTCTGTATCTGAGGGAAATCTCAATCATTGGCAGTCCACTTGGCAAAAAGAATCCAAAATCACATCATTTCAAGCAGAGCATTCAAATGCCAACCTGATGATGTATTGAAGAGCACATCCCCACTCTATGAGAGCGGAGACCAACACTATTTATAATGCACGGCTTCAGTGGCATCAGCCTTTTCATTAGTCATGCTGTCCATGGCTCTTTCATCCAGCCCATTTTCCCTTTATAAGCCCTAAATGAGAGAATGATTACATGTTACTACATGGCTGGCAAAACAGATTATAAGCATTACAAATGGCAAACTGGAATATTTATTATCAAACAAATACCAAATGTACTTTGTAATACTTCAAACATGCCTGACAAAGGAAAAATAATAGTTCTGATGTGCACAGAAATTTACTTGAGGAACACAGTGGCTCTGATGATAAGGGCATGATACATACAATACATTCTGGCTCATAGATGTTGATATCACCTTGTCTGTAGGTAAAGATGAAAACAGCCCCTATGGAGAAATTATGGGCCTGAAAATGCACAGCTTATTGATATCTCAAGGGCGCCATCTTCTGGTAGGCTAAATATTTCAGCTCAAGTGAGAAATAAATAATGCATGCTTGATCCAAATTTCTTGTTGGATTTACAGATGTGGTATGGATGTGACTTGTACTTATAAAGTATGTCTAAAATATTTTAGGGAAGGTTTCAAGAATTGTAGATGTTGAATAATGTAAATCATTGTAGAATATCCATCGATTTTAATGAGTTGAGTAAAGATATCATATAACACTATAGATTTTTACAAAAGGTAAATTCAGGAAGGATAAATAGAGGGCTCCTCAAGTGCTTTAGCACCTAAAGCCTTTCTTTGCAGGTGAACAAAGCTTACAACACGCATGAAAATATACAGTCAGACTATTTTATTTTTTCTGTACGACCGGGCAAGGAAGAACAACTCTGACGACTCCTTTCGGCTGGCTTTTGGTTTGACTGTCCTGACGTCACGGAACACAGCTGAAAGCTTCTGCTGAAGCTGGTGCGCCAATGCCCCGTCCCAATACTTACAAATCAGAGAGCCACCAGTCTGCAGCACCTTCTCAGCCAAGTCAATCAATGACAATGACATTGTGATGAGTTTTTCATGGTCCATCTCCTTGAAACCACTGGCATTGGGTGCCATATCACTCATGATGGCATGAGCCTGGGCACCAGGGAGAAGTTCAAGCAGCTTGGCGTGTGTGACTGGGTCAGTGACGTCATGATTGGACAGGAAGTGAGCTCCATCTAGAGGTGCTATACGCAGAAGGTCAATTCCAACCACAGTGCCACAGGGGAATTCTCCATCTGGAAGTAACAGAACATGCAAGAGGTCATGAAGTGTAGAACTACTGTCAAAACTCATTTTCACAGCTTCTTGTGCTAAAGGGACATTGAATAACACTGTCAAGCCTTGACAATTCATTTCACTGATTGCACACTGATGTTCTACAGATGATCCTAATGCTTGGCACACAGTTCTCCACCAGACCAACAATGAACTTAAAATGTCAGAAAACAATGAGGTAACTGTACATTGATTCCACTCCCAAAAGTAACATTCATATTTATTAGAACGGCACTGAGAGGGTTCAAGGTTCGAGGCCAGTTTGGCTCAATTTGTCCACAACTTCCAAAATAAAACCTCTTGTTGCTGAATGTAAAACCTCTCCACTGTCACTACCTACAACAGCCTCCACTCCCTCTGTGCCCTAGTATGTAGTCCCCAGTGTCGCTCTTCCTCCCTCGCCTGCAGCAGACACAGCCCTGAGCATGAATCTCTCACGCGTGACACCAGCAGTACCACAGCATCTTCTAGAGGAGGTGATCAGCCTGGTGCTTCAGCATAGGGATGAGTTTTGGGAGCCGCAGTGAGCAATGAATAATGTTGAGGAGGAATACCAGGCTCTCAAGATGGAAGTGTGTAAACTTAGAGAGGAACTGTCCAGCACAGTCAACACCAGCCACATGCATGACCTGCAGAAGGAGCTACATGAGCTAAGGCAGGAATTTCTCAGCCACAACCATCCACTCTACAAAGAGTCCCACAAAAACTAGGACAACAGCTGAATCAGAACCCACCAACCAACCCAACCAACCAATGCACTGACCCAACTGACCACCACCCCCAACTCACAGCCTATAATCTCCAATCACTCCTGCCATCCTCCATAGACCTGACGAAAAACCAGACATTATGTTAATGATGGACTCAAATGGAGTTTATATTAGAAAAAGTTTATATTAGAAAATAAACCTTTCCCAAATTAAAATGTGTCAAAGTTATGGTGCCCCACAACAGAGAGAGCTTTGGAGATCTTGACTGTGGCCCAGCTTGTCTCCCCCAGCAATATCATATCAATGACCTGTGTGCCCAACAGGAGCTGGTGGCCACTTCACGAATATAGTAATATCTACCCTGCTCCAGAGGAGAGATTTTCACCCTGCCACCATCCAGTGGGTAAATGCCAGCTTCTCTCGGGACTGTGTGCTATGGCCCAACGTACACAAAGTCAAAGTCACCATTATTAGTCCGTTGTACAACCGAATGCCTTCTACTGAAATGTGTCTTCTGCATTTAACCCAACCCCTCTGAATCAGAGAGGCTGCCTTAATCGACATCCACGTCTTCGGCGCCCGGGGAACAGTGGGTTAACTGCATTGTTCAGGGGCAGAACGACAGATTTTTACCTTGTCAGCTCGGGGATTCGAACTTGCAACCCTCCGGTTACAAGTCCAACGCTCTAACCACTAGGCTACCTGCCGCCCCCTCTAGGGGGACTGGGATTCAAACCAGGGACTGTAGTGACGCCTCTTGCACTGAGATGCAGTGCCTAAGACCGCTGCGCCACTCGGGAGCGTGCCTGACCCACCATCCCACCCTCAGCCTGGACTGTCTTTATGACAATGTACACCTCACATGACAGAACAGGCACCAACTCCATGAGACCAATCAGACGCTCCTTTAGACCTGCATCTGGTGGCGCCTCACAGAGACTGGAGAACAGCCAGCAACACTGCCCCCCCACACCACCCTCTACCACTTCTCCAAGGAACTGCATACAGATACACTGAGCTATGCCCAAGCCGTACGCAGTCAGAGGCCCCATGCAGAGTTTGGAGCATCGCGGCCACACTGCCCTCCCATGGTACCAGACCAGGCCCGCCTCAGCACAGCTCAACCAGACCCATCACAGCACAGCTCTACCAGACCAGGCCCACCTCAACTCAGCCCAGCTCTACACTACACCGACCACTACCCTAGGATCTAGCAAAACACTGTTGAGTCAGTCCACACCATGTATCATTCACATAATTAGCCACACTGTCCTCCATACCACCCTCCTCAATTACCCCACAACTTCCCTCCCAGGCTAGTTTTGGTTACACTCCCTACTCCCATCCTCAGGACAGGCCTGGGACACTCCTGCCACCCCATAGCAGCTCCAGCCCTGCAACAGGAGCCACACCAAGGCCTCCAGTGCACACCCAGAATGGAGCATTGGCAGCCACCTCCTTTGGCGGGAGCTTCATCAGGGTGGACTGAGCTCTGCCAACACTGCTCTCCCAGTTCCCACCCTAGCCACTGCATCCAGCGACTTGAGGGAGGTCTGTCAAATGCTGTCTACTCTCCTCTCATGTGGGTTGGCCAGAGATCTTGGCAAAGTATCAGCTCACTCAACAAATAGCTGGAGATGACACTATGCCTGTTATCTCTTATGGGACTGAGCTGAATACGCCCTCTGACTTTAAATCCCATAGGGGTCTTGGGCTAATGCACCTAAATGTGCAAAGTATGATTAAAAAAATGGACACAATTGACATTTGGGTGCAAGACTTCTGTCCTGACATTCTTGTTCTCTAGGAAACATGGCTAAATGGTTCTGTATCTGATAAAGACATTGAAGTAAATTATTATAATGTATTTAGATGTGACAGATTACATAAAGGGGGAGGAGTGGCCATATATGTCAAATCGAATTTCATGGTGTCCCAATCTTTAAATATTTATATTTCCAATAAATTTTAGCTCCTGGTTGTAGATGTGCCCATAAACCAGAATACACACTTAGTTGTTGCTGGGATTTACCGCCCCCCTGCTGCCATGGTGGATGCTATTGGTGCTATATCTCAGTGTTGAACACCTTTTTGTCCTCGGAGATGGTCATTTTAGGGGATTTTAATCTGGATTGGCTATCCCTGGCATCAAATCAATTTAAGAGCATATACATTGATTTTAATCTGACTCAATTGATCTCAAAATCCACACAACTAAATGTGAAAAACCCTGTTAACTCCTCATTGATTAATTTAATACTTACTAATAACCTCGAAAATATATATTTTAGTATTTGCGTATGATCTCAGTGATCATTGTCCCATAGCATGTATTAGAGATACAAAACAGCAAAATACTAATCCTTGTTTAATTAAGAAGATACATTTTAAAGCATTTTCTCCTCAAGGGTTTTTAAATGACATGTTCTACTCTGATTTAGCCACTATCTCCTGTATTCCTGACCCTGAGTTGGATCTACTATGATTTCAGAGCACTCTCGTCTGAGTGTGCCAGAGCACAGAATAACTGATGAATTTTCGACCGCTCAACACCCGCTGAATATGGCCGCTGTCAGTAAACCTCAGCAAAAAGTTGTATTTAAAATTGTTGCCAGCAGCACAGTTACAGTCACCAACACTCTGAATAACATGAACAGCCTAACCAGCTCTGCTAGGGCGAGAATAATGGTCAGAGTGAGGTGTTCTCTCATTTATTCCTGGAAGTAGCTAGCCTGCTAGCTAACTTTAGCCAGTGAGCTTGGGTGCTTGACTGCGGATCAACCCTACTCCTCAGCCAGAGCGTCCAGCGTGCACTCTGAATGCTCCGAGAGTGAAACGCTCTGAATTTACAAACGGACAATGCTCTGAATTTATGAACGCCCAGAGCGCACTCTGAGCTCTCTCTCGAATGCACCCCTAGTGAATCTTTGTTTTCATTAAAGAAATGTACTATCTGTGATGTGCTAGATGCCTTGCTTAAGATTGGGCTGATATGCTTGATCCATTTTTGCTGCAGCTCTCTGCCCCCCTGATTGCTGAATCATTAACCCATATTTCTAACCTGATGATTATATCTGGTACTATCCCCAAGGTTTGGAAGGCGGCCCATGTACTCCCCCTTCACAAAGGTGGTGACCCTTGTGACCTAAATAATTATCAGCCTATTTCTAAACTTTCTTGCCTAGCTAAAATATTAGAATCCTTGATTAATTCTCAGCTAAGATCTTTCTTATCTTTGAAATGTATTCTAAATGTACATCATTCTAAATGTACATCATTTAAATGTATTCTAAATGTTGGGTTTTAGACCAGGTCATAGCACTATCTCTGCTGCATCTCTAGTTATAAATGGTGTGGTTAACTGTATGGATAAAAGGCAACATTGAGCTGCCCTCTTCATTGACCTTTTGATACTATTGATAATTCACTGCTAATTCAGAGGCTTTCTTCAATTGGTCTAGACCAGGCTGAATGTAACTGGTTTGTGTATGTGTATCTACTGATGGTGTTAAATCAGGTTTCCTAGATATTACGAAAGGTGTACCATAGGGGTCGATTCTGGGTCCTGTACTTTTTACATTAACAATATCAACTTGTCTGTAAAAAATATTTTACCTGCACTTGTACACCGATGATACTGTTGTGTATGCTATTGCCCCCAAGGGTGACTAGGCTCTATCGGAGCTATAGTCTGCCTTCATTGTACTGCAGCAAAATTGTATTGACCTGAAATTAGTAGCCTACAGAATGCATGTAAAACTAAGTACATGTTGTTCTCTAGAGTGCATAAAAATAACTGATGATTCAAGCATATGTCCTTTGGATGGTGTTCATATTGATTGTGTCCCTGCTTACAGGGATAGATGAAAACTGTCTTTAAAAAGCATATTGATGAGTTAGTAAGAAGCTTCTTCTATAGAAATATAATGGGCTTCTTCTATAGAAATAGGTCCTGCCTCTCGCTAAATAGTAGAAAGAGGATTATTCAGTTGACGTTCCTATCGTTCCTAGACTACGGCAACATCATCTATATGAACGCAGCTGCCACTTCATTAAAGCCGTTAGATACAGTTTAACATAGCGTACTATGCTTTATTACGGAAGACAATTTTAGTACTCATCACTGCATTCTCTACCGGAAAGTTGGTTGTCCCGTTTTGATGTCACATTGCTATGTTTTCATTTATAAAGCCATTTTACAAAAAGTCCCACTGTACCTAACATCTTGACTTAACTTTAGACATAGGAGTTACCACACCCGGTCTCGGGGATGGTTAACTCTGGAAATTAATTAAAAGTTAACTAAAACCTGATTGACCTTTCTTGCACCTTATTTGTGGAACAATATTCAAAATGTTCTTAAATGTGATGTTTTGGTGCCTCTAGGGCAATTCAGAAGGCTGATTGAGGACCGTATTACTGATGAATGTGTTTGTTAATTATGACCATGTTGTTCTTTCTGCTTGTATTTTTTTTATTTCTATTGTGCGTATTTTCTGTAGTTTATGTAATTAAGGGCTCGTCTGTAAAAGAGACCTTGGTCTCAGTATGACTCCCTGATAAAATAAAGGTTAGATAAATAAATACAAATTAACATGGCAGTTAGAACAATGTCAGATGGGGGAAAATATATATTTGGCCTGGCTGGTAGGTTAATTATTACAGCATGTCATGTGTTAATCTGCCAGTTGGGTAAATAAAAGACGTACTCACTAGCCCCAGTTGAGTTAACCCTGTGAACAGCTATCTGGCTCCAAGCACCCGGTGCAGCACCACAATCTATTACGTTAAATCCAGGTTTTAAAAGTTTGTATTTGTCATAAATCTCCAGCAGTTTGAAGGCGCTTCTACACCGGTAGTTGTGCACATGGGCAGCCTTCACAAATGGGTCATTAAGCTGCCGAACTATCCAACGCTGATCAGCAGTACTCTTTCCTTTCAGATTATGCGCAGCCTTTTTTAGGATATGTACAGAGGTATGTAGATATGATTTTTGTAACACTGAGTACCACATTATTTATCTAAATGTAATGGAAAAAATGTTCTAATCTGTGCTAATGCTGCTGGCAGACAGCATTTCGTTCGACTTTGTAGTTGCACTTTCTGATCACATGAGTTTGTTGGACACGCTCGATTTAGTCAAAGACAGCCGACTCCGCGATTTAGCGCTCCCGGTAGTCCTGCAAGGCGACAATAGAATCATGCGTGATCCGCTCACCCGGCGCACCGCGCGAGTTAAATTGAACGCAGCTAATTCATTTGTCCGAGAACGTCAATGATGCACATAATCTGCGCAGATTTAATTATTTTGGAGAAGTTATAACGCGTGGCAATTATTTTGTTTTCAAACGTGTTAAATTATATGAGGATGTGTAATTAAATATGTTACCGTAAAACTACAGCAACTGCTATCACCAGCTATGGAATTGTTTTGAAATGGTGTGACATTATACTTCTGTTTCCAATCGACAATATTTGAGGGTAACACATTTTCACGGATCTTTAACTAAAACGACCAGCTTTATCCTATATGGTTTTATCCTCAATGTCGAATGCTACAGGTCAGTGACCGAGATATTGAATACGATCACATGGCAGGCCTTGCCACTGTCAACGCGGGATTGAAGAAATTCGTTATTTATTCTGGAAAACTCTAATCTATGAAAACCATTTAAGGACTAGATTGACAACCTAAAAGTTGCTATAAAGGCAAGTTACTTGCATGGAGTTTTACTTCTAGTCTACTTTAAGAATGCAATAAAAAGTCTACTAGTTTAAGTTTGCTGTTGTGCACTGCTGTGATGTCTTGCATATCAGAACTCTTACAATAGTGTTTTGGCAGAAAATACCATACCATATAGAATGCTTCTCAATAATCTGCAATGTATCATCTCTAGAGATACTGTAGCTTCATGCAACCAAGAGAGTGAGGTCATCCATGGATTGTGGTCTACTGATTATTACACACTGATTATGCATATTACAGGTACAATGTTTACCAACAAGCTGCTGACCCTGGTGCTGGTGGTGCAGCCTGGACGGGTGCTGCTGGGCATGAAGAAGAGAGGGTTCGGAGCAGGGAAGTGGAATGGGTTTGGTGGCAAAGTCCAACCTGGGGAGACTATTGAAGAGGCTGCCAGGCTGTGAGATTGGTTGCAGTCCTCGGTAGATGTCTTGAAAGGTTTCCCTACAGTTTGGTTGAACAATTTGCATGTAAAATCATGTTAACAGATTCCAGCCCTGGGCAGCATCTGATACTACATACCCCCATAAATGCCATATTGTGATGTTACAGTAGGCATGGTCTGATTATTGCCTGTTATCTGAGGCCTACTATCTAGTTTTTTCCTACTCTGGTCTGAAAGAGACACACTTTCCTGCTACTTTCTCTCTACTTACAAACGGTTTGTTTTTTCCAGAGAACTTCAGGAGGAAAGTGGCCTCAGTGGATGCACTTGATGAGATTGGAAATATCAAATTTGAATTCATCTGAGAAACAGAGCTGCTTGATGTCCATGTTTTCCCGAGCTGATAACTACAATGGGGAGCCAACAGAGTCAGATGGTATTCATTCTCAATCTCATGCATTCTATTTAGGGCCAGGTTGGTGACCAGGATAAACTCATGGCCCAACAGGCTATAATCATAGACCCCATAGTTTTCCTGGAAAAACTGCTGACCCAAACTACATGCCTTTCTATGGAATTTCTGAAGACTGATGTCTGACGAAGTTCATTAACTGATACCTTTTCTCTTATAGAGATGAGGCCGCAGTGGTTCGACTCGGACAAGATAGCCTTCAGTCAAATGTGGGTTGACGATATTCTGTGGTTTCCTCTGATGCTTCAAAAGAAGTTGTTATTGGGCTACTTCAAATTTCAGGGTCTTGACTAGATCATCGATCACAAGTTGGAGGAGGTAGAAAAGCTTTAAGATAGACTACTGGCCTCTGACTCATTCATACTGTATCAAAGAGCATTCCCACATGTTGGCTACCTGAAACATCCCTGGAGAAATACTGCAGAATTTCTACTGATTCCAGCTACCCTAGTTCATATTCAGTGCCAAGAAATCCCCAGGTCTTTGTAAATTTACAAACATTTTGTTGCCAGTGATGACCATATGCCTGTGAATCAGTAGTAATAATTCCCACTGAGCCAAAACTAAATACTGGATGTGTAAATGTTGCTGACATCATCATATGTATTCCATTCCACTATTGTGTTTATATTACATTTTAAAGTATGCAGGAATGCAGTTTGCTCTTTAGTAAAGAATGCACCTCTTTTTGTTACTTTATCAAACAGGTGGTATGGTAAATGTGGAATGACAATGATTTTGATTGTTCAACATCCTGTTTAATTCAATTTAGTATCATCAGGGTAATTTCTTTAAAAAATATATAACCTTTAACTAGGCAAGTCAGTTAAGAACAAATTCTTATTTACAATGACAGCCTACTCCGGCCAAACCCGGACAACGCTGGGCCAATTGTGGGCCGCCCTATGGGACTCCCAATCTCAGCCGGATGTGATACAACCTGGATTCGAACCATGTATAGTGATGCCTCTCGGGAGCCCAATAATAACAAGACGGGAATCTGCTACTTTTTATTTAACATTAAGTGAGATTCAACATAAAACTGTACAATAGTTAAACGTTCCTGTATCTACATCCTCCATCTAGTTCCTCTTTTCTTTCTCAAAGACCATATAAAGTATTTGTTCCTCTTATTTAAGACTTCCCCAAAAATAAGGTTATGACAATATCTCATTTTGACACAATAAGAACTTGTGAGGAACCAATTAACAGATCCACAGAGAAGACTAAAAATAATGCATTGAATAACAAAATGTATTGCCCGATGCTCTCTAATATTACTCAGTTCTAATTGGGAGACAACATTTTGTTACACAGCCTCATTTCATGTACTTTAATTACATGTAAAATACATGCAATTTGCACATCCTGCAAGAAGAGGGTGAATTTTCGCAAGAACAGGTTATGTAAACCTTCAAAATTGTGAGTGAAAAATAAAAAAATTCATCAGATCAAATAATGAGAAACTTTACCAACAATCTTATGCTTTAGACATGGAATCAATGTATACTGTTGAATAAGAGGACAATAAATCATTAGGTATATTCTTGAAAAAGATAAATCAGAGAATATTCTTGAATATTACATACACAATATTCAAATCTAGTTTTCTTCAAATCTACATTAAGTAAACACTGAACCACCATTGCATCTTAATTGAAACTGAAACATTGCAAACAGGTCAAAAGCATTAACACAGAGCACATTTAATTTCTACCTGAAATAAAATATTACAGTATAATTACTTCATAATTGCACTAATGACTGTGGCATTGTAGCATGTTTCTTTGGTATGTTCACCATTGGTCATGCTGAGTGTTATATCAGCCATAAATCATAAATTATTTTAATTTTATCAAAATTCCTCTTGATAGCTTGCTCGGATCAGGCGTAGAAACTGAAGTAGCTTTTCACAGTATTGCAAATAAGATTCGATTGAAGCAAGGAATTTGAAGTTCTTTGCATGAATATCAAGACAACAAGCTAGCAAGCCCAGTTGCACAAGTGTGGTCAGTAGGATGATTAATACTTATGTTGTACATCACAACAAACCATTGAATAACATGCTGCTACTACATTTACTTCAATATATATTGGTTTGCCTGTCTTTTTCAGAAATGAGGCTGTGCCCTGATTAGAATCTTTCTAAACATCTTAAACATTTACACTAGTCATTTTAAACACAAAGGTTATATTGCCACCACCTGGCTGCGGCAAGGAAACATATCTTCCATGTTTGGCAACATCTTCAATCAGCTTAATTAGTGTATTCTTACATGCACATACATTCTTATATTTGTCTGCCTGCAATAAGACACTACATTATACTTCAACATAGGCGAATGATCCTCCAAGAAGTGTAGGTAAGAAGTCCCTCATATGGTAAAGGCAGTGAGCTCCAGAATAACACAGAAAGGTCCAGCTTTTCAACAAAATGTTCCCTATATATCAATTATGAAATCAATATTTTCCTCTTCTCATACAGCAAGGCAGCAGTACACATTCTTCAAAGCACTCTTCCACTTCCCAATGAGCTCCTTTGACTGATCAACCTCTGTGACATCCCTAGTGGGGATGCACGTAAAGTATAATATATCTTGAGCTGTAGACCACATCCATTCATTGAAATCAGTGATGCAGTGGTAAAAAAAAGGGGAAAAAAGGGGGTAAACTGGTCGCCGGGTAGCAGAGAAAAAAGTAGCGCCCCTATACTTCAATGCATTTTTCCGCAAAAGGTGGATAAACTGTCCCACAAATAAAGAAAACTGCATTTACTCACCACTGATTGATACTTAAGGCACAGTTTATAGTGTTTTTCAAGGTTTTATGAAAACAGTTCACCATCAGTCCCTTCTGAGACTTTGACTGTATCTTGGCTTGCAAAGCAGCATATTCATTGCTTGTTGAGAAAGAAGGGGACATGGGTGTCTACTTGGGTGTAAGAGGAGGGGATTGCATTTCATCGACACCGAAGAGACACCCAAGCTTCTGCTGGAGATCATTCCACACTGCACCCATCTAGTTACCGAACAAACAAAGTAGTCTGTTATGGTGACAGCATCCTCTGACCAAAATTCCAAGACAATCATCTTATAATTGTGTATCTATTAAATATTAGAATCACACACACACACATCAACCTAATGAACTGTGTGCTCTACTACTTCAACTCAATCCTTAGAAATCCATGCCTGACACTGTATATTTCCAGGTGAGTCTCACCTCTTGGTGACCTTGGACCTGTGAGTTGACGAAGGCTCCCAGGATGTGAGAGGTGATGGGCAGGTATGTGAAGATGAGCTGAGTCTCCTGGTGAAGGCAGAACAGGGAGAAGTAGTTCCGCAGTTCCATGGTCTGAATGGCGTTCTCTTGCTGTTAGGGGAGGATACAAACCATTACTTCACAAACCACAACCATGTGATGGTTATCAAGAGGAACAACCTCATTGATCATAAGACTATGCTGTCATGGCCTTGTATGTAGGTGTCAGTGTTGAAAAACATGACATATGAGATCCATTCTAAAGGCTGAAATGCCCAACTGTCAAATGCAATATTGTCCTAAGATGGTTTAGTATGAGAAATGTGGTAGGATATACAAGGATATCAATCCTTATACCAGGGTATCAATCAACTTCCCAATGATGGCATATAGAAAAATGTGTTCCCTCCTTCCTCTCAATGTCAGAGAGGACACAGTCTCCCCGAGGGAGGGAGGGTGGGTTGGCCTGTGAGGCCAGAATAATGAAGATTAAATAATGTCAACAGTGTTGATTTGACGTGTGACAACCCTGAGTAAATGAGGAAGGAAGAGCGTTTTCAAGCACACTGCGTGAGTGAGTGAGAGAGAGGGAAGAGAAGGAGATAGAATGAATGAGAAAGAGAACCTGCACAATGCGAGACTCCAGTTGCTCCACTGACACCTGCTCTTTGGGCTGCACTGTGGCACTCATCATCTGCCTCTTCATCATACCGTACTTCTGCAGCGCTCTCTGGTGCTCGTGCAATACTCCTTCTCATGCCGCTCACACAGATCCTATGGGACACAACAACACACACACACTGGGTAAGAATTAACTAAATAACTACCCTATTTTTACATTATACTCATTTAGCAGACACTGTCCAGAGCGACTTACAGTAAGTAGTGAGTGCATACTTTTTTGTACTGGTCCCCGTGGGAATCGGACTCCACAACCCTGGCGTTGCAAGCACCATGCTCTACCAACTGAGCCACACGGGTCAAAGATATATTGTTAACACTCTAAATTAAGTTGCTGTTATACCTGTGTAGTACATTTGTAATAACACTGGTAACATTGCATTAACATGACACATAGTTCTTCAGTAACTGCATTTTTTACATTTCTCAAACTCACTCTGTATGACTGCAGCAAATCCAAGAATAGATTCAGTTTTTCCACAACATCGTCCTCTTCTCTCCTCCCCTTAAGATATCAATGAATAAATGATTGAGTTTGGCAATAGCACAGTAGAGCAGGTGGTACGTATACAGTGAGCTGGATTGTACCTGCTGAGCACCTTTGTCGGCTAGCAGAGCAAACTCCACGGAAAGGCCTTTCAGAGACTGACGGAGAATGCCCCAGGTGCTTTGGGATGAGGCCAGAGAGGGAATGGGTGAACCATCGGAGCCCAGTGTACTGCAACAGAAAGCATAACTATAGAAGCTGGACCAGCTGACAAAAACTTGTCTTGGCTGACAAAAACGATTTAAGGTGAAACACCTGAAAAGGAAAAGAAAACAAAATCCTTCACAATTGCCAACATTTTCTTCCCCAAAACTGTTGTATGGGTGGGGTAGCTAGCATAATACGTTTCCTTGTGCCAAAACACTTGTGTAGAGAGGCGATAGAGAAAGAGCTTTATGCCCTTAATTAAATGCTGAGTGCTGTACCTGAGCTCCCTTCCAAACATTAGCAAATCAGTGGCGTTTTCCTTGGAGCGCTCGGCCATCTTCTCTGCCCGGTCCCGCAGCTTATGAAAGCTGTTGTGGATATTCCTGATCAGTTCCCTGCTTGATGAAAACTGGGCCTGGATATCAGCTGGGAGATATTCCTACAGCACAGATGTACCAAGACTCACACTGCTGCATCTCAGTAGGATTTCAAATAGTCATTTGATGCACTATTTCATAATAGAAACAATACAAACCTTTGCCAGAGTTGCCATTGTATTAGTCATGAATTCATCTCCCATTTTCTTGCAAGCATCACGCATTTTCACTTGAACGTCCTGAGATTAAGAGAGAGAGTAAAGTTGTGTGAGCTGTACGGTCATTATCCATGGCAAGCCCAAGAACAAGATGATCTTGGCATAGACAACTAGCAGAGATGAAGCAAGGTGGTCTTTTCAGTAGCAGAGACGTACCGAGCCGTTAAAGGTGAGAAAGGTCTTGACCAGTTCGTCCTCGGAGAAGAAGGGGTGTCGTGCCACTAGGTTGATGAACCGTCCCAGAGCACGCCGCCTTCCCTCTATAAAGTCCCTCTCAGACATGGAGGTCAAGACTGTAGACAGACAGAGGCCAGTTAAAGAGCCACCATAATCAGTTGTTCTGCTTCCGTAAAACAGAAGATATCATACCGTTTTATGTAATACAGTCAGGGTTGGCTCTTGAAGTAAATTATCAACCTGGATTACTTTTTAAAAAGTGTAATCGGAATACTTACATTCTTAAAAACAGCTAATTACTTTCAGGATTACTTAATCTATCTATACTTCATCTTGATAAAACTTTGTCATCATTGCTGTCATTTAGCGCACCATCAGCACTTCTCATTTGCTCTCAGAGATTCTATTATTCTGCTGATTGCCCATCAAGGGTGGATGGCTTCTTTTATGGTTGAATGAATTGTTAAGGCTTCCAAAACATTTACACCTGGCTCACTGGTCAATGAAAATCATCTGGACTACAGAGTTCTTGCTTGCTGCTTTGAAGCAGTGCAGTTTCAATCTCTTTCCTTTGTGAAATGCTTTCTGATTGCACAATATTTCAAAATGTAGGTCTAATCATGGGAAAAACACTATGGAATGCAAACAAAGTTGTTACTGTTTAAGAGATAAGGGTCTAAGCTTTCTGGTCTGAACTGTATTTAATAGTCAACAAAGGCCACTCACGTCGGGCATTAAAGGTGGGTGCATAGGCATATACATTAAATGTACTGTTAGATATACATTTCACGGCTAACTATCAGTAATATACTATATTTTGAGTTAGCGATCTCTAACCACTTCCTCAGCTGGTGAATTAGTCCCAAATAAATTAGCATCAACATGCCCAAAAATATGTAGACAAATGAATATCTATCGAACAAAAAAATATAAAATTCTGTAACCCTATTTTCATAGTAAAATAATAACAATTGCCTAGTTGCCAAACACCAAATCCACGACAATCACCGGTTTAGGTTGTGATTGAAAATAGCTGGAATCATGCATTTGTACTTGAACATGATGTCAGAATACACCATGTATTTCTTGAATCGTACCGTGTTAGTAGTCTAGTACACCTCTGAATAAAAAACTTTGAATGACTTTATAAGATGATGAGGCTACCATTGTTTTCTATTGCATGACCCCACAGCAATATTGGTGCAACCAAATCACGGGCTGGTGCCAACAAGTGAAAATGTTAGTATGGATCCCTGTGACTATGCTCTAACAAATAGAATATAACATGAATTATAGGATATTTAGGCTCTCACCTCATTTGGAAATAATAATGTTACTAAATTAAAAAAATACTATATTAAATCAACAGTTGAAAGTGTTTTCAAATATGTCTGGGTGCTAGAAGTGAAAGTAATGCAAAAGTAATCCAAATGTAATTGAATCGGTTTAGGTTACTTATTTGGAGTAATCCAAAGGATTACAGAATATCATGTAATTGTAATCAGTAACGGATTACATTTTTCATGTTATCCGCCCAACCCTGATTAAAGTAATAACATTGGTATCTAATAATGGTAATATAAAGACAGAGTTCATGTCTGCTGTGGGAACACGGGTGAAGTTGGATTAATAGAACTGGAGTTCCTTTGGAGCAGCGGGACCCCAGCTCTGATGCAGAGTGGAACACTATTATTTACAGATCAAAGCCTCACTCTCCTCCTAATAAACCTTCTGACTGACATCCTCTATATACCTCCTTTCAGCATTCTCTTAGGCGGCAGCGCAGGCACCATTCTGTAGGCAAACCTCTGCAGCAAGAGCTCGTGGAAGACATCGAAATCACTGTACCGCCGGTAAACAGATATCTTAAAATGCTGAAAAAGTTAAAATAAATATGATCTGTGAATAACCGAGATGTGCAAAATAACATATTGCTTTGGGTTGTGAATTCATACAAATATATTGACAATGGATGTGTTTGTCATGAGTTGGCTTTAGTTCCTACTGATTGTGAATGCTCACTGCACAGAAACAACACCAGCTCTGTTCAGCTTAGGCATCCAGTGTAAACTTTGCAATGTACTGTATGTATACATTCATTCTTAGATGGACCCTTACCAGCAAGCATTAAAGCCATTCGTTTCACCAAGCCAAAAATGCTGAAATATTTGAGGAGCCAGGAATAGAGCCAGAGGGAATTAAAGGCTTTTTGGAGTTATGATCAAAATTCCTATAAACAATGTTTTGCTTGTAATGCACAATTGTGACCTATTTGAAGTAAAAAGGTAAATGCATGGTAAAGTATGTGCTTGACCTTTTCTATGAATAATTTCTTTGACTGTTCTTCTAACAAAGCCCATTTATGTTACATTCATATGTAATTAAATGCAGCCTTCACCTGGCTGGTGATCTGGTACTCCACGTGTTTGAGGAACAGACCCTTCTTTTCAGGAATTAGCTCCACCTGGACTGTATCCCTGGCAAGCAGCTTGCCCAGGGTCTGGGACACCGTGAGGGGGCTCTCCTGAGTTAGCTGCATCCTCAGAGTCTGGAGGTCCTTGAACTCACCAAGTTGGGGCTTAGGGAACTCTGTCAAACAAACACCAAGTCAAACATGAGTAAGCAATGCTCTCATCTACTCATTTGTCTAGAAGGCAATCAGCACATCTATGCTCACAGACAAAGTGTACACACCCAGCTCTATTGAACTAATAGACATCATTTAGGATTTCCTGTTGTGCAGGTTTGAATATAAAAAAATGTTCCTACACACATCCATGTTGTGTGGGAAAAGCAAGCATGTTCCAGTGTACATTTGACGTTTCCCTCTGATCCTTCAGACACTTGAATTCTCCCATTCACATTCTTTTGTTTACTTTTATTTAATCAAGGGAACCAAATTGAGACCAGTGTCTCATTTGCAATGGTGCCCTGAGGACAAAAACAGCATCAATACAACAACAAAATATAAAAAGAAACTACAATTCAGCTATAAATACATTACAACCAGTTATTATAGTCAATTGAAACAATTGCACACTTCCGTGAACTCATTTACCAACAGAGTTTTAAACTGCCCTATCGGCACCAGGGAATCCAGGTGGAAATTGTTTGTAAGGTATTCCATAACTGTGGTGCGTTAAAACTAAATTTACTCAACTTTGTGGAGTCAACCGGGACCTCAAGAGTTAAGAAAACCTCAGAACGAGATTGGTATCTCATATTGTAATATTTCAACAGGGAAGTGAGGTATGTTGGAATCTTGTGGAGCAGAGCTTTGTAAACAAGAAAGGAGTAATAAAGTGATCTACAGCATTTTTGTGAGGTCCAGCCAACCTTCTGATACATGATGCAGTGCTGAGTATTAAAACTGTCAGTGAAGCGCTACGGTAGACGGCATCCAGCGGTTTAAGAGTAGTGGCTGCTGCAGTCTGGGGAAAGTATTTGCCCCCTTTCAGATTTTCTCTATTGTTTGCATTATTTTGATACTGAATGTTATCAGATCTTCAACCAAAACATAATATTAGATAAAGGGAACCTGAGTTTACAAATAACAAAAAAAGTTATACTTATTTTATGTATTTAATTCACACAGTTATGCAACACCCAATTCCCCTGTGTGAAAAATGTATTGCCCTTTACACTCAATAACTGGTTGTGCCACCTTTTAGCTGCAATGACTGCAACCAAATACTTCCTGTAGTTGTTGATCAGTATCTCACATCGCCTGAGGCAGCAAAGCATCCCCAAACCATCACAGTAGTGTTTTTGGGGATGCTTGCTGCCTCAGGACCTGGACGACATCCCTTAATAGAAGGAACCATGAATTCTGCTCTGTATCAGATCATTTTACAGGAGAATGTTAGGCGCAGCTGGGTAATGCATCAAGACAATGATCAACAACACACAATCAAGTCTACATGAAAATGGCTAAAAAGCAATACATTTGATGTTTTGGAATGGCCTAGTCAAAGTTCAGACCTAATCCCAATTGAGATGTTGTGGCAGGACTTGAAACAAGCAGTTCATGCTTGAAAACCCACAAATGTCACTGAGTTACAACAGTTCTGCATGAAAGAGTGGTCCAAAATTCCTCCACAGTGACATGAGACTGAAATAACTACAACTACAGGAAGTGTTTGGTTGGAGTCATTGCAGCTAAAGGTGGCACAACTAGTTATTGAGTGTAAGGGGGAAACTACTTTTTCACACAGGTGCATTGGGTGTGGCATAACTTTATTTATGAAATAAATGTAATAAGTATGTAATTGTTGTGTTATTTGCTCACTCAGTTTCCCATTATTTAATATTAGGATTTGGCTGAAGATCTGATAACATTCAGTATCAAAATTATGCAAAAGTAGAGAAAATTAGAAAGTGGGCAAATACTTTTTCACTGCACTGTATATAAATAGTAAAGAGCACAGGTCCCAATATCAACCCCTGCGGTACACCTTTCATAATATTGAGGAAACTAGACTTGACACCACTAGAAAGCACACATGACTCTCCCTAAACTCAAATGTCTCTTAAGTCTTTCAAACAATTATGATGGTGTGATTCATGTGATCCTGAACTTAACCCTCCTTGACATTCCACAGAGATATGAGCAGAGTTAATCATCCTCCTACAACAACCAGGAAACCAGCTCTACCATAGCTCAGCAGAGAAAACGTGACATCAGTTTCAAAGAAAGCAGTCAGCTGCCATATTGGCAGCACTTTAAATAACACAGAGGTCCCTAAATAATCATTTTGAGCTTTGGAACAGAGATCTAACTCAAGGCTGTGTTCGGAGTACTGGCTACATCTGAAAAACCAAAGACGACGACTCCTCTCCAACTTAATGGTACTGTACACTGTAACACTCATGCTTTTCTTCACAAAAACCTAGCCACAAAATGTGAAAGTAAATTGATTCATATAATCCAGAAACACAAGTGTACTTAACAGAGAGGGAAGAGTTCTTCCTGTAACTTTCATTATAATTTTCACAGAGCTGTTCAAGAGGGAAAAAGGGTCAGGGAAAGGTTGTGTGTCTTTTACAGAGACATGGGAAGGGAGCTGGTGTATTCCTGGACAAATGCCCAGAGGTTAGAGGAAACCAGCCAACAAATACAACACACTATGATAAAACTAGGACCAGCTTTTTAGCACAGCACACTTGCTTGTTTTGTGTGCAAATGCAATGTGTACTTTAGCTTGTCACATGCATATTCAACTTCACACAATAAATATATGGTGAACTGAACTTTCTCTCACAAGCTGTTCATAGGTGTCACAAAGGCTTTTGACCTTAGATACTAAACAGTCAAGCTACTCATTAAGCTACATATTTACTGATGTGTCCTCACTTGAAAACAACTAGTTCAAAGGCTTACCTTGTATGCAGTTCTCTAAGAGTTTCGGGCTTGGTTGCTTTCCTTGCTGAGCAAGCGCGATCAATGCCAGTGCTTTATATAGGGACAACTTGCTTAAGAATCCATCAGTGTAGTCAACATGCTCAGCAATCTGAAAAAGACAAGGACATTACAGGACTCTCTTAACAGGTCATTTCTAAATCCAGGGTCTAAATTCAGCAGTGGTTGACAAGAAAATGCTAATGATATAATACAGTAAGAAACATCAAACTGAACCATGTGGTCTCAGCTGAAATACATCTATGATGCGTTTCCATGGATAATGTGTAACACGTTGTATTTTTCATGTCCCATGTGCTCTTGAATAACACAACATTTAAAACACCATCCCCTCAAATAACATCAGTTTTGAGTAAGCTTTACTGAAGCAAATACTACTAATTAAATGGTAGAAAGGAGATAGTTAGCAGGATGGCGTTTCTAATAACTGGTGTTGGAACTAGTATTGTAATTACCCCCTTAGTACTTAGTGGGAAAACAAATATAGGCTTGAGAGGGTCTTTGAATAGAGTTGAATGGTTTGTATCAAAGAGCGCTAGATGTTTTTCAAGTCTTTTCTGTTTAGTGTCTACTTCCTATTCTGCAGAATTTCTTGTTCACTTTTCTTGGAGTTCCAAGAAGGGAAGAGGATAGAAAACCCATAGGTCTAATACATAACAAACCAGTCTGTGCTGTTGTTTCATAACAACAAAAACTTGAGCCTAAACAAACAAACAAACAAACCACAAACAGACAAAACTTATTTTCACATTTGGCGGGCATTCTAAATCATAGATGTGACAACAAGTAAAGAAAAAGTTGTGTTCACCTGGCCCTGCACAGCACTGGGAAGATCTGTTCTGCTGAGCAACCTCTGGAAGACCTCCACCTGCACTCGTTCATCTATCTTACTGCGGATGGCCTCATACACCTCCCTGTAGTATGGAGGCACTGATCCTGAGAGAGGAGGTGCACAAACCATTAGGCATGGATTCATGTGGATGAAGACATTTTTATTAGTTGCATGATTTGTGGTTAAACATCATGGCAAAATCAATTTCATTTAACCTAAACAAATCATATGTATTGGTCGCGTACACATATTTCGCAAATGTTATTGCAGGTGCAATGAAATGCTTATGTTTCTAGCTCCACCAGTGCAGTAATACCTAACAATACAGAAACACACAAACTCCAAAAGAAATAAAGAAATATCAGAATGAGCAATGTCAGAGTCCGGATATATATAGATATTTTACACAGTGTACAAAACATTAAGAACACCTGCTCCATCCATGACAGACTGACCAGGTGAATCCATGTGAAAGATGTGATCCCTTATTAATGTCACTTGTTAAATCCACTTAAAATCAGTGTAGATGAAGGGGAGGAGACAGGTTAAAGAAGGATTTTCAAGCCTTGAGACATTGATTGTGTATGTGTGCCATTCAGAGGGTGAATGAGCAAGACAAAATAGTTAAGTGCCTTTAAAAAGGGTATGGTAGTAGGTGTCAGGCACACCGGTTTGTGTCAAGAACTGCAACGCTGGAGCCACTAATAATATAAATTATTTTATCAAAATAGATTAACCTGCATTTTTGCAAAAGTCACTGATCTGGCTTTCAAATCAGTCTAAGAAAATGCCCTTTTTGTTATAATTTTAACCAGAACCATGCACATCCACTAATAATGACCAACTTCTGGTAATAGGCACTACTGAAAAATAAAGGTGTAAAATGTAACTTTTGGGCGACCCAACATATTCACATAGAAATGTGAGTTATAGATGTGTCATTCTCATTGAAAGCAAGTCTAAGAAGCGGTAGATCTGTTTTATTTGCGCTATTTTTATGCTTCCTGTACTTAAGTTTTGTTTTTGCGTTTTTACTTTTGGTTTTGTACATCAGCTTCAAACAGCTGAAAATACAATATTTTTCTTATGGAAAATATATTTCACAGTGGTTTAGATTGGTACAATGATGCTCTACACTATATTTGCTTGTTTTGTCACAAACTGAAATTAGGCAAACTATTCAAATTTTAGTAACCAGGAAATGGCTGAGCGATTTTTGCATAGTGCATCTTTAACACAGATCTCATAAACAATCTCAAGCACAAGCCCTCCTACTAGTGAGTAGCCAGCTAATCTTTATATTTAAGGTCTAGCCAACTTGGATCTACAGTGCATTTTGTTGTGTTACAGCCTTAATTTAAAATGTATTAAAGTGAGATTTAGTGTCACTGGTCCACACACACCACACACACACACACACACACACACACACACACACACACACACACACACACAGTACCCCATAACGTCAAACTGGAATTATGATTTTAGAAATGTTTAGTAATTAAAAATGAAAAGCTGAAATGTCTTGACTGAATAAGTATTCAACCCCTGTTATTGCAAGCTTAAATAGGTTCAGGAGTAAACATTTGCTTAACAAGTCACATAATAAGTTGCATGGACTCACTCTGTGTGCAATAATAGTGTTTAACATGAGTTTTGAATGACTACCTCATCTCTGCACCCCACACACTCTGTAAGGTCCCTCAGTCAAGCACTTAATTTCAAACACAGATTCCACCACAAAGACCAGGGAGGTTTTCCAATGTTTCTCAAAGAAGGGCACCTATTGGCAGATGGGTAAAAAAAAAAGCAGACATTGAATATCCCTTTGAGCATGGTGAAGTTATTAATTACACTTTGAATGGTGTGTCAATACACCCAGTCACTACAAAGATACAGGTGTCCTTCCTAACTCAGTTGCCAGGGAGGAAGGAAACTGCTCAGGGATTTCACCATGAGGCCAATGGTGATTTTAAAACAGTTACAGAGTTTAATGTCTGTGATAGGACACAACTGAGGATGGATCAACAACAATGTAGTTACTCCACAATGCTAACCTAAATGAGAGTTAAAAGAAGGAAGCCTGTACAGAATAAAATATTCAAAAACATGCATCCTGTTTGCAATAAGGCACTAAAGTAGAACTGCCTAAAATTTGGCAAAGAAACAAACTTTGTGTTCTAAATACAAAACAATGTTTAGGACATATCCAACACTAACAGATCACTGAGTACAACTCTTCATTTGTCAAGCATGATGGTGGCTGCATCATGTTATGGGTATGCTTGTCATCGGCAAGGACTAGGGAGATTCTTAGGATAAAAGGAAACACAATAGAGCTACAGTAAGCACAGACAAAATCCTAGAGGAAAAGCTGGTTCAGTCTGCTATCCAACAGACATATGGAGATAAATTCACCTTTCAGCAGGACAATAACCTATAACACAAGGCCAAATATACACTGGAGTTGCTTACCAAGATGACAGTAGGCCGGTTTCCATTGACCCAGGTTTATTCGACAAAAGCAACGTTGCAACAACAAAAAAATTATTTGCGACAAGTGTCATGGAAACGGCAGATATAGGAGAAACTTTCTCAAGATCGACAACATTTTTATTTGTTCGACGGGTGGATTTTTATTTTTGTCTAACTTTATTTAATCAAATGATGATTAAAACTGTGTTTTTAGAATAAATGATGATTGCCTAATCATTTTGAAGGCATGTGATGTCACTGCATAATTATAAAGCTCCACTTCAGGTTTAATTCTAAATGCCTATTGCTTGCTAAATAAAAAATATATATTATGTTTCTTCACAGAACAAAGATTGTCCTGACTTTCAAGAATGCATGAATTGCTTCGTCTTGCTTTTCTGGTTGGCTGGCAAGTTTCACCATCCAATTCTTTCAGATCTACAGGAGTGCAAGTTTTACCATGGCACGGACTGCAGCGATACGCTGGCACATGAGAATTATTAGAATATGGCAAATATGAGTAAATTATTGCGTTCTATACATGTTGGCTTTTGTGGGCTACCTGAGACATGCAACAGATTGGTGGGAGGGCATACAGGTTGTTGCCAATTTATTAATGTGAAATTTGCCTAAATGGGTAATGGAAACAGTTCAACCACTACATTTTTATTCGACACAGTCGTTTTATTTTTTCATTACGTCCAGGTGTTTTTATTGAAACAAGATAGTTCAATGGAAACGCACTCTAGCAGGCAATTGTCACATATCTTTTCTAAATGTTGACCAAAAAATCAATTACTGGACAAGTTAATGGAATCATAGCTAGTGAATGTTCCTGAGTGGCTTAGTTACAGTTTTGACTTAAATTGACTTGAAAACCTATGCCAAGACTTGAAAATGGCTGTCTAGCAATGATCAACAACCAACTTTACAGAGCTTGAAGAATTCTTTTCAAGAATAATGTGAAAATATTGTATAAAACCAGGTGTGCAAAGCTCTTAGAGACTTACCCAGAAAGACTCACAGCTGTAATCGCTGCCAAAGATGATTCTAACATGTATTGTGTCAGGGGATTGAATACTTTTAATCAAGATATATTAGTGTTTTATTTTTTATGAATGCTTTACCAAATGTTAAAATTTTTCTTCCACTTTGACATTAGAGTATTTTGTGTAGATCCTTTGACCAAAAATGACAATTAAATACATTTTAATCCCACCTTGTAGCACAACAAAATGTGGAAAAAGTCAAGTGGTGTGAATACTTTCTGAAGGCACTGTACATACAGGTAACTGCCAAAATAAAGGAAACACCAACATAAAGTGTCTTAATAGGATGCTGGGGCACCACGATCCAGAACAGCTTTACTGCACCTTGGCTTAGATTCTACAAGCATCTGGAACTCTATTGGAGGGATGCGACACCATTCGATTGCAAGAAATTCCATTTGATATTTTGTTGATGGTGGTGGAAAACACTGTCTCAGGCACCACTCCAGAATCTCCCATAAGTGTTCAATTGGGTTGAGATCTGGTGACTGAGACAACCATGGCATATGGTTTACATAGTTGTCATGCTCATCAAACCATTCAGTGGCCAATAATGCCCTGTGGGATGGGGACATTGTAATCCCTAGCATAGCCATGGTAGCCAAAATAATGGCCTGCCCAGCATTTTTATACATGACCCTAAGCATGATAGGATGTTCATTTCTTAATTAACTCAGGAACCACCTGCTTTCAATATACTTAGTATCACTCATTTCCATTATTATTTGTATCCCTCATTTTCATTATATGTCATTTTCATAATGAAAAAAGTATAATAAACTATCGACAACTTTCCTATGGTAGTCTGAGTACCAACTAACTTTCCACTCCTGTCAAATGCAAAACGGGAATCTTCTGCTCTCCCCACGCCCAATGTTGTGTTTACAATGACATGTACTACGTCAGAATACCCAATGTTAGAATGTTTCTAATCAAATGTATGAATTAAATTCATGTTTTTCTATCAGTCTAATTTGCATAAATATTGTGATTGGATGATAGCTGTGAGGGTTATCGAATCAGGATCAAATCTTAATGTTCATATGAAGATTGCCTAAAGTCTCTTAGGCAAATGACAGGACAGGCAAGTAGTAGAATATAATAGCTAAACAGAAGACAACCAGGCTAGTCCTATGCTATGGAACGTTGAATACGTGAGTTGGACAGGTCATAGAAATATAATCTAGATTGTAATTCTATGGGACAGGTAACATCCATAACAGGTGAGAACATGACAATGAGCAGACCAATGCAACAGTACAGCAGCCTACCCTACTGTATTAAAAACTTCAGTTATCTGTCAAAACACCCTTAATAACACTTGTCTTATATTCTTGTCTATTACTGTTCTGTACTTGTATGTATTTGTAAGTTTTATGTGGACCCCAGGAAGAGTAGTTGCTGCATGTGCAGTAGCTAATGGGGATCCTAATAAACTAAACACCCTTGCTAAACTTGTAATCTAATGCTCAGATGAGTAGCCTGTATTTTACAATTCGCAGTAAACCTACTATATTACTGTTTATCTTAAAGTTGACAGGTTTTATAGTTACATCACGAATCGTAGGCTACACTATTTAGCTCTGAACACTTCACACCGCGTTCTCTTAGTCTGAATTAAATCAACAAACATAACCCCCCAAAAAACATTATTTCGCACGTCGCTACGTAGAACGTTTACAAAAAATCGAAAACACAATCTTAAATCCAACATAAAGGTGTGGAACATAATATGTATTTAGCAAATTACCTTCATTGAGCTCGCCTGCCATAGTTCAGATTGTCATGTGAGCACGACAGCACCTCCATGTGATTTCCTGAAGAAAAAAACCCGAAGAATTTCCTATTTCTTAAAGTTGTAGTGAACTTTGGACTTTTGCCAGATTTCAGACCTTATGCAGCAGTGCTGTATATGTCCAAACATTATTGTAGGCACTACACAAGACCTGGATTACTGCAAACTGGATATTAGGAATCCAGAACATAGGAGTATAGGTGAACAAGTGTTAATGTGTATGGGCCATCCCCCACACAGGCTTGAAAAGCCTCTAATATGCCTCTGCCTCGAATATAATTGCTTTCCCACTCTCAGTCCAACTTTGGAAACCGAGCAATTATGACATAGCCCAACCGCAGTGGTGTAAAGTACTTAAGGAAAAATACTTTTAAATACTACTTAAGTACTGTACTTTACTGTACTATTTATATTGTTGACTACTACACTACATTCTTAAAGAAAATGGTGTACTTTTTACTCCATACATTTTCCCTGACACGCAAAAGTACTAGTTACAATTTGAATGCTTAGCAGTACAGGAAAAAGGTCAAATTCACACACTTATCAAGAGAAAGTCCCTGGTCATCCCTTCTGCCTCTGATCTGGTGGACTCACTAAACATAAAAGCTTCCTTTGTAAATGATGTGTTTGAGTATGCAACTGGCTGTCAAAAAAAGTAATATAAAAGGATATTGGCCTTCTGTTTGCTAAATATAAGGAATTGTATCTATAGCATTTACTTTTACTTTGTACTTCTACTCAAGTAGTATTTTACTGGGTTACTTTCACTTGAGTCATTTTATATTAAGGTAGCTTTACTTTTACTCAAGTATGACAATTGAGTACTTTTTCCACCTCTGCCTAACCATGACTTGATTTGAAAAAACTCTAGCCAAATAAATCAAAGAACATCTCTTTGAGGACCAGTGCACCAAATCTATTTATTGGATATTGATATACAAATGTGTATATGATTACATTGTAACCCATTTTTACTTGTTGGTCGTTCAATGGGTAGTTTATGTGTCGGGGGGGCTAGGGTCTGTCTGTTATATCTGGAGTATTTCTCCTCTCTTATCCGGTGTCCTGTGTGAATTTAAGTATGCTCTTTCTAATTATCTCTCTTTCTCTCTCTATCTCTCTTTCTCTCTATATCTCTCTCTCTCGGAGGAGGACCTGAGCATTAGGACCATTCCTCAAGGCCTACCTGGCCTGATGACTCCTTGATGTCTCCAGTCCACCTGGCCGTGCTGCTTCTCCAGTTTCAACTGTTCTGCCTGTTTTATGAATATTTAAAAATATTGTCTATGTCCTGTTATAATCTGCACCCGGCACAGCCAGAAGAGGACTGGCCACCCCTCACAGCCTGTTTCCTCTCTAGGTTTCTTCCTAGGTTTTGGCCTTTCTAGGGAGTTTTTCCTAACCACCGTGCTTTTACACCTGCATTGCTTGCTGTTTGGGGTTTTAGGCTGGGTTTCTGTACAGCACTCTGTGACATCAGCTGATGTAAGAAGGACTTTATAAATACATTTGATTTGATTTGAATGGGTTCAGACGGTCTACAAGTTTGAAGGGTGATTTGTGGATTTGTCTCCTCCAATAGATCTCGAATGAGAGAAAAAAACAGTCAAGTAATTAACAGGAGCCTAAATTGATAATTACAAAAATGTTGTTAATGTACAGTGTGTGTGTCATAATGATTTCCTGGATAGAGCACAATAGTTTGTTAATTTATCTCTTTACTCAGCAGGTCGACTCGACAACTCGCTCTTACTCAAAATATGCCTGGGTATGTGTAGCTTCACCATCTCGCCACCAGAGGCCACTACACACAAATCATTTGCACGAGACAGCGGCGCTGCGTGAGGAGTGGGGTTGTTGTGGGTGCGAGCGGGACTGCAATCTGCATCGGATGGTGTGGAGCGTCGTAGTCCCCTGAACACTTCACCCGATTGTTGTTTATCTTTAGTGAATGAACAGGAATAGTCGACTTTAAACTACTTTGCAATACAGTAAAATACTTGGTCGTCATCAAAGCATTTAGGAAAATTGAAGAAAAGACAAAGGGCGCAAATGGAACTGGAGCAACAACGGACGGAGCACGGATATATCCGCTAACCTAGTTAGCAAGCCAACTAGCCTGCTGCTAGCTTGATAAATTGGAACACGAGGAACAATCAATTGGCTATGACTGATAACGAGGAAAGGACAGTCAAATTGTAATCCAGAAGGAATTATTGAGAATCAATCAAATGCTTTAGCTACGCATTTTTTCTTACGAAAGTATTTGAATGGAATGGACGAGTTCTGTAGGATTGCTCAACAACAATAGTTAGCCGGCTAGCTAGCTAAGGTTACTTGCATGTTGAGTTGGGAAGCTATCCAGTTAGCCAAATAACGTTACGTCATCTGTACAGTAGTTAACCAGACAGGCAACTACAACAAGGTGGATGGACTGTCATCTGCGTGGGGGTCTTCGTGAAGTTAACGTTAGTTGACTGGGTAGCCCATTATTCCTCCTTCAGCTTTTTCGACACAGTTTAGTATTACAAATGACAAGCGAACACGGGAGTGTTATAGGACAATGGCTATAGTTAGCTACCCTTTTGTTAGTACCGTAGGAAAGAAGTGAAAACCGATATCTCAGGTACAGTTTAACGTTGGACTACAATGCATTAGGTCTGACATTCTGCATTCGGACGTAGGGATCTCTTTGGTTTTGCTGGACCGCTTGCTAACACGAACTTTATGACGCGGGCTCACTCCATTATTTCATTTTTGACTGACCACACAGGTCACGGTTTCTCTAAAGCGTCCACAGCCCTCACACCATGGCAGCGGTTGTCAACTACTCACCACCATGGTGGGTCAACCTGTTACACCGACTCCCTCATTTCAACCTTCAATTCGAACAGACAAGCAGTGACTTTCGCCCGGAGGACTCGTCATATCAACAGGTAACTTTATGACATGCGCTTACTTGAACTGTGTGTTGTGAATCAGAAGCAATAAATGTCTGTCAAACATTATACGTTGGTAAACGAAAGAGTTTCCAGTGGGTTGCTGTTTGATGTATGATAATATTCTGGGATGATGCAATTGATAGAGGATTTGGGGAGTTGAACAAATGGGGCAGGCATCAGCACAGACCAATGCAATGTTATAGCCCTGTACACTGACAATGCCCATTAAACTTGTTTGGTGCAGAGCCTTTGCAAGAATACTCAAGACTCATTATAAACAGTGGTCCCCTAGGCATGGTACAGTAAATAGGCCTAGACCTAGTCCCTACTGAGACTGGGGGGTGACTGACAACTACTCTTGCAGGCTATATTTCTCAAACTGTTGTCATGTTAAGTTCCCATTGCAGAAACAGCCACTGTTACCTTCTGACAAGACATGACATGTATGGATTCCAGGGATGGGTGGAGACGGATTAAAGACAGTGGTCTTTAAACCGAGTCATAACAGGGATCCCATATGTCATAAATTGCAGCATAATCATAGCTATTCATCTAGGCCTGTTTTCCAGTTCTCCTAATTAAGTGTGTGTGAGGGGGAGCATAATGCCCATTTACTGTGTGGCTGTTATGGCTTTGGCCTGTGCAACATCAAACAGAAACTATGGAGCATTTTAAGTTAGCTAATCACAGGAGATGGGGATTTCCAAAATTTGCTTGTCTGCTTCCAATGTGTATGGAGGAGGATGAGATTAACAGATGGGGTCCCCTTCCCTGTCAGCTGCTGTGGGTATCACGACGACAGTTGTCACAACAGGCTCAAAAAAGAGGGCTGTATTTTCTGGCACTGTGTGTGACTGTCAGTTGAGTGCTCAGGGAGAAGGGAAAGGGAGATTGCCAGAGCTGCTCATTCACAGCTTCTAGGACCAAGATAACCTGTCAGTTATCAGACTTAATACTGGGCTGGGCCGTGGACCTGCTGGCCAAACACTTCATCCAGCCTACACATCTCAAGATAACCCCAGATGAAGTCATGCTGAAGGAATTGAACGTACTATCCCCGACCTACAAAGTTATTTCTCAAATTTCTTGACATAACTCTGTCCAACCAAAGCAAGCTGTGGGCCATGTCAATCAAATCAATCAAATTTAACTTCTTACGTCAGCTGATGTCACGGAGTGCTGTACAGAAACCCAGCCTAAAACCCCAAACAGCAAGCAATGCAGGTGTAGAACGTATGTCAGTGTGAATGCGACTCAGTTATGTCTGTAATGTGCCATGTGTTAGCTGATGATTAGTCTGTTAGGCATTATTTGCATTCTTTTCTGCATTCTTGTCATACTGTAACTCAGTTCCTCAGGAGACAGAGCCCAGCACCAATAGGTCATTAAGACCTTGATGTAGGACCTTTGACCTGAGGTTGTGACCCCCAAGGTCATCTGGCTGCCCGATTTTACGTTTTAGTCACTTACCAGATGCTCTTATCCAGAGTGAATTAAAGTTAGTGCATCTTAAAGGAGAATTTCACTATATAGGACCCTAATCTGTATTTTTGATTTAAATGGCATGTTATAGAAGGTTCCAGACAGTTTTATTTCACTTGATTTTGAGAAACCCACCAGCAATTGACTTCCTGAGCCTTATTCTGAAGTTACAAGGCATCCAGAAAACTGATGCTCCAAATACGTCCTTTTACAAACGGCAAAGCTCTCAGTATCGTGATGCAGGTCTTTAGATGTTGTACACGTGACATTTTGTCATACCGCACTTTATCCACGACTTTATAATATATTTTTCAACTCAAGCGACAAGAATTGTGTACAGATCCTTTCGACATGGGGCCGTGCATTATCATGCTGAAACATGAGGTGATGGCGGCAGATGAATGGCACGACAATGGGCCTCAGGATTGGCATGCTGACTATAGTAATGTCCACCAGAGATGTTGACAGAGAATGAAATGTTTATTTCTCGGAACTCCATGTCTTGTCGGTTTTCTCCATGCATAATGGGAGCGCACCTCCGAAAGTAATATGTTTTGCATCCTGTTGGCCTGCAGAGCTATTGTTATGAATTGTGTATTCATTTAATGGAAAGTATTCCCGCATATTATTTACACCGAATATGTAAATGTAGGTAAAATGATTTAATATGCCATATTTGGGTTAATGGTAAGTTTCATAGGGAGGGGCCATAGGTATAAAGGTACCTGTTTCACCTGGGCGCTTCAGTTATGTTGTAGCTCTGCTATGTGAGCTGTGTGGGGAGGCTGTCCATAGCCTGGTATACCCCAACCTGCTATAGTTGGTTTGGCAGGGTAGGCCTGATTTGAGGCTTAGGTTTTTGATTCATATTCAAACCTGCATTCTGAGTATGTTCATTTTGTAAATACTTTTAGTAGGTTATGTACATTTTCATTGGATTTCGTAATTCACCGGGAATTACCTTTCACTGTTACTAAACTGGACATTATTTTGCACTTGATCCTGCTACTGACTGCCCTTAAGGCTGCTCCAACATCTTGTCCCTACGACATGTGCCTAATGTTGTGTCAAATGGACAATGAATGCACCAATCCCCCAACTTGGCATGGTATAGTTTGATACGAATTATTTTCTTCATTTATAGACTAATCAACAATGGTCAGCCCCGGTCCTGGCCGATATGCCGGCCAAGGTGGAACAAAAAATGCTGCTCTCCTATCCCCGCAAAGTAGAATAGTAGCCTAGGCTATACGGTGTCGGCCTGCAATTCACTTTTATGAATGTCCGTGTAACCTACCGTTTGTAAAACAGGCAATTTACCATTCGTTTATGTTAATGCATGTATTAATTAATTTACCGCTCTCATTCTCAGAGTGGAAAAGTTGTTTGCAGAGTTCAAAACCACCTACACTTGTGAGAAACAACTTTTGGTTTATTTCATAACATAATTTACATGCTCCATATGAGCAATGAGCATGTCTGGTTTCTCTGTCCTGTTCATGTTGACGGAGCATGCATAGAAGTACCTGGCTTGCTTCTCGCAAATGTAAAATGTAGGAAAGTGCCCAGCTGGGCTTCTCAGTTTTTCTTCACCTCACACAGTAAGTCGACGAAGTCGAAGTCTGTTTTTTTTATACATTTTTTTTTTTACATCCATTGAAATTTATAGTAGTTCCTCACAGTATTTGAAAACTCTTTCCAACACTCTCCCCCTCGATAATCAGCATCGCTGATAAAAAGGCTATGGACATGTTGCATGTAGTTGTTTCTATTTTAATGATGGTCAATTTAATCTTCATACTATAGCATAGATGTCCCCGTTCATACGCTAATTGTCAATTCATTATCTTATAGTCTACTTTCTGGAAAGGCTAAGGTAGGCCTAGGTTTTTTAATACGTTTTAAGGAAACGATAAATATTTGCTCTTGTGTCTGACATACGCTAGTGGCTTTATAAGCAGAAAAGCCAACAGACAAGGACATGGTAGGCATGTATCTTTATTTTGACTTGTTAATGTTGTGTCAATACAAAAATGTGACAAGTCCTCTCCAACCTGGCGTTTTCTTCATTTGTTGAGTAATATTTATAAGTAATAATCTGAATAATAATGAAATAAAATGAGAATAACAAAGTTTCAAGTAGGTTTTATTAAGACGCATATCATTGTCGTCAAGTGTACAAAGAGAATTGTTACACCCCACAGAGCTGGAACTCTGGGGTGTAGGCACCAGAGTGGGAATGTTCATTTTGTCCTTTTGGAGCGACAGTGGTAAGGGGCAGGAGTCAGAATCAGCTACAATCTGGGCCTTGTCTGGTCTTGGAACACTAGCTTTGTTCTTGGGTGGTCGTGTTGGAAGTTGGAGAGCGGGTCCTTGTACACCACTGTTTTGTCCTCCCGTCTTTTCAGCACAGCTCTACCAGATCCATCCGGAAGGTCTGTTTTGTTGACTCGTAAATGTTCTGAGCAATCCAGGCTTTGTTTTTTGGGGGGAGAACCATACTGTACCTGGGTGTGCCTGAGGAGAAATGAAACCCCAATTAGCAATTTTCTCACTTCCGCATAAGATTTACACACTAAGTCTGCCTGGTGTCTACCTATCCTGAAAATAAGATTACAAAGTATGCACAATGACAGTAACAAGCATTACTGGAAAGAGTGACATTATGTAACTTTCATCAAGTCTACAAAGACATGAAAAAAATGACAATGTGATTAGCTTCTCCCTAACCCCAGACAATGTCTCCAGAGACCATGGCCCTGTATAGAATCCATGACCTCTCCATTATAGACTCCATGACCTGTCCATTGCAAAACCATCACATTTTATCTGCATCAGTGGTTGCCTGTAAGGTGTTTTTGTCTGGGGCTACAACAAAAATGTGTGAAGCGGGGGTTACTTGTGAACCAGAGTTGGGGAAACACTGATCTAAGGTGTAAGGTGCAAATTCGAACACGTTAAAATCCGAAAATCTTGTGTAAACAAAGTAATCCACTCACTTGTGGTGCAACTTAATGGGTTGGTTCTGGCTCCAATCCAACAGGTCCCAGGCGTGCTCAATGGGATTGAGATCCGGGCTCTTCGCTGGCCATGGCAGAACACTGACATTCCTGTCTTGCAGGAAATCACGCACAGAACGAGCAGTATGGCTGGTGGCATTGTCACGCTGGAGGGTCATGTCAGGATGAGCCTGCAGGAAGGGTACCACATGAGGGAGGAGGATGTCTTCCCTGTAACGCACAGCGTTGAGATTGCCTGCAATGACAACAAGCTCAGTCCGATGATGCTGTGAACACACCGCCCCAGACCATGACGGACCCTCCCCCTCCAAATCGATCCCGCTCCAGAGTACAGGCCTCGGTGTAACACTCATTCCTTCGACAATAAACGCGAATCCGACCATCACCCCGGTGAGACAAAACTGTGACTCGTCAGTGAAGAGCACTATTTGCCAGTCCTGTCTGGTCCAGCGACGGTGGGTTTGTGCCTACAGGCGACGTTGTTGCCGGTGATGTCTGGTGAGAACCTGCCTTACATCAGGCCTACAAGCCCTCAGTCCAGCTTCTCTCAGCCTTTTGCTGACAGTCTGAGCACTGATGGAGGGATTATGCTTTCCTGGTGTAACTCGGGCAGTTGTTGTTGCCATCCTGTACCTGTCCCGCAGGTGTGATGTTCGGATGTACCGATCCTGTGCAGGTGTTGTTACACGTGGTCTGCCACTGGGAGGACAATCAGCTGTCCGTCCTGTCTCCCTGTAGCGTTGTCTTAGGCGTCTCACAGTACAGACATTGCAATTCACTGCCCTGGCCACATCTGCAGTCCTCATTCCTCCTTGCAGCATGCCTAAGGCACGTTCACGCAGATGAGCAGGGACCCTGGGCATCTTTCTTTTGGTGTTTTTCAGAGTCCGTAGAAAAGCCTCTTTAGTGTCCTTAGTTTTCATAACTGTGACCTTAATTGCCTACTGTCTGTAAGCTGTTAGTGTCTTAACGACCGTTCCACAGGTGCATGTTCATTAATTGTTTATGGTTCATTGAACAAGCATGGGAAACAGTGATTAAACCCTTTACAATAAAGATCTGTGAAGTTATTTGGATTTTTACGAATTATCTTTGAAAGACAGGGTCCTGAAAAAGGGACGTTTCTCTTTTTTTGCTGAGTTTATAAGTGAAAGCATTATTGGTAACTTTTTGATAAGCAGTGATCTGATAGCTATATATACAGTATATTTCCTCATTGCGTTGACGCATGTTAGGATTGCACATCTGCAAACCATTTTCAACAATATTCAGATTTAGCAAATAACCGAACAAAAACTACTTCAGTCCCCTTGTCGTCGCCTGGCTGATCTTGTGAGTGACTAACTGAAAACGTAGCTAGCTGGCTAGCTACCTAGTGCCGGTAGCACGCCCCCTACTTACAAGCCCGCAATAGCGAGAGGAAAAGGAAGTATACGCATGCAAGCCAATATGTGAAATTAGCGCTAGAGTTCAAGAAAATAGATTATAACGTTGTGTATAACATTTGGCATGACAACTTTGTGTGCAACATCTAAAGACCTGCATCATGATACTGGGAGCTTTACCCTTTATAAAATGATGTATTTGGGTGTTTCTGGAGCCTCAGTTCATGTTTTCTAGACACACTGAAACTCCAGAATGAAGCTCAGAAAGCAAATTGCTGATGGGGTAGCTTGTACTGGGCTGAGTGGGAGCTTCCTTCCGGTAAGGGTGGGAGGGCCAAGAGACCAGAGGTGGCAGGACGGAGTGCTCTGGTTGAGGTATAGGGTTTGAGCATAGCCTGAACAAAGGTTGGGGCAGTTCCCTTTGCTGCTCCCTAGGCAAGTACCATGGTCTTGTAGTGGATGCGATCTTTGACTAGAAGCCAGTGGAGTGTGCAGAGGAGCGGGGTGACATGGGAAGGTTGACCACCAGGCGGGCTGGAGCATTCTGTATAAGATGAGGTCGTACTCTATGAATGTTGTAGAACATGCAGGAGCAAGTCACTGGTTTTAATGTTTGCAGAGAACACCCGGGTGTTGTCCAGGGTCACGCCTAGGTTATTTGCATTCTTGGAGGGGAACACCGTGGAGTTGTCAACTGTGATGGAGAGGTCTTGATGCAGGCAGGCCTTCCCCGGGAGGAACAGCAGCTCTGTCTTGTCAAGGTTGAGCTTGAGGGAAGGAAAAAAGTAGTTGAGTGTCATCTGCACAAGGTGCACCTGTGTAATGATCATGCTGTTTAATCAGCTTCTTGATATGCGACACCTGTCAGGTGGATGGATTATCTTGGCAAAGGAGAAATGCTCGCTAACAGGGATGTGCACAATATTTTTGAGAAATTATCTTTACATATTGCGTTTACATTTTGTTCAGTGTTGTAAAGTACAGATATCCCCAAAAATGACTCAAGTAGTATTTTAAAGTATTTTCACTTATCTGCTTTACACCACTGGATGTTAGACAGTATTAACAGGGCACGCCTGGCTTTGTGCTGTCCAGCACACTCTTCGCTAGGCTATAATGTGCTTTCAGTCTTCAAAGGTCTTTCAGAGTTATGGGACAGCTTTTGTCTTGGGCCAAGTATGTCAGGGAATAATTAGACAGTCGGACAGATTATTGATGCTGACATTCCTGCCCTCCCTGGTGACTAAGGGCTTACCCCCTCCATCATCCCTCTCCCTCTCTCCACAGTCTTTCTTGACGCCTCCTAAAAATATTCTACCCGTCTCCTACTGTCCAACCCAACTCTTATCTATACCTACATTTGCCATACCTCACACCCGACTACTGTAAACACGATTGAAACATACAGTATATGACCATCAGTATCCTACCTAATTTCTGCACCTGTAGAGCTCTGTCTGGTTCAAGCAGCAAGGTAATGGAAACGAGGCATACTACTGTAACGGGTAAATCCATTTGAGTTTACTCACTTTTTGACAGCACCCCTTTTGATTTGAATGAAATCTTCCATACATATTTCCAAAAGGCCTGAAGGTACCACGTTCATCTGTACAAACAATAGTACGCAAGTTTAAACACCATAGGACCACGCAGCTGTCATACCGCTCAGGAAAGAGACGCGTTCTGTCTCTTAGAGATGAATGTACTTTGGTGCGAAATGTGCAAATCAATCCCAGAACAAAGGCAAAGGACCTTGTGAAGATGCTGGAGGAAACGGGTACAAAAGTATCTATATCCCCAGTAAAACGTGTCCTATATCGACATCTGAAAGGCCGCTCAGCAAGGAAGAAGCCACTGCTCCAAAACCGCCATTAAAAAAAGCCAGACTGCGGTTTGCAGCTGCACATGGGGACAAAGATTGTACTTTTTGGAGAAATGTCCTCTGGTCTGATGAAACAAAAATAGAACTGTTTGGCCATAATGACCATCGTTATGTTAGGAGGAAAAAGGGGGATGCTTGCAAGCCGAAGAACACCATCCCAACCGTGAAGCACGGGGTTGGCAGCATCATGTTGTGGAGGTGCTTTGCTGCAGGAGGGACTGGTGCACTTCACAAAATAAATGGCATCATGCGGAAGGAAAAGTATGTGGATATATTGAAGCAACATCTCAGTCAGGAAGTTAAAGCTTGGTGCAAATGGACAATGACCCCAAGCATACTTCCAAAGTTGTGGAAAAATGGCTTAAGACAACAAAGTCAAGGTATTGGAGTGGCCATCACAAAGCCCTGACCTCAATCCTATAGAGAATGTGTGGGCAGAACTGAAAAAGCGTGTGCGAGCAAAGAGGCCTATTAACCTGTCTCGGTTACACCAGCTCTGTCAAGCAGATTGGGACAAAATTCACCCAACTTATTGTGGAAAGCTTGTGGAAGGCTACCTGAAACATTTGACCCAAGTTAAACAATTTAAAGGCAATGCTACCAAGTACTAAGTGAGTGTATGTAAACTTCTGACCCACTGGGAATGTGATGAAAGAAATAAAAGCGGGAAATAAATCATTCTCTCTACTATTATTCTGACATTTCACATTCTTAAAATAAAGTGGTGATCCTAACTGACCCAAGACAGGGGAACTTTTACTATAATTAAATGTCAGGAATTGTGAAAAACTGAGTTTTAAATATATTTGGCTAAGGTGTATGTAAACTTCCGACTTCAACTGTGTGTGTGTGTATAAATCCTCCGTAGGAAATCATAGAAATATAGATACTACAATAGGCATGATCATTTAAGTTGACATTGCACAGTGGGTGGACCAACGGCCATCTTTGTGGCACTAATTAGAAGTTAAAATTACAATTCACTTTAAATGTCAAAGGTGTAGCAGTTGCAGTGGTCTGACGGGATAGGTCCATTCTATGAATTATATTTCTATGATTGAAATGACACCCATCCTGTATTCAAGAGCATGTTGACTCAACCGATGACAGCCACAACACTAAAACCTCAGAGGATCTAAAGTAGGGTCCAAGCTAAAACGTATGCAAATATTAGAAAAATCTGAGTTTACCCGCTTTTAGATAAATTACATTAAAGGTTAAAAAATGTAATCTAGAATTTATAAATGTTTGACAACCCTGTTTTTTAAGCTTTTAAACAATATCAAACTCAAGTATTTATATTTTCCAGTGATGAAGATCTGCATCTCATGATATGGTGAGCTATGCAAAACTTTGAGTACCTCAATCTCCTGGATGTTTTGGCCTTCAGGTCCAAAAAGTTACTTTCTGACCACTTCCTCCATGGGCAAACGGATGCAAAGTTTTGTTTTGAATCAAAGAGATGCTGTCAAAAAGTGGTTGAATTTATATGGATTTACCCTAAGGTCATTTGCATGAACGAACTGCCCTGGCTATTGCCCATCACCAAGTTCCACTACCATAGATTTAGAGGTTAAGCCAATGAGTGTGTAGTAGAAGATGAGTGAGTGCAGCAGCCCAGTGCAAGCAAGCTGCACAGCTGAAGATTGGGGAGGGGAGAACCATCCTCATGCACTCTGCAGCATGGCACTTGTTCACAGGGTCAGAATTAATGGATATTCTCAGCTCATTTAGTTGAGGGTTTCACTCAACCCTCCCTGAAGTAAAATCCACTCTGTCCTTGATGTACTGATCAGTGAACTTTTTCCCATTTCTCTTTTTAACGGCAAGTGCTAAGTATTTAGTGTTGAAGTGGATTTCAAAATGAGAGAGAATTGCCATTCTGTCAACAGGGTACGACAAAAGCCATGATTTGTTTTACCCCCGCCTCAAGTGTCCACAAATTTTGAGTAGTCCTATGTTGCCAAGTACGCCAATTCTCCCCTTCTGATTTGGCCCACAAAGGTGATTTTTTTTATTTGATCTTACCTTTATTTAACTAAGTCAGTTAAGAACAAATTCTTATTTTCAATGACGGCCTAGGAACAGTGGGTTAACTGCCTTGTTCAGGGGCAGAACGACAGATTTTTACCTTGTCGCTCGGGGATTCAACCTTGCAACCTTCCGGTTACAAGTCCAACACTCTAACCACTAGGCTACCTGCCGCCCCATCTATAGGCCTAACCAGGCATATATGCAACATTTGTCCTGAGGCATACATACAGTAATCACACCTTTCATTCTGATATCCAATGATGACAGATAGTCATCCACTTTCTTCATTGGTGCTTTATAAAGGAGTTAGGAACATTTTGGCAATAGTGAGAAATGAGTGACGATGGCTGTCTGACAAATTCCTTCTCGTCAGAAGGCCAACATGGAGGGGGGTTGTCAAGAGGCAGCTTTTGTAAGTTGTGGACCAGGGCCAAGCTTTGCGAGGTAGAAGAAGAAAGGCAGTCTATTGCCATTGTGATGGATGGGAGTGGGACTGGAGCTGGGTTTGTTTGGGTGTGGGCAGACTGGGGTGAGGAGAGCAGACAGGGCCAGCATGGTTTCAGCCTCCTACCTGGGTCAGAGTGGGAAAATATAAATTCTTTAGATTTAGACCATACTTGGCCATACATGTCTTTTTTTAAAGTAGGCTACTTTGCTTAGGGTAAGTATGTTGACGTCCACACTGCCAATAGCACAGTGAGATAGATGTACGAGAGAACAATTTTTTTTTATGTACCTGGTGTGGTGGAGTGTTTGTGCACATTAGCCAAAAATGAAATTGTATTTATCCATTTACTTTGTCTTTACATAGTGTCATCTAATGATGTGCCTTGATGCACAGGAAGTGGAAAAGGGCGACAGGGTACTAATCTGTTATGCCATGTTCACCTGGTGTGACACAAGACTCCTAGCTGTTACAGGAAACTGTTGTGGGGAATTTGACCTGGAAGTGAAACCTGATTGTAAAGGACTGATTGGACAGTTGAGTCAGCATGTGTTACTTCCTCTCTTCCCTTCTTGTCTTGTGATTTGGGTCTGCTATTCTTTCGTGGCAATGTGTCTAATTCAAAGCCATACTTAAGTGCTCTTTAATTGAACACTAATGGACCACGATTTGCTCTTTTGACTACCGGTATGTGAAAAACGAACTCCCATTCCTGAAATTTGAATCGCAACATAAAACAAGGACCATTTCCTTTTCTTGACAATGGGGAGTGAAAATGAAAGAAATCATGACTAAAAGGTAGAGAAGGACTTTTTAAATTGAAGGTCATTATTAGTCAGCATTGAATTCCCGTTGTCTTGGATCAGAAGCTGGGAAGATGAGAAGGGGTTGAAACAATGCCAGCATCCTGTTCACAGGACGGTACAGCTCCTCTCCAGCCCCTTTGAACTTCACTTAGTCAGACAGTTGCATTGCCTATTTTCCATTTATTTAACCACTCACGGTATGAATTTTCCGTACTTGCATTTCAGCATATGTAGTATTTGAACATGTTTGCGCAGTGTATCCACGAAGTAGTGGTATAATATCACTAGGTAACAAGATGGCTGCCCAGAAGATAGAGCTCAGTGAGATACTGTAATTGAGTTCAGATATTGTTTCTCCAGGGTGGGGAAACCGTCTCAATAAAGCGCTTCAATGGAGAGGCCTCTATTCACCAAGAGCCCAGGGGCAGCCCATTAGGCTGATCTTACTTAAAAATGCATCTGTTTAGAGAACCAGAGTGCCGGTATTTTCCTGTTTTAATATATCCGACTACAAGGGGAAGAGCAACTGTCTGGATCAAAATCTGTGTAATTACAATGAACTAGCCTGTATTCACCCACAGGAATACAAACATGAGCGAGAGGCCTGTGTTTCATTATTTAAATGTTTTTATTTATTTCACCTTTATTTAACCAGGTAGGCCAGTTGAGAACAAGTTCTCATTTACAACTGCGACCTGGCCAAGATAAAGCAAGCAGTGCGACACAAACAACAACAACAGAGTTACACATGGAATAAACAAACATGCAATAATCAATAATACAATAGAAAAAGTATATATACAGTGTGTGCAAATGAGGTAGGATAAGGGAAGTAAGGCAATAAATAGGCCATAGTGGCGAAATAATTACAATATAGCAATTAAACACTGGAGTGATAGATGTGCAGAAGATGAGTGTGCAAGTAAAGATACAGGGGTGCAAATATCCAAAATAAATAACAGTATGGGGGATGAGGTATTTGGATGGGCTATTTACAGATGGGCTATGTACAGGTGCTGTGATCTGTGAGCTGCTCTGACAGCTGGTGCTTGCTCGCGCTCTCTCTTCACCTCTCTCTCAACTCAATTCAAGGGGCTTCATTGGCATGGGAAACATATGTTAACATTGCCGTAGCAAGTGAAGTAGATAATATACAAAAGTGAAATAAACAATTAAAATGAACAGTAAACATTACACTCACCAAAGTTCCAAAAGAAAAAAAGACATTACAAATGTCATACTATGTGTATATATATACAGTATTGTAACTATGTACAAATGGTTAAAGTACAAAAGGGAAAATCTCTCTCTCTCTCCCTAGCCAGGACTTTACGTCAGTATTGAACCCACTTTCTTATCATTTTGATCCACATTACCTGTAGGTGAATAAAGTGTCCTACTCCTACATAAATTGTCTTGCTGTTATGATTTTACACTCCACGTTGAGAAGGCTACGCTGCCAATAGAGAAGACAAGCTCTTGCTATTCTTTCGACATTAGGCTAAATCAGGGGAGCAGTCATATCTTAGTTGATACTGGCCATGCTCCCAGATTGGCTTGTTTTAGCTGCATTCCTGCTCAGTTGCAGCTTTCTGTTTCCCATTCACTTTTGCCTTACTTTTAAACCAGTTGGCAGTTTCCACAGACCCTTGTTCTCTTTTCCCTGTTTTGAAATGAGGCTATATGAGAGAGCTTCATTTGCCACTATAGCTCACTCCAAATCATGTCTGAATGGTTAATTCATGCTTAATAAAGCTCATAACTAGCTCTGCCCAGTTGGTTACAATTATCAAATCTAGCTTTATTTGTCACATGCTTTGTAAACAACAGTGAAAATGCTTACATACATGTCCTTGCCAACAATGCAGAGAAAGAAAAAAGAGACATTATAGAAAAACTTGGCTGTATACCCTGGTGAATGTGCAGGGGTATGATGTAATTGAGGTAAATATGTACATATACGTATGCGTAAAGTAACTAGGCAGCCGCATAGATAATAAACATTAACCCGACACTCATTTAACACCATCCAAAATAATTTGTTAATTTAAGCAACAAGGCACAGGGGGGTGTGGTATATGGCCAATATACCACGGCTAATGGATGTTCTTATGCAAAGAATACAGTTGGCAGTATAAAGTCTATTTTGTTTTTCCTGTGCAAGAATGAATGCCCTTTTGCCTGAGATGGGCTAGATAAGTAAATTAATATAAAAACTCATTAAAGTCCAGAAGGATTAATGAATTTACTTCGGGAGCCTTCATTTCCCTTTATCTACTGTTCCATTTTAGGGAGAATGCTTTGTTTTTTTGTTCGCTTTTCACTGTCTGCACGCATGAACAGACGACTGGAGCCCAGGCAGCGCCTAAAATTAGATCCTTATTTAGCATTTGCCCAAAGGAGCTGGGCTGTCTTGCATTTTGGAAATCATTTCCTATCTCAAAGGAGCTCAGAGCAGCTGTTGTTGAGGGAATGTGTGGTAATACTGGATTCATTCTCATTTAAGGCGTTACAACAACAGGAAAAGGTGGAGAAGAACAATCTAAAAGACCATTTCCTGTGCACGTTTGTTCTCAACTTGATATCCATGAAGTAGTGAAGCCAAATAATGACCACTGCTATCTGGGCATTTTAATCTTATACAGTATTGCAATGGGTAAATCACTGCAAATGGACTACTGACAGCAGTAAAGAGCGAGTGAGCAGTGCTAAGCCCAAACAACAGTGGCCTTCCCCTCAGTCACCCCAGGGCCCTGGTCACTCAAGACTTTGTCTGGAGTGGAGTGACAGTCATTCTTCTCTTTTCCCTCTGCTGGAGAAGTAAGTCGCCTCCTCACACGAACCCTGACTCTCTTTACCCCACTTCCTATAAAGTCACAAGCTCTCTGGTCTGGCCTGAGCCAACACAAAGCTCTCTCCAGCACCCCGTTCTGTATGCCCACAGTGTAGCCTTCTCAATTCTTATTTACAATGACGGCCTACCCCGGAGGAGTTCACTGGGTCCACAGTGATATCAAGCCAATCCCAAATTTCATACAGGATATATCCATTACGATGAATCATAAGACTGAAGTTACTGTACAGCAGACAGATTGGGAGCGTAAAATGCTTTACAGTAACTTCTGTTTTATGATTCATCGTAATGGATATATCCTTTTTCTCTGCCTTCTATGTTATTCTCAAAGTTATGATGATAACCCTTAATTAAATGTGATCTGGTGTAAATGAGCTATGACGAGCCAAAGGGCATAGCTAATAATCAGAGAGACCATCTCATTACCATGTGACTCCTCTGGGTGGTCAGAGTGTATATCGTCTTTAATAGCTTCTCATTCCTTGCAGACTGGATGTGCAAGATAGCCTAGCGGTTAGAGCGTTAGGCCAGTAACCAAAAGGTTGCTGGTTTGAAGCCCCGAGCTGGCACTGTGGAAAAATCTGCCGTTCTGCCCTTGAGCAAGGCAGTTAACCCCCAACAACAACTGCTCCCCAGGCTCTGATGACGTGGACGTTGATTAAGGCAGCAGAGGGGTTGCGTTAAATGCGGAAGACACATTTCGGTTGAATGCATTGTTATGCAACTGACTAGGTATCCCCTTTCCCCCAATATCATTCCAACGGGCAACAGCTATGCAGTAAAAAAAAAATATTTGTCTAAATTAGACAATATTGTTCTAGGACCACAAAATGCATCCTGGATGCTTGGCTCCTGTATCTCTACATTCTACATAGTCTCTCTGAAAGCTTTCCCCAGCGGTTGTGTGTGTGTAATAACCGCAAAGCTTTCCGTTGCTATTATTCATTGTGTGTGTGAGACGACGTCTCATCATCCTCTTGTTCCCCCTTCAGTCCATCCTGCTGCTGGGAGGCGTGGCTCTAGCCTGCCTGGCCCTGGACCTCCTCTTCCTGCTCTTCTACTCCTTCTGGCTGTGCTGCCGGCGGAAGAAGAGCGAGGAGCAGCCCAACGCCGACTGCTGCTGCACCGCCTGGTGTGTCATCATCGCCACGCTCGTCTGCAGGTGAGTCCCACGTGGAAAGACGTAAGGCTCTGATCACTCAACAGACCATTGGTTCACCTCCCAAAATACAGACCTAGCTGTAATGAGGTGGGGCATCTCTAATTTCAACATGTAAAGCCTGGGACTGCAGACAACAATGCAAGGATTAGCCATGTTCACCATCACCCCTTAACCTCCTCAATTGGCCCTGTAGTGCACAGACATAAGCGTATTCCATGCATGATGGAGCAGTTTGTGCCTTTTTAATCTCCTTGATACTTTTGTTATCTAACACATTGCCAGCAGTCTTCCTCTGAGATGAATGAACACCACCCACAGTGTCATAGGTGACTGGCTTTAAGACCTCATGCCTAGTCTGCCGGAGGGAATTTATTAGGGGTATAACGGTACATGTATTCGTACCGAACCATTCGGTACAGGGACCTCAGTTCGGTCCATACTGTGAACCCGAATGACATTTCAGGCTATTCCGTTAACTTCTTTGGGAGCAGCGCACGAGGTAACCGTTTTGGAGAGCCTGGCGTGCCCAATGTAAAATGCCTCCCATTCAGGCCCAGAAAATAGGATATGCATAGTTAGTACCATTGGATAGGAAACACTCTGAATTTTCTAAAAGTGTTAACATTTTGTCTGTGAGTAAAACAGAATGGATATGGCAGGCGAAACCCAGAGGAATTTCTGTCCTGGAAAAAGTGGTTTTGACACATTGCCTCATTTAGAGCCCCTCCCTTATGAAAATTCCCTTATAAGGGCATATGAATGCAGTACCTATCGCTTCCTCTGGATGTCAACAGTCTCGAGAAAGTGTTCTTATTCTTTTTAGATGCTTTTAGAGCAGAGAAGAAGAGGAATAAGGAAGTATCCACACAGTTGTCAATACAAGTAAATGCGCGCTCCCGGCTTGCGCGTTCTTTGGTTTTTTCCTTTCTTATCGCCCAGTTTATATTCCGGTTGAAATATTATACAACATATACATTAAAGTGTTCCTAAGGATACATTATCAATTATGTTTGATTGTTCTTGGTCAAGTTTATAGGTATAAGTTGAACGAGTTCTCTTCACGTTTCAATGGAGGAGTCGACTCGGTTTTTTCTGATTATAACGCGCCAACCAAACTGAGATTTATGGATATAATACATTACTTTTTGTAACAAAAGAACCATGGATTGTCTTCGTTGGACACTTGGGAAGCCCTCAGCAGAAGTTCTTCAACAGGTAATTGATTTGTTTTCGCTGTGAAATGTGCTTTCTGTGAACCGTGGAGGCTTATGAAATTATGGTGATGGCAAAAATATGTTGGGTGCTACCCTCAAACAATCAAATGTGGTGCTTTCGCAGTAAAGCCTTTTTTGAAATCTGACAACGCTGTGATATTGCCAAGAAGCAGAGCTTTTGATGACTATGAAGCACTTGTATATTGATGCATGTTTAATAATTCAACTTTTGGATTTTGAATTTGGTGCCTTGCATTTCACCGGGTAGTGTCCCACCGCTCCCTAAGAAGTTAAAACAGCTAGAGCCTTTGCACACGTTTTTAATCAACATTTTAATTTTAATTGGCGCATATCAAACTGTACTTTTGTGAGGCGCAGAAGTTAATTATTTTTGTATGATGGTGAGTGGTGGGGTTGATTAACCAGAATTGGAGGATCTTCATTCATTGTTTAAATCTACAGTTTTGGAACATCTTGGCTTACCAGTAGATTACAACGCTGATGGACAGAGTTGTGGATAAATGCTTAACAGTATGTCATTCCGCTCAACGAGAATAGCCTATACAGCTGCCAACACCTCATGTTGACACCCCAGTACACCGGAGAAAGACAGAAACCCTAAAAAATAGCAACAACATCGTCTCCCCTCTGCATTCAAGCATTCTTTGGCAGCTGATTCTGACCTGGCCAAAGAAATTACAAGAGCAATTGGTAGTCTGTAAAAAAATAAACAGTCTTTGGTATATAGCCGCGGACATGTGCCCATTCACGGTGGTTGAGAATGTGGGGTTTCAGCCCTTTGTAAAAGTGCTCGAGCAACTATCATGGTGCGTTCATAACCAAGAGGGAAGGGTACATTTTATATATACGACTTGGAAAAATCCACTTGAATGGCCCTCCAACTGGTAATTAGTAGTGGGAAACTCTCCTATCATCCTGAGCACCCACTTCTCCCACACGGTGACCTCTAATATCACATACTAAGGAAATGGCAACAGCAAAAAATTATTTATAAAAAGCAATCTATTATTGTTTTTTTTACTTCATAATTTTATTACAGGCATGGTAGATTTATTTTATGGTTGATGCGGCTTGTTGGCCATTAGCCAATCGGCGTTTCTCAACAAATTCAAATCACATGAATACATCCAACTGGTATTTCTGACTTCACAACAGGTAAATTCCCACCTCTCTCATAGTTCGAAGAGCAGCATCAGAGTGGAAACTTGCTGAACATTGTGAATAGCATTGAATTTTCCCGCTGTACCGAAATCAAACTGAAACTTGACTCCAAAACCGCAATACGCACCGAACCGTGGTTTTGGTGAACCGTTACACCCCTAGAATTGATGGATAGTTTACTCTGCTGGAGGCTGTGCTCTTAAGGAGAGCAGAGCTGTGACCTGTCTCCTAACTCATAATGGACACAGGAGGTATTTGACACACACACTGTCTGATGCTGCTTTTATTGTTGTTTACACCTCTCCCCTTCTGAACTGAGGATGCAAGAGCAGACCTTCATTTGACATTGGACTTCACAAACCATGGGTTGCATGCTGTAGTCTGGGGATGACCGACAGGACCCCACAATTCTTCTAAACTTTGACCCGTAAACGTAATCCCGTTGAGAAATGATTCTGTTTTTGTGTAGGCAAACAATTTTCTGCAGTGGAAGGGATGTAGTGTTTAAGTTTGGTAGAGTGTAGCATCTGAAAGCCACTGCTGCTGGTTTAGTGTCTAACTACTGTGGTGGTATTTTTAGAACTAATCTTCTGCTTACTTCATTGGAGCTCTCAATTGGAGGGTAGGCTACTTTGTTGCTTGCTGCTTGGTGTTAACCTCTTCCTCGTCTGGTGTTTGTTTAAAAAATGCAATCTAGCAGCTGTAAAATCTGCTCAAGCGGAGAATAAGAGGTGCACAGGGTTAAAAGGCTTGAAACCACAAATCCCTCTACTAGGTACTTTCTGCAGTCTGCCTCAAGTTAAATAACCCTCAGTCACTGCTACCTTTTTGTATCTAGGCTATTAGCTTTCCTTTCTTAGTCTAGGTTATCTAAAGTGGTGATCCTAACTGACCTAGGACAGGGTATTTTTACAAGGATTAAATGTCAGGAATTGTGAAAAACTGAGTTTAAATGTATTTGGCTAAGGTTTATGTAAGCTTCCGACTTCAAGTGTGTGTGTGTGTGTGTGTGTGTGTGTGTGTGTATATATATATATATATATATATATATACACACAACATACAAAGCTGCAATAGAAATTGCATATATTTAGTCTAACTAGGCCTAATTAAGGAAAATCCAGGGTCTTCATGGGATTCTCAATGAGTTTCTTGTGACTTCCTGGATTTACATAATATGTGGATTAATTATAGTGGGAGTGGTATTGATTTGTTTAACTACTTAGGGAGTGGTGGGGCGCTAGCCACTCCCGACACTACCCGGTGAAATGTAAGGCGCCAAATTCAAAATCCAAAAGTTGAATTATTAAACATTCATCAATATACAAGTGTTGCATAGTCATCAAAAGCTCTGATTCTTGGCAATATCACAGCGTTGTCAGATTTCAAAAGGGCTTTACGGCGAAAGCACAACATTTGATTGTTTGAGGATAGCACCTACAATATTTACCCATTAGCATAAATTCATAAACCATCGCGGTTCACACACAACCCATTTCACAGCGAAAACAAATCCCTTACCTTTTGAAGAACTTCTGCTGAGGGCTTCCCAAGTGTCCAACGAAGACATCCAATGGTTCTTTTGTTAGAAAAAGTCATTTATTATATCCATAAATCTCCGTTTGGTTGGTGCGTTATGATGAGAAAATACAGCGTCCACTCGCCCATTGAACCGTGAAGAGAACACGTTCAACCTATGCCTATACACTTGTCCAAGAACAATCAAACATCATTGATAATGTATCCTTAGGACCACTTTTATGTATATTTAGTATAATATTTCAACCGGATTATAAACTGGACGATAGGAAAGGAAAAAACCACAGCACGCGCAAGCCTGTGAACGTGCATCCTCTTCTGTTTACATCTGGTGACTAGTTCGAAATTCTTCTTCTATTACCATCCAGAGCAACCTAACATCACCAAACACTGTCTAGAGACTGTTGACATCCAGTGGAAGCAATAGGTACTGCAATCTTACTCCCATATATAGCTGTTTTCAATAGGGAGGGGTTCAAAATGAGGCAATGTGTCAAAAACACTTTTTCCAGGACAGAAATTCCTCGGGTTTTCGCCTGCTATATCAGTTCTGTTTTACTCACAGACAATATTTTAACACTCTTAGAAACTTCAGAGTGTTTCCTATCCAATAGTACTAATTATGTGCATATCCTAGTTTCTGGGCCTGAGTGGCAAGCCTTTTACTTTGGGCACGCCAGACTCTCCAAAACCGACACCTCAGCTGCCGCTCCCTAAGAAGTTAAAGCTGTTGAAGTAGTTGTTGTCTGGCTGAGAGACGCTATTATGAAGATGAGGACATATTGATTCTATTTAGAGAGTAAGTTGATGCCACAGAACACTGAATTAGAGGAACGAGGAAGTTGGAGAGGCATTGTTGTGCAATGAAATCTTCTGTATGATTATGAAAACTAAAGAGTGTTACACAGAAAGCATTTTTTGTGGCCATGTGATGGCTCTCAGCTGTTGAACGGGTCTCAACTGTTATTTTTATTTATTTTATTTAACCTTTATTTAACTAGGTAAGTCAGCTGTTGAACAGCTCTAGACTGAACCACAACTTGTTTTAATGGCCAGGCATCCATATTTAGGCTTTAGTTCCTGCACTGCACTGCAGTCAAAATTGCAGTAGAATCATGCCAGTTTTCATTGTCTGTCTAAAACGTTGGTTTCTTACCAAACACCATGCCAACGTCCCTATGCTCTGGGATAGACATGATAACTGTGACCTTGTGAGGCCTCCCTCGTCTCTGCAGGTGTTCCTCAAGCAATGTACTGGAAAGTAATGAAAAGGTTAGGAAAACAAAGGATTTCCCACATTCAAATTAAAATCATGCGACACATGAGCGCCCACCATAGTTTCCATGGCAACATTCTCTCAGAAGCCAACTCAGGACACGAAGACCCAGAGGACTGGCTCAGAGCAGGCAGAGGGATACTCAAGGACTCTGGTGGTTTAGAGTTAGAACCCTTTAAATGACAATACAATTGTGGTGTATTTTCAGGAATTTGGCTACCCCAAATATTCAGCAAAAGTGTCAATCTTGCAGAGCTAATCACACTAGATGGCCTACTATACTGGACAAGCTATAAACGCTACATGTGAAGTGTTGGTCCCATGTTTATGAGCTGAAATACAAGACCCCAGACATTTTCCATACACATAAAAAGCGTATTTCTCTCAAATTTTGTGCACAAATTTGTGTGCATCCCTGTTAGTGAGGATTTCTCCTTTGCCATATCAAGAAGTTGATTAAACAGCATGATCATTACACAGGTGCACCTTGTGCTGGGGACAATGAAAGGCCACTCTAAAATGTGCAGTTTTCACACAACACAATGCCACAGATGTCTCAAGGTTTGAGGGAGCATGCAATTGGCATGCTGACTGCAGGAATGTCCAACAGAGCTGTTGCCAGAGAATTGAATGTTAATTTCTCTACCATAAGCCGCCTCCAACAACGTTTCACAGAATTTGTCAGTACTGTGCTGAGGAGTATTTATTTCTGTAATAAAGCCCTTTTGTGGGGAAAAACTCATTCTGATTGGCTGAGCATGGCTCCCATGACTGTGCCCCTGCCCAGCCATGTAAAATCTATAGATTATTTATTTATTTCAATTGACTGATTTCCTTCTATGAACTTTAACTCAGTAAAATCTTTGAAATGTTGCATGTTGCGTTTTATATTTTTGTACACTATACTTCAATGGGATGGCAAAATATCACATTGGGGTAAATGCTAAGGACGATATAACCTTTCACTATCAAAGAGTAGCTCTGTGTCTAGTACAGTGGGAAACCAGACCAAACTGTTGTCTGTTTCTGAGTCCTTACTTCCAGAGTCCCTCCCAACTAATGATTTACACGGCTGTCTGGAAGAACGACAGGCGAGTCCACCACAGTCACACAGACAAGCTTTGGAATCCCTGGGTCTCACAGTGTCATGTTCTGAGTGGCAGTGACAGATAAGTGAATGAACAGTGCTGTCTGTCAAAATAATGGACCTATAATTCCTAGAAAAACCTTCCTTTTCAATTATGCAGCCCCTTTGTGAGTGATCTCTTAAGACAAAGCTATTGGCCAGAATGGCCACTCTGTAGTGTCTGAGGTCTGGGGCACAGCCCAATATTTATGACTGATGAAGGGTTTTTCGTCTTCCCACCTCAGTCTCCCTCCATCTGTCTGTTGGATAGGCACTTCCCAGCCTTCTGTTTCAAGGCGCTGTGACCCAGATGGAGGATGGTACCTCTCCCTGAACTGTAATTGCATCTGGCTGAATCTGAATGATGGATATCTCGCCTCCCTGAACCCCCAGTGAGTAATGACCGTCTGCACCTGCTGCCATAACCGTGAGCTTCTGGAGTCTCTCTGCCTGCCTCTCTGGCCCTGGCCCTCCTGTGAGAACGAATCCTTCCACATGATGCAAGTCTCTGCAAGCCCAGGCAGCTGAAAATATTTCTTCCCGGCTGTGGGAGTCTTACCGACTCCCATCTATGCTTGTAGGGAGAAGAGATTAATCAAAAACTCTCTTTGCCCTGCCCTTCTTTCACAGGCTATGAGAGGATCTCTCCCCATTGGGAAGGAGCACAACCCATAATAAGCAGCGGAGGTATCATGAATTGAGCAAGACTACTCTCAGTGCTTAATGCTATTGTAAAATTCACGTGGTCTGTGCTAGGGATGGGCCCGATTAATCGAACGGACGTTAGTATTTGATAATTTGCGAGTGTATATTTTTTACCTCAAATGTATAGGCCTATTTTACCATTGAAAGGGCTTTGTCTGAATTAACTAAAATGATCCATGATGTGACATTCCTACATACAAGTATATACCGTGACATTTGACATTCTTCATTTAATAAAACAACAAACCTTTGAAGGTAGTTTTTATGATGTGCACCCCATAAAAAAAGACACACCGGTAGCCTTCACACATTTCACGCGTGTAAATCGGTAGGCGACGTCAACAAAACCTTTAAACAGGTCAACATTCACAAAGCCGCTGGGCCAGGCGGATTACCAGGACATGTACTCAAAACATGCGCGGACCAACTGTCAAGTGTCACTGACATTTTCAACCTCTCCCTGACCGAGTCTGAAATACCTACATGTTTCAAGCAAACCACCATAGTCTCTGTGCCCATGGAAGCGAAGGTAACCTGCCTAAATGATTACCGCCCCATGGCACTCACGTCTGTAGCCACACACTAGACCCCCTCCAATTGGCATACCACCCCAACAGATCCACAGATGATGTATTCTCAATCGCACTCCTTTCTCACCTGAACAAAAAGAACACCTATGTGAGAATGCTGTTCATTGACTACAGCTCAGCATCCAACACATTAGTGCCCACGAAGCTCATCACTAAGCTAAGGACTCTGGGACTAAACACCTCCCTCTGCAACTGGATCCTGGACTTCCTAACGTGCTGCCCCCAGGTGGTAAGAGTAGGCAACAGCACGTCTGCCACGCTGAACACCCCCTCAGGTGTGTACTTAGTCCCCTCCTGTATTCCCTGTTCACCCACGATTGCCAAACTCGACTCCAACACCATCATTAAGTTTGCTGAAGACACAACAGTGGTAGGCCTAATCACCAACAATGATGAAACTGCCTATAGGGAGGAGGTCAGAGAACTGGCAGTGTGGTGCCAGAACAACTCTCTCTCAATGTGAGCAAGACTAAGAAGCTGATCGTAGACTACAGGAAAAGGCAGGCCCAACAGGCCCCCATTAACATCGACGGGGCTGTAGTGGAGCGGGTCGAGAGTTTCAAGTTCCTTGGTGTCCACATCACCAACAAACTATCACGGTCCAAACATACCAAGACAGTCGTGAAGGGGGCACGACAACACCTTTTCCCCCTCAGGAGACTGAAAAGATTTGGCATGGGTCCCCAGATCCTCAAAAGGTTCTACAGCTGCACCATCGAGAGCATCCTGACCGGTTGCATCACCGCCTGGTATGGCAACTGCTCGGGATCTGACCTTAAGGCGCTACAGAGGGTAGTGCGAACAGCCCAGTACATCACTGGGGCCAAGCTTCCTGCCATCCAGGACCTATATAATAAGCGGTGTCAGAGGAAAGCCCATAAAATTGTCAGACTCCAGTCACCCAAGTTATAGACTGTTTTCTCTGCTACCGCACGGCAAGCGGTACCGGAGCGCCAAGTCTATGACCAAAAGGCTCCTCAACAGCTTCTACCCCCCAAGCCATAAGACTGCTGAACAATTCATAAAATCGCTAGAGGGACATCTTACCCCCCCTCTCTTTTGTGCACTCGCTGTTTGTTTGTTACCTATGCATAGTCACTTCGCCCCCACCTACATGTACAGATTACCTCAACTAGCCTGTCCCCTTCACACTGACTCGGTACCGATGCCCCCTGTACATAGCCTCAATATTGTTATTCTTATTGTGTTACTTTTTATTATGACTTTTTATTTTAGTCTACTTGGTAAATATTTTTCTTCTTCTTGAACTGCAGTGTTGGTTAAGGGCTTGTAAGTAATCATTTCACGGTAAAGTCTACACTTGTTGTATTCGACGCATGTGACAAATAAAGTTTGATTTGATTTATTTTGAGGCAATCGAAGCAGCACTACAGTCAGAGGCTCCATACTGTATGTAGCCTAGCAGGTGAAGTGGGATATTTCTAATCAATGCAAAAAGGAATACAACTTACGGAAGGAAGTTACCTTAATAAGAAGGTAACGGGTGAACTTGTTTAATCTGAAGCCCTACAAAGCTTGCTGTCACGTGTACACTTAATGGTCTGTTGTAGGGCATTACATAGGAGAAGCGTGAGAGATTAGTACTCTGCCAATGACTGTACCTGTCCCGCGTTGGACTGTATCCGTAGTCGGTAGATGGTGCTGTTGGAAAGGTTGTCGTGTGCATGGCCGAGCAGTGCCCAAGAAAGTGTTCAATCAAATTGTTTGATGCTACCACCACCCCTTCAAATGAAAAGCCAACAGCGGGTCGGGACATAACTCTCAAGGTGGGTTTACGTTATAAGCTTAGACCCGAGTTCCACTCTGGGCTAGGAGTTGTTGTACCTATAGACAAGGAAGGGGAGCGGTCTCACACACACTGACCCCTGCCCGTCCCACTGCTACAGCAGCAAACAGTTTTACAAAAGTTTCACAAAAAAACATGTATTTCGACTATCCGGATATCCGATAAAGAAATATATATAGTATTATTCGAATAGTGAAAATATTCCAAATGCCCATCCCTAGTCTGTGTGCATGGAAGCCTTTTTGGAGTGGGAGAAAACAAATCCGGTCTGCCATTAATGGTAGAAACAGTAACCAAAGTAGTGGGTGGTTTTGTAACCGAGACCTGCTGTGGAGCCAAAGTCAATGTTAACTGTCATGCACTTGGTGTTGTGGGTTTAATAATCTGCCAATAAAGATTTGGGAGGATGAGGAAACAGCTTGGGCCACCCAAACAAGTAAACAGTTTAGTCTGTTTCCTCTATTTGTTTAGTACTTCTCAGATTATTGCATCATTGTCTACACAGTGGCCCAGCCAGAAGTCTCAAGGCGCTGACATGGAAGTCGTTCTGCTCAACTAGGGATGGACAGATGGACACACAGGCAGCAAACTGTGGACAGTCACTGTCTGTAGCTCGTACATAGACGATCAAAGCGGAAATAGGAAAGCAGCCACAAACACAGAGCAAAATGGCCTTATTGCAAGTGACAGGAGAAGGAAGGACAGACAGATCGACAGACATTAAAAAGGGCAGATATCTTCTGCTCATTGTCTTTTTCAATGTATTCCTGTTCGCCTGTTGACCACATGGAAGAAGAGGCCTTGGCTCTTCATGGATCCACCCAAATAAATGTAATAAGTCAGTTTTCTGTATTGCTCTGTGTTCAAGGACACCTTTAAGGATCCAACCATCTGCTTTGTGAAGTTTATGTTCAGCATTGTGGAGGTGTGAAAACAGAAACAAAGCCTATTCTCTCATGTATAGATGAGAGGCCATCATTGTAAATAAGAATTTGTTCTTAACTGACTTGCCTAGTTAAATAAAGGTAAACAACAACAACAACAAAAATATATATATATAGTTGAAGTCGAAAGTTTACGTACACTTAGGTTGGAGTCATTAAAACTCCACAAATCTCTTGTTAACAAACTATAGTTTTGGAAAGTCGGCTAGGACATCTACTTTGTGCATGACACAAGTAATTTTTCCAACAATTGTTTGCAGACAGATTATTTCACTTATAATTCACTGTATCACAATTCCAGTGGGTCAGAAGTTTACATACACTAAGTTGACTGTGCCTTTAAACAGCTTGGAAAATTCCAGAAAATTATGGCATGGCTTTAGAAGCTTCTGATAGGCTAATTGACATAATTTGAGTAAATTGGAGGTGTACCTGTATTTCAAGGCCTACCTTCAAACTCAGTGCCTCTTTGCTTGACATCACGGGAAGATCAAAATAAATCAGCCAAGACCTCAGAAAAGAATTGTTGACCTCCACAAGTCTGGTTCATCCTTGGGAGCAATTTCCAAATGCCTGAAGGTACCACGTTCATCTGTAAAAACAATAGTACGCAAGTATAAACACCATGGGACCACACAGCCGTCATACCGCTCAGGAAGGAGACGCGTTCTGTCTCCTAGAGAAGAAATCAATCCCAGAACAACAGCGAAGGACCTTGTGAAGATGCTGGAGGAAACCGGTACAAAAGTATCTATATCCACAGTAAAACGAGTCCTATATCGACAACCTGAAAGGCCACTCAGCAAGGAAGACGCCACTGCTCCAAAACCGCCATAAAAAATCCAGACTACGGTTTGCAACGGCACTTAGGGACAAAGATCGTACTTTTTGGAGAAATGTCCTCTGGTCTGATGAAACATAATGACCATTGTTATGTTTGGAGGGAAAAGGGGGAAGCTTGCAGGCCGAAGAACAGCATCCCAACCGTGAAGCACGGGGGTGGCAGCATCGTTGTGGTGCTGCTTTGCTGCAGGAGGGACTGGTGCACTTCACAAAATAGATGGCATCATGAGGTAGGAAAATTATGTGGATGGTGGACCCAGCCCATCTCAAGACATCAGTCAGGAAGTTAAAGCTTGGTCGCAAATGGGTCTTCCAAATACAATGACCCCAAGCATACTTCCAAAGTTGTGGTAAAATGGCTTAAGGATGACAAAGTCAAGGTATTGGAGTGGCCATCACAAAGCCCTGACCTCAATCCCATAGAAAATTTGTGGGCAGAACTGAAAAAGCGTGTGCGAGCAAGGAGGCCTACTAACCTGACTCAGTTACACTAGCTCTGTCAGGAGGAATGGGTCAATATTCACCCAACTTATTGTGCGAAGCTTGTGGAAGGCTACCCAAAACGTTTGACCCAAGTTAAACAATTTAAAGGCAATGCTACCAAATACTAATTGAGTGTATGTACATTTCTGACCCACTGGAAATGTGATGAAAGGAAAAATAGCTGAAATAAATAATTCTCTCTACTATTATTTTGACATTTCACATTCTTAAAATAGTGGTGATCCTAACTGACCTAAAACAGAGAATTTCTACTAGGATTTAATGTCAGGAATTGTGAAAAACTGAGTTTAAATGTATTTGTCTAAGGTGTATGTAAACTTCCGACTTAAACAGTATTATTATACAATGTAAAGAATCCTCTGGGATTTGACTGTTTAGGCCAGATACTTGTATAAGCATGCAGTCTCAGAGTCATGAGAAAGGGAAGAACAACATGAGAGCAGAGCAAAGAACTCCCACGCATACAGAAAACTGAGAACTTTCTTACAAATGGAGGACGCCCAAGAGAGAGAGACATTAAAAGCTTCCATATCCCCAATAAAGAGTTAATTTATTTGGGAGAGCTTGTGAAATCCAAGCATGAGCTTCTTGCTGACTCAATTGTGGAATCTTCCTGTTTTTGTCACATCCATTTTAACACTGGGCTTCACTGAATCCTGTTTTCACTTCCCCTGAGTTGGATCAGTTCAGAGCCATCTTGTTGGATTCATCTGAAATCACTGCAGACCGGCTCACAAAAGCATGGAGACTTGATGAGCATGTGGGCTGCATGACAATTACTCTCTCCCTGTGTGTCGTTGTCTGTGTCATCATCGTCTGTGTGTGTGTGTGGTGAGAGCGCGGGGAAAGTGGGATTAGAGCAGTGAGTAAAAATGCAGCATGTCAATTCAGTTTAATGCCACGTGAATGACAGGCAGTGTAAGTTTATGGTCCAACTGTCATGAATCTTGAAGCATTTTGTTTACTGAAGTCTTGCACAAAGCTCATGATTTGAGGGAGTCCTCAGTCACATGCCCATCCTCTGTCACTATTACGTTTTGGCTGCGGAACTTGAGGTTGTCGAGATCAAAGGAGTTGTTGCTGCTTGCATAATTAAAGCTGATGGAAAGAAGAACTGCCTTTCATGGAAATCCGTTTTAGGCTTGACATTGAGTGTGCGATAACATCTCTCTGGTTTGTCTTCAGCCTGCTGTAAACTCACTGTGCTGGTCGATGACAGGGAGCTAGAACTCAGATATGTAGTTTCTGGCATTTTCTTTTTGTACACCTAAACATAAACTGAAAAAGTAATGTCGTCTGGCTGCTTTGGCAGTCCTGAGTCACTGACCGCACAGTAAGAGAAACAACAACGCTCTGTACATTTCTGTGGAACGGCACGAGGGTGTAATATGAACGACACAAACCAGATGTGTCAAAAAAACTATCAGGGCGGTCGAAGAGAGCACTAAACCAACAAACTAGTGGGGTTGTTGTGTATTTAATCTCTGGATATGTTCCTGTTCTAAGTTTCCACCACAGTTTACCAGTCCCCAGAGGGAGATGTGCTTTGTTTGCCCTGAACACAAACCTATAGCTCCAGCTCACCTTTCCATCCTTCAGAGTATGAGAGGAAGAGATTGCCCTAGCTAGCAGCAGTTCAGGAAATGGCCAATCCCATCCGCTCATTGGATGCAGGGTGAAGAGGAGTGGGGTGGACTGGCTCCCATTTTAACAGGAGGTGTTTCCCTTGTCAACATGACATTTGATTTAATCCGCTCTGACGTCAGATGCTCTTGTGTAAAGAGTACTGGGGAGAAGGACTGGGGATGTTATGTCACAGGCATGAAGAATTAAGCCAATACAGACCTGCTTTTAAAAATGGAAAGATCTGAGCTTCAAATTCACTACTTGGTGGGGGGATTGAACATTTGATATTATTTATCTTATTGGTAGTGTGGTTCGTTGAAGTCTTCTTTTTTCACATGATGTCTAGACAGCGTAGAAGGGCTAGATCAGCTTAGTCTTCACAATATACGCTGAGTGTACAAAACATTATGAACACCTGCACTTTCCATGACAGACTATCCAGGTGAAAGCTATGATCCCTTATTGATGTCACTTGTTAAATTCATTGTGTAGACGAAGGGGAGAAGACAGGTTAAAGAAGGATTTTTAATCCTAGAGACAATTGAGATGTGGATTGTGTATGTGTGCCATTGAAGGTGAAGGGGCAAGACAAAAGATTGAAGTGCCTTTGAACGGGGGTATGGGACTTGGTGCCAGGTGCACCGGTTTGTGTCAAGAACTGCAGCACTGCTGGGTTTTTCACGCTCAACAGTTTCCTGTGTGTATCAAGAATGGTCCACCACCCAAAGGACATCCAGCCAACTTGACACAACTGTGGGAAGCATTGGAATCAACATGGGCCAGCATCCCTGTGGAATGCTTTCGACACTTTGTCTATATACATTTTATGCAGGAGATGATTGAATGTCTTTCTCCAGGTTTGTTCTGAAGTAGTTTACCTTGTCTTATGTCTATAATGATTGACTCTGATTCTTTCTCCCCTCCCTGAGGTAATTATCGTATTGTACAGCTTTAACTTTGATCAAAAGTGGTTGCCATGGCAATTTCATGTCAATGATGATGGTTCAAAATGTGATGTTGCTGTGGCTACATCGTAGAATTTCAGTTTGACTCTTTGTTCAGAGATATTCTCCTCATCTGTCCTTGAAGATTCTCTTCTTCAACTGTGACATTATGTTGAGTAAGCCTAGTTATTGCTGCAGCCTTAAATGCATGACACTCACTTCTCTTTTGAAATGTTTAGTTACTACTATTGCAATGGCCTGGTCTTGGCTCCATTGATGCTGAACAAGCTAGATGTTTATCAATGCCTGAGGAACCCTTTGTTTGGCCTTACCCCAGACCCACACCCTATACAGATCATCCTGGCAGATTTACTGCCTTGCGGGAATGATGGGAACTCTGCTACGGCTGCAGAAAACCATGTAACCATAGCCTTAGGAAGATGACATCTGTCTGAGAACCTCAACTGATTGTACCTCCTTTAAACATACTGTAGGATAATGGCAGTGAAGCTTTGAAATCCTGCAATACAATGTTAAAAGCCAGTCTGTTTGACCAGAATGTCTCTTTTGATACACTGCCCTCAGACCTACTTCCATCTTGCTTGTACAGTCCCTCCAACTGCCTTAATAATGTAATCATGTTATCGGCCTATTTGCTTTAGTTTATAGCGCTGAAGGACTCTGTATGGAGCCTGTCCTCCATCTGATGTCACGTGTGTGAACTGTAAATGGACAAGCTGCTGTACACATGGAACTGTCCTCCAGTTTGCATGTGTTCAGCTGAGAGTGACCATATGGTCAATAGGCTATTGTTTGGGCTGTCTGTCTGGCTCGGCAGTCTCAGTCAGCAGGGAGGCAGTGATTGTGACGCCTATTGAACTGCTCACAATGGGAGAGAGTTAGAGAGACTATTTATTATTTTAAATGTGTTAATATTGTATATCTCCAAAGTAATCTTTGGCAATATATTATTTTTTTCGTCATGTCGATAAAGCAAATTGAATTGAGAGATGCTGTAGTGACCCCTGGTGGTGAGGTATTTGTTTCCCAAAGGGGGGAAAGCGGTTAATTTTAACCTCTTAAGGAAAGCTAGTGCCCCACTCCCGACACTACCCGGTGAAATGCAAGGCGCCAAATTCAAAATCCAAAAGTTGAATTATTAAACATTCATCAATATACAAGTGTTGCATAGTCATCAAAAGCTCTGCTTCTTGGCAATATCACAGCGTTGTCAGATTTCAAAAAAGGCTTTACGGCGAAAGCACAACATTTGATTGTTTGAGGGTAGCACCTCCAATATTTTTTCCATTACCATAAATTCATAAACCATCACGGTTCACACAAAACACATTTCACAGCGAAAACAAATCAATTACCTTTTGAAGAACTTCTGCTGAGGGCTTCCCAAGTGTCCAACGAAGACAATCCAAGGTTCTTTTGTTAGAAAAAGTAATGTATTATATCCATAAATCTCCGTATGGTTGGTGCGTTATGATGAGAAAATACAGCGTCCACTCGCCCATTGAACCGTGAAGAGAACTCGTTCAACCTATACCTATAAACTTGTCCAAGAACAATCAAACATCATTGATAATGTATCCTTAGGACCACTTTTATGTATATTTAGTATAATATTTCAACCGAATATAAACTGGGCGATAGGAAAGGAAAAAAGCCACAGCGCGCAAGCTTGGTGAACGCATTCTTTTCTGTTTACTTCTTGTGACCACTTCCTAATTCTTCTTCTATTACCATCCAGATCAACTAAATAGAATCAAAACACTGTCTAGAGACCGTTGACATCCAGTGGAAGCAATAGGTACTGAAATCTTACTCCCTTATATGGGCATTTTCAAAAGGGAGGGGTTCAAAATGAGCCAATGTGTCAAAATCACTTTTTCCAGGACAGAAATTCCTCGGGTTTTCGCCTGCCATATCCATTCTGTTATACTCACAGACAATATTTTAACACTCTTAGAAACTTCAGTGTTTCCTACCAACAGTACTAATTATGTGCATATCCTATTTTCTGGGCCTGCGTGGGAGGCCTTTTGCTTTGGGCACGCCAGACTCTCCAAAACCGTCACCTCGGGAGCTGCTCCCTAAGAAGTTAAAAGTAGTGACAACTCCTCCTTAGACAAGGCTACCCCCTGATATCATTCTCATTGTTGATTCAATTGATTACCCCCCACATGTATTGAGCAACAGTATTACTCTTACCAGGTCTTCAGTTCTTACTGAGTTTCTTGGGTTTCACTGTTGAGCAAAATTCAATTGCATTCTAATCTAAAGGACAACACAGACTTCTAAAGGCCTACTGGTAGCAGTTTTTAATAGGTAGCTAATATTCAGAATGTTTATGTAAATAATTAGATATTGAGCTTTGGATATTGCCACCTCTAATGCATTTGATTCCACTTGTTTATAAGTTAGCTCATTGGTTCCCATGCCTTTCTAGCGCATTAGTTCCCAACCTTTTTTGGTTACTGTACCACCATCTGAATTTTGCTCTGCCCGGAGTACCCCTGAAGTACCTCCTCATGTGTATTTTACCTGTAGGCCTATGGTCTCATGAGTCTTTTAAGTATCCCTGTGGATAGACCAACTACCCCCAGGGCTCCTGGTACTCCTGGTTGGGAACCACTGGTCTAGTGCTAGCTGGCTGGCAGTAGGTCTTTGTGATTGCCAGGACGGCGCCTCCATGAATGGGCAAGGGTTGATGTCCTGTGTCAGTGCAGCCTTTGTCAGCTCTGGTGTGGGGCTGTGGGCATTGCTGACCCATTCCTCTTGGTTGCTATGGACTCTGTATAGAGAGGAGCTCAATGCTGCCTGTTCAGTGGCATCTATTCCTGGCAGGGTTGATGCAGGGTTCACATGCCTACCCCCTTCGTCTGTCTGTCTGCCGTGCTGTGCCGACCCTCTTCCTCCTCCTCCTCCTAACCGCTTCCTCTCCTCCCCTTTGTCTCCCTTCAGCGCCGGCATTGCTGTTGGTTTCTATGGGAACGGCGAGACCTGTGACGGAGTGAACAGGCTGACGTACTCCCTGCGCCACGCCAACCGCACGGTGGCAGGAGTGCAGAAACTGGTAATACTCAGAACTCCCATTGAAACAATGACACCCCAGCAAAATCTCTACTGTCACAGCCATAACATGGGCTGGGCCCACCATTCACAGTTATCATACTGTTGATCACTATAAGGAGCAATAATTCCCCTGCTAACCCCACATAGATACTATATAATAAACACTATTGATTTTGTCTATCCCCATTAGGAGAGGGTTGTTTGTGACCTTGGGTGTCCCTCCCTGTGCCTACTACCTAGGTATCAGACAGCACGGGGTCCCTGAAGCAGACGGTGGATGACAGTCTGGGGCAGCTGGAGGGCCAGTACGCCAAGCACACAGACTATCTGTCTATCATCCAGAAGCTGCAGGGCCAGCTGGACGAGCTGGTGAGACAGATGGTGGAGATCCCCTTCTGGGGCAACAGAGACATTTCCTGGAGGAGCTGGCCGTCAACATCGAGCTCTACGACTGGTACAGGTGAGAGATGGACAGACTGGGAGACTCAATACATGACATCTCAGGACCTATCATTTCTATTGTTCCCGAAACCATTACCAGGACTGAGGCTGGTTTGTTTTAGTACATTGTTTGGCTATTGTAGGTGCATGTAGTGGGAGTTTGTTTTCCTGTGATGTTGTATGATACATTGCTTGTATTTCAAGGTGGGTATTAGGGAGTTTTTATTATTAGTTACCTTTTGCTGCTGCCTCATTTACATACAGGAGCTCACAGCAACCTGGGTTTAATGGAGTGTGAAGAGAACGACACAGCTTTCACTCTGAGAGGAATCCTGCACTACAGGATTAGCAGTTTACGTGAACAGTACGTCATCCCTCGTAGATTTATGTTTATGCTGGTGTCGTGCTGCATAATTCTACCGCAAGGCCTTTTAGAGAGAGAATCATCTCAGTTGATACTCAGAAAAAGCTAATATGAACCAGAACAGACCTCAGATTTTTCTGGTAAAACCCTTCAAATTAACCATTTAGTGGGATGAAACCCAAAACACACAACCCAGTCCTCCCTCCTGTAACTCGTGTTAACAACCCTGCAGTGGAAGATAGTTTATATGTCCTGAGTACATTTCACAGTTGGATAGTTGGTCTCCTGGTGAGACCGTCCAGCCAGCCAGTCAGTGATGTTCAGTTGGATCTGTATGAATGTGAAAGTAGTTAACAGAGACGACTGCAGTCAACAGTGGAAACGCCTTTACAGTTAAATCCGTCTGATTCAGCAGCCGACCCTTTCTGCTACTTCCTCTTGACATCTCAAACACTTCCTCCCTCAGCATCTCGCAAGGGAAGTGGACTTTAAATCACATCTCCTTTTTGTTTTATGAATTTTTGAAGCAATCCCCATGTTTTGTATCCTTTTGATTTCTTTAACAGTACCAATGTGATTTGTACAGTGGTCATAGATAACGTCTCATTTTTCTTGCTGTTCTGTGCTGCGTTTGTCAGCAGGTGTTGGGGTTTCTTCAGTCAGTTGGTCTATAGTTCTGTTGTGTTTGTGGTTGGGTGTTGGTTTCGTGACTGTTATTGTTGTTTTCCACCTCAGGTGGCTGGGCTACTTAGGCCTGCTGCTTTTCAACATCCTCATCTGCCTGCTGGTGCTGTTTGGCCTCATTCGCAACTCCAAGGGAACACTTATTGGGTGAGTCCTACCATGTGAGGGAGTGAACCAAGAAGAACTGTGGAGAGGGGGACGATATTCTGCTAGGCCATATATTTATGGCAATTGTCATGCTATTGAATTATTTAAACAAAATGAAAGCCTTCCAACGTGTCATAAGTTTTATCTCAAGTATCACTTTGTAAACCCGTTGCAAATTACTTTTGACTGTACCCTGAACAACCTTGTCATTGCGATTATGTGAGACGAATTCATGCTTCATAAAGTGTCAGCCAGTCACAGTCTATTTAGCACGTGCATTAAAACAAATCTCTCCGAAAATTCCTCTGTCTCAACTCTTGACAATTCTGCAGGAAGTATGTTGAATCCTTTTTAAAAGGCATCAAGGACACAGGCTCAGCACTGCCTGTCCTCCTCTTCAGTCCCTCCTTCTATTTAATTTAATGATCTGTGTCTGTTGATACAGCGGGGTCAGTTTGGGTGGCTCATTGTCATGTGAGTCAGTTCCAGAGCATTGGGCTTTATGGTTCCCCCAGGACCCCTCTCCTATCCCTCCTATGTCCTTTCATCTCACGCATCCTCAGTGAATCAGACCCAGGTCATCCTCAAGCCCTGCCCAGAGACCAATTAAGGGATACTTCCTCTAACATAATTAACCCTAACTCTCCTTGTGAGATGAGGGAAACGTTATACCAAGTCCCTGTGGGTGTTTAGGGTTGAAATCAAGGTTTCCTTTTTTATAGCTCAACATTAAACCCTCCAGCATTTCATTTAGATCAGTCAAAATGTGTAATAGCCATTGTTTGGGGTTAAGACTAAGCAACTCCCAGTCCCAGGCAATGTTCCCTACATTTTTGCGGCATTGAGAACATTTTTGTCTGCTAGGAGCTAACTTGAACGTTGCTGTGCAATGCTGTGCAACTTCCAGTGTGTGTTTACTGTGTGAACTGAGGCTGTACCCAGTTTTTTTGTTAGTTTTAACAGTGGCCAAGTGGGCTACTGTGGCCAAGTGGGCAAGTGGGCTACTGTGGCTATTTGATCATAATCTAGTCCTACCAGAGTGGCCTACCATAAAATACTATGGAGAAAATGCATCCCATAACATTTTAGCATGGAAATAACTATTGAAATAACTGTTCTATGATACAGGCCTACATTCCATGAGACTTTTGAAAACATGCAGGGCTTGACATTAACCTGTTTAGCCACTTGTCCTTCAGACAAGGAGGTGACTGGAACTGTTGTTGTATTGTGTTATTTGATGCAAGAGGCCACTTTACAAAATAAAATGCAATATTATTCCCATAACAGTATTATTATTTCAGAGGATCAGACAAAAATGTATGCTACCCTCTGCATATTGCCTACTTAGCTTATTCAAGCCTGTCTTAAAATACAACATTGCCCCTTGAAGCCATAAAAAAAAGATCTTTAACTGACTCGCTTTTCAAAGATTGCTAGAAATGTACACATTTTGTGAAGGCTGGGAATTGCCACAGGACCTCACAATACAATATTTTCATGGTTAGGTGCCAATACGATATGTATTGCGATTCTCACGATTCTATATGTATTAGTGATTCGATACTGTGATTTTATTGCGATTTGGCGTTCCGAACGTGTTGCTCTCAAGGGAGAGCCATGAGAAAATGAGTTTTGAACAGTCATGGAAATAAAAGTGCATAAAACAAATGGGCTCCCTATTTATAAAGAAGTTTGAGAACAAGCTATGAAGTACAAATAGTGGCGTCTTGGTGCAGGTACAGCCAACTAGCGCAAAAATAATATTGCAACATTGTCAAAATGATACGAAATATCATAAATTATATCCGGTTATGTAACTGTATCGATTTTTTATTTTTCATCAATAGTTTTGTGCTCTTGTAGGAAGCAATCACTCCCCATTGCTTGACAAAAATGTGCTACAGTATAATAATAATTAAGACACACAAATGACTAGAGGGAGTCCGACCGCAATTGATTTGATTGTGCCAGACCGGGCTCAGACTTTCTGCTCTTGTGTTTAAAAAGAAATTCAGTGAAGTAAGTTACAGTATTAAGACTAAACAGGAGGCGCTCCTAGGCCTACCGCTCCATGGTGGTTATACAAGGCTGCTATACTAAGCCTACTAATGACAATGACATGACTTATTATTATTATTATTATAATGATGATCATAATAGTAATAATAACAAGGAGAAGAAAAAGGAGGGTTGTTGTTATTATTATTATTATAAATATAATTTTTCTGACAATTGATTATAGACCTAATTAAGATGGCGTTTTCTTCTCTCCTCACTTTTCTTAGACAATTAAGGCAAGGCTGTTTTCTCATCTCCAAACTCTGCTGCTGCCTCCCACATATGCTGGTAACTTTGCTATTATGCACATAGCAACATGGTTTAGGAAAAGCACCTATTCAACAGCTTTCTGATATTTCAGAACCACGGACAGCGACCACTATCCAACGCGGGAGAAAGCTCATTTGTTCTAAAGTAATATTATTTTTATTAGTGTTCCACAGTTGTTCTTAGGTAATATAACCATATACAATTTCAGTAGCACGTCTTCGTGATGGACTGTGCCATCCCCACGGCCTCCACAATGGATTAGTCCACTCAGACAGGTGCCAATCAGACAGGTGTCTTGTAGACAATGATGATAAATAAAAACTAAAGAAATGTCGGTCGACTAAACAATCAACCAGTCTACTAAATGGGGTCAGCCCTAAAATGTGCACGCGGATACATGCGGTTCTTCAAAACAAGTGCATCTACTCGCGGTCAATGCAATAGAATCCTCCTCTGATGCGCTCTGCCCATAACAAAATCTCAGACGTTTTTTTCCGGTATTTTGCATTGAAAGGGAAAAATGATGTTGATTCGATCACATTTCCCACAGTAGAGGGAAGCGTTGCTAGTCTAACGAGGTGAATCTGTAGTAAAGTTGAGTGAAGTTCAGTCTTGTGCGTCTATGCGGGCTGATATTTATTCTGGGCGGCAGTCCTGTTCTAACCTCTGTCCTTCCTCTCTCTTTCTCTCTCTCTCCTTCCCCAGAGTGTGTCTTCTGGGCATCCTGGCTCTGGTTATCAGCTGGGCCTCCCTGGGTCTGGAGTTGGCTGTGTCTGCCGTGAGTGTCTCCATGGGAACATGGCTCTATATCTCTATGTTGAGGCTTGGAACCCAGAGCTCAGTCCCAGTAGTGTGGGAGTTAGAACCTGTACAACCTTTTACCTGAATCACTGCAGTGGGCCAGCTGACACTGAACAAAATAGAATGTTTGGCATAAGGTACTATAATCAGTATGGTTTGTTAACACTTGCCAAGTTCATCTAGGGACAATTGCAAGGCAGACTAGCTACTACAATTCATAGCTGGTACAGTGTGCTGTTCATTGTGTGCAGCATGCCTTTATCAAATATTTAGGACCCAGTGGGATCTGTCTTTATGCAAATCCCCCTCCCACACCATTTCAAATGGATAATTCCCTCCCCTGCATATGAATCAGAGATGACCCCCTGCCTCGTCTTCCTTCCGTGGCACGATGGTGCATATGATCTCGATTATCTCCTGATGGAATCCTCTAGTGAGACTGATTATCCTACAGACTAAACATTCTCATTATTCTAACTACTGTGTTGTTGGGAAATGTCCTGTTGTGCTTCTGACTGTTTGGTTTTTCACACTGTGTGTGAATGTGTTTTACTCCCTCTCTGCAGACCTCCAGTGACTTCTGCGTTGCTCCAGACATGTTCGTCACCCAAATGACCGAGCAGTATGGAGTGCTCAATAAAGGTAAAGATTCATTAAGAAAATAGTCAGTGTCTTAGATTTGTCTTGTTTATTGTGAGATCAATCATAAAGTGAAATACAGACACTGCTCTCTGTGAGATTCACGTCTAACTCTACTTCTAAGTTGTTTTGTGCAAGAATGCTGAGAGGCAAGTTTTTGTTCGATTTCATAAGCTTTCATATCCTGTTTGTTTAGGAGGAGAACCGTCTGCTGACTATGAATTGCATTCTCTCTTTAACTTGACAGAACACTACAACAGTTGTAGAAAATCGTTGTAGGGGGAAATGCATAACACCAATGACAAGTCTGGCTCTAAAACTGTCTGTTTGTTTTTGATAGCTCTGACAAATGATTGGATTCATTCTCTTCAGTAGCATGCACGCTGGGATATGATGCAGAAGTAATGACAGAGCAACGACACAAATGCCAAAAGCGCTTTAATATGTGCCAGACAAGCCCAATCACTGTGACGTTCAATCAATCTGTTTCTATTCTCTGGCTAGCGGTGAAATGTATTGCTTTCAGATTTATGGACCTGGGCTGGGGTGCATGAGCTACCTCCTCAAACCTGTAATAGGACTCAATAAGTTACCCCCAGAGCATCTGTGGCCGGGCAGCCAAGCCAGGGGTGACGGGCTGCGCTGCAATTTAAGTGTCTAATGCGGCCTGTGGCGTAATTGACAATCTGGTCCCATGATGAGGAGAGAGATGGAGCCAGGAGGGGGATGAGGAGAGACACGTTATGGTGAAGAAGGAAGGCAGGCGGTGTGGGTGTGTGTGTGTTTGTTCCTACTGCAGTCGATGGTATCTGTGGAAAAGTACTGCGTAATTTAGCACAGTCACCAGTAAGGCTGGGAATTGCCAGGGACAATATAATCACGATACTTTGGTGCGTTGCAATTCTCACGAGGGAGCCATGAGAACTCCCTCCAGTAAAAATACTGGAGTATTGGTGCAGATACAGCCACCTAGTGCAAAAATAATATTTCGATATTGTCAAAACGATATGATATATCGTCAAACATACCCCGATATGTAACTGTATCTATTAACAATGTTTCCCCCATCACTAGTGCCCAGTTAGTGTCATCCTCTTTCTAAATCACCGCTCCAGCTTTCCCTCTCCATTGTCAAGTCATTGCTGGAGAGAATAGAGCTCTACCCTGTCATTGTGAAGCCCCTCTGCCTACTCTCAATAGGAATACTAGAGGAGGGAGCTCCAGTAAAGAAAGCCTAGATTACCTGTAGATCCTGGCTAGTGGAACTGTTGTTAAGACCGATGTGCATCATCTCATCTCTGTTCAGTACTGTAGCTTCACCCACTGCCTTGAGGCTGGACTCGGGCAATCAGGGGTGTTACTGTGTTCTATTTTCCCTGTGTGTTAACATGCCTGTGCGTTTAAAAGCAGCAATGGACATTATTTCATAAGAATGTAAGGTGGTTTAGACTTAGAAGGGAGCTGAACATTTATGTGGCGTTGCAAGACTTGATTTTAAATTGGTACGCTATTGGCGATATGACTATGAGTCTCTCTCTCTCTCTCTCTCTCTCTCTCTCTCTCTCTCTCTCTCTGTCTCTCTCTCTCTCTCTCTCTCTCTCTCTCTCTCTCTCTCTCTCTCTCTCTCTCTCTCTCTCTCTCTCTCTCTCTCTCTCTCTCTCTCTCTCTCTCTCTCTCTCTCTCTCTCTCTCTCTCTCTCTCTCTCTCTCTCTCTCTCTCTCTCTCTCTCTCTCTCTCTCTCTCTCCTCCCCCAGCATGGTGTCCTGTACATGTTTGTGACCCCTAAGGTTGTTGTTCTCAATCTGCGAACGTCAGCCTTTGAAAAGGTCGCCCTTTTCAGTACCTTTTATTCCATTCTGTCCTTATTTCATACCAGTCACTCGACGTCAGGGGAAGAAAGCGGCCGTCCTGGACAAGCCGTTGGTTTCATTACTGCACACGATTTCCTGTTTATTTTGCCCTGGTAAACAAACGCTACAGGCTATACCTCACTCTGCAGCACTGAGGTCTCTCTGGGAATCATTTCAACAGCTCTGGTTCCGTTCTTCATCTGTGATATGTCTGTCTCTACTGCCCTGTCTTAGCCCCAACAGAAAGACTGTTCTATTCTCCGGCTTTCTGCTTAATGTTTCGGCCATTGTTTCTCTTTTACATCACTCTGCCATTGTGGTAGTAAAATCCTGAACCGAATTATTGCAGCTCCCACAAAGATAAGTCTGTCATCTCTGACTGTCTGCTTTAAACACTATTACAAGCCTTAAAGGAGAGGTCTTCTATTCAGCCTGTTGTATATGGCCATCCAAGGATATAATTGAATGAGCAGTTAATTTACCTTGTCAGTGCCATAATTACGCTGTTTATGAGACTCACAGGGAAGGAGCTCAGCTTAGAGTAGCTACGGCAGATGTGAACTGGCCCATCCATAACCAGAGCAGACTCACACACACATACACACACACACACAACTGTGTGTGTGTATGTGTGTGTGTGTGTGTGTGTGTGTGTGTGTGTGTGTGTGTGTGTGTGTGTGTGTGTGTGTGTGTGTGTGTGTGTGTGTGTGTGTGTGTGTGTGTGTGTGTGTGTGTGTGTGTGTGTGTGTGTGTGTGTGTGTGTGTGTGTGTGTGTGTGTGTGTGTGTGTGTGTGTGTGTGTGTGTGTGTGTGTGTGTGTGTGTGTGTGTGTGTGTGTGTGTGTGTGTGTGTGTGTGTGTGTGTGTTTGTTTGTGTGTGTTTGTTTGTTGTGTGTTTGTGTTTGTTTGTTTGTTTGTGTTTGTTTGTTTGTTTGTTTGTGTTTGTTTGTGTGTTTGTGTGTTTGTTTGTGTTTGTTTGTTTGTTTGTTTGTTTGTTTGTTTGTTTGTTTGTTTGTTTGTTTGTTTGTTTGTTTGTTTGTTTGTTTGTTTGTTTGTTTGTTTGTTTGTTTGTTTGTTTGTTTGTTTTATAGATAGATAGATAGATATCCGGAACCCACTTGACTGTGTGGTAATCAGTGGACGTCACAGACCAGTGTGACATCAGAAATAGGATGCCATGTGTTATGTTGGTGGTGCTGGTGATATTCTCTATGATTAAAACTGGGGACCAGAAGGAGAGCCACTCTGATTCAAACCTGTGCCATGCTGTGCTATGTTTGAGTCACACACTCCCAAATATCATTATTTAATACATTGCATGAGTGTGTGGGGAGAATACATGTCACCTTCTCACACCGTCCCAGATACAGTTCCCTAAAGCAGGATACTGTTAATCCTACTGGCACAGTGTGGCTGACCGTGCTGCTAGCTAACCCATGAGCATTGTTGAACCGTCCCCATCGACCCAGGTTCTGTCCCATTGACCAGAATGTAGGGTAGGGTGCCAATTAGAGACGCAACCCCAGTCTCCTCTCCTCACAAGCCCCCAGTCTCCTCTCCTCACAAGCCCCTAGTCTCCTCTCCTCACCAGCCCCCAGTCTCCTCTCCTCACCAGCCCCCAGTCTCCTCTCCTCACCAGCCCCCAGTCTCCTCTCCTCACCAGCCCCCAGTCTCCTCTCCTCACCAGCCCCCAGCTAATCGGCAGCCATTGATTACTCTGCAGGCCTTCCCAAAGATCATTATTCACCCTCTTCAGAAAAGCAACCCCAAAAATAACCCAATCTCTGTCCGTCTCTCTCTGGGGAGCTGACCTGAGATGATACCACAGAACTGTAGGTTATGGGGTTCACCAGCTGACATTCAGTAGACTGGGCACTGCTTCAGGCAGTGGCATATAAAGGCTATGGGATGTCAAGGTCAGGGAGTTGAAATACCATCCAGTAAGTCACCATGGTGGCGAATGAGAGCTCCCACATACTTCAGCTTCTAAAGGACCTGGTTTCACGGGTGAAATGGTTGGAGAAAACATGATGTCGTCTGTGGGAATGTGTTAATGCAATTCACCTTAAAGTAGAGTACAGTGACTGTCACTGTACTATTAGAACTAACTAGACTGAGGTTGTCTGCGGTACTGCTCACATCATCTGATCCAGTCCTGTTGTGTGTGTTTTTCCACAGACATTTTGCAGTACTACATGACATGCAGTGTGGGCCAAACCAACCCATTCCAACAGGTAGGCTACTTCAAACAAGACTTTTTACTGTCCATCATGTTTTAGCAAAGCGCTTTGATCTAGGCCTCACAGACACCAGGGATGTGTTGGTTTTATAACAGGTTTAGTATTCATATCTTATTCAGTATACAGTATGTGCGTGAATCAGGCTAGCATGTAACTTTGATGCAGGTTATAATTTATCTGATCTATTGAGGCTGAACAGTGTGATGACTCTCATCCAGCTAATGCGTCTCACTACCTTGTATAATGTATGCACATATCTTCTCACTCATCTATGACCTCGGAATGACCTCTGCGTGTAAATGAGACAATCCCATTGGACGAAAGGAAGGGAGATGATGATCATATGCAGCCTTTATAGATTCGTCTGTGGACTGCCGTCTCAGATTAACATTTCAAACCAACGCCTCAGCCTTAGCAGCAGCAGCAGCAACCCAGCGGGTGAAGTTGGTGGAAATGACATCATTAGAACATGTTCTGCCTGCTGGCAAAAAAAAACGAGTCTTAATAAGAGGAGTAAGACTAGTCAACAACAGCTACTTCAGAGGGAAAATATTGCCTTTTCACTTCGACTTTGTAGCTTTTAATTGACTAATTAAAGTGTCGCAAAACATTGATGTACAGTAGATGTTTACTGACAAACATATCTCCCAGAAAAGCTCTTTGTTCAAAGAATACTGGTCAAGGCTGCAAGACATATTATGACGTACACTCACTACCAGTCGAACTAGAGAGGAGCAGTCTTGCTGGGAGAGACAGAACAGAGTGCACACTCCCTGTGCCTTTCATCTTTTAGGCCAAATGTCAGCTTTTCCTGGAGGTTTAAATGTAGAACTGCGAAACGGCCACTAAGGCCATTGCCAGTGTCCAATATTAATGTGATTTGAAGACCCTACAATAAGACCCTGTCCATGACTTGCTTTTAATGGACTGTAGTATTGTTTCCTCTTCTCAGTGCAGCACAAGCCCAGGCTAGCTATCACAGGTACATCTGTTAAGAAAAAGGGTTGATACATAATGAATGTAATATATCTCACAGGTACAGGGTGTCAATGTGCTGACATTGGGTTGAGTTTAAAGGGACATATTTGACTATCAGAAAGGACTAGTGTTCGCTAGCAGTTTTTTTAATATTCTGTGTATGGGTCAGGAGGTTTCTCACGAAGACATTGAACAAGTAGCGCAGTACTCAATGCCATGTCTGATACAGGCGGTTGTGTTTTCCTCTTGTGTTGTAGAAGTTGTCCGGGAGCCACAAAGCCTTAGTGGAGATGCAGGACGACGTGTCTGAGCTGCTCCGCTCGGCCACCAGAGACTATCCCCAAACTAAGGTGAGCGTCCTGACTCCTGAGATCCATCACGTTACTTCCTGCTGTGAATGCCACCTGCCAGTGTACTGATAATACTGTATACAGTGAGGGGGAAAAAGTATTTGATCCCCTGTTGATTTTGTACGTTTGCCCACTGACAAAGAAATGATCAGTCTATAATTTTAATGGTAGATTTATTTGAACAGTGAGAGACAGAATAACAACAACAAAATCCAGAAAAACGCATGTGAAAAATGTTATAAATTGATTTGCATTTTAATGAGGGAAAGAAGTATTTGACCCCTCTGCAAAACATGACTTAGTACTTGGTGGCAAAACCCTTGTTGGCAATCGCAGAGGTCAGACGTTTCTTGCAGTTGGCCACCAGGTTAGCACACATCTCAGGAGGGATTTTGTCCCACTCCTCTTTGCAGATCTTCTCCAAGTCATTAAGGTTTCGAGGCTGATGTTTGGCAACTCGAACCTTCAGCTCCCTCCACAGATTTTCTATGGGATTAAGGTCTGGCGACTGGCTAGGCCACTCCAGGACCTTAATGTGCTTCTTCTTGAGCCACTCCTTTGTTGCCTTGGCCATGTGTTTTGGGTCATTGTCATGCTGGAATACCCATCCACGACCCATTTTCAACGCCCTGGCTGAGGGAAGGAGGTTCTCACCCAAACTTTTACGGTACATGGCGCCGTCCATCGTCCTGTCCCCTTAGCAGAAAAACACCCACAAAGCATAATGTTTCCACCTCCATGTTTGACGGTGGGGATAGTGTTCTTGGGGTCATAGGCAGCATTCCTCCTCCTCCAAACACGGCGAGTTGAGTTGATGCCAAAGAGCTCCATTTCGGTCTCATCTGACCACAACACTTTCACCCAGTTGTCCTCTGAATCGTTCAGATGTTCATTGGCAAACTTCAGACGGGCATGTATATGTGCTTTCTTGAGCAGGGGGACCTTGCGGGCGCTGCAGGAGTCCTTCACGGCGTAGTGTGTTACCAATTGTTTTCTTGGTGACTATGGTCCCAGCTGCCTTGAGATCATTGACAAGATCCTCCCGTGTAGTTCTGGGCTGATTCCTCACCGTTCTCATGATCATTGCAACTCCACAAGGTGAGATCTTGCATGGAGCCCCAGGCCGAGGGAGATTGACAGTTCTTTTTGTGTTTATTCCATTTGCAAATGTCGCACCAACTGTTGTCACCTTCTCACCAAGCTGCTTGTCGATGGTCTTGTAGCCCATTCCAGCCTTGTGTAGGTCTACAATCTTGTCCCTGACATCCTTGGAGAGCTCTTTGGTCTTGGCCATGGTGGAGAGTTTGGAATCTGATTGATTGATTGCTTCTGTGGACAGGTGTCTTTTATACAGGTAACAAGCTGAGATTAGGAGCACTCCCTTTAAGAGTGTGCTCCTAATCTCAGCTCGTTACCTGTATAAAAGACACCTGGGAGCCAGAAATCTTTCTGATTGAGAGGGGGTCAAATACTTATTTCCCTCATTAAAATGCAAATCAATACCTGTACCTGCTGGCTCAGTCACGCCACACAAACACACCCTGCCTTCCCCCTGGTCTGGATACACCGGCTGTACTATTGTAGTAATTCTAAGGGTTGAACAGTCCTCTGAATGGAACCAAAGGACCAAGAGGCAGAAAGGGAGAGGAGATGAGACGAGTGCACCTGGCCACAAAAGTCTGCTGACACTTCACCTTTGCGTTATGCTCCTATTACTTTCACTGGCCTCCTCTGTACAGCCCTGTGTTGTATTGTCCAGCGCTGATCTTTCCAAATGATGCCTGACTTTTGGGACGTGTTGGAAAATAGAGAGAGGCAGGCAGGCCTACTTTAGTGGCACAGTGAAGAGAAAAATGCTGCGTTCATGGGAACATTTCACGTACTGTTGGGCTACCAGAGATGTAGAACTCCAAACTCATCAGCCCTCATGTCCCATTTAGTCATTTAAAATAGACCTCTGAACAGACGCTGTTCTCTGCCGGCCGTTACAGTCCGTAGGACAATCCGGACGTGGTTTGAATATTACACCTCGTGTAGACAGACTGCGGTATAGCCTAAGTTTGAGGTTCGGAGGAAGTACCTTCATTTCAATGGAGTCTGTCTGCCCGAGGCGTCAGGGTTGCTGACTCTGTTCTGGTTTGGGAGTTTTCGCCGACTCCCTGCTTTTGTTGACGTCATACCAACCTTCTTTACTAGTTTAAGTAGGACACCAAAATAAAGTACTGCCTGTATCTCTCTCATACACTCACACACACGCTCACGGAGACAGTGGTCTGGCCTAATTTGCTGTGTTAAATGTAGACCTGGCCCTGTTTTTAAAGTGTTTGTGTGTGGTGTGTGTATCTTGCAGGGGAATCTAGAACAGATCCAGGGGGTCCTGAACACCACAGAGATCGGCCTGCATCAGCTCACTGCCCTGGTGGACTGCCGAAGCCTGCACATGGTGAGCTGCCTTCCTGCCTGGGACACCAGGGGGACCATGGCTAACATCCTTACTCCACAGGGGATGTCGTATGGCCTCTGTGTTGCATGGTCACGGTCTACATGTGTACATATCCCTCTCTGGGATGTGGT